>JAQFWX010000032.1:0-522770 GCA_027605045.1 Phallus indusiatus | reverse complement strand
TTATTTGCTCACTTCATCAAGTTGTATCGCAGATGGAAAAAAAACGGCTCACAGCATATCATTTCACAAAAATAGTATAAATCATACAACATGAAACCTATGGCTAATAACGTGTTGATATACGCATTTTTCCGCTCTTACATCATCGAACCGTGCTTTATTATAATAGTATGTACCGATATCACCACCAAAAACATAGTTCTTTTTTTACTTTTGTATGGCTAATTTTAGTTCGTTAACAGACTGGCAATCGTGAAGAATAGAGCTTTGCTATTCATCTCATAAAACTCAAGCCGTCGAATAAATTTACATTGCCTACAAATAGGTGAGCGTAGAGAACCTCTTCTCGATGAATGAACTCTATCAAAATATGGGACTTATGGACTAGTGCCCAATGCCCATTAGATATGATAAAACAGCATACAATAGATTGGTTCGACAAGAACAATAAGAAATCATACAGCATGAAATCTGATAGCTAATAACGGTGCTAACATTGAATACCCAAATGTGAGTCTAGTACAACAACATACATAAACAGAGACATTGACCGTACAGGTTTTCGAGAGTGTCTGAATCACAGCTATAAACCGGTGTTTCTTGGCCGACTTCAGTTCAGTCCATACAGTGCACGCCTATATGGCAACTGTCACAACGATTAGTAAAATGATAATCTCGATTAAGCATCCCTAACACCTACGGGTTGACAATGGTGGGAGCAGCTGAAACAGATGTCAAATAGACAAACGCTGCAACGACAAGAGTGGTAATTTGTTTAGAGAGAGACATTAAGGGTGCTTTGATGAAGAGTTGAACCCATCGCTCAGTGAATTTATACGTACCCCAAAGTAGCCGAGAACAATGCGGTTATGGGAGGGTCCTTTTCGCGTGGACTCGGCTACTATTAGGTTACACATGAATAAAATCGATGGCTGTCAATGCAAAATCGCGGAATTTTGAATTTCAATTTGAAGAGGGCCTCGAACTTGTTGCCCCTTTCGACTCAGACGGAAAGTGGCTGCTATACAAGTGATAAACTGGCGTAGTACAGCAACCTGACAGGAACCATTCTTGCAACTGTTACCGATCGAATTACCGAACAATAATTGCAAGTTAGAGAGATAATTCTCAATTAACAGGAAATTATATGATACACAATTAGAAAGCGGCCATACAATGAAATTCAAATCAGCGTGTGACTTTCGAGCGAGATGAATGGGTTCGATCTTTTGAATCTACATAGCGTCTCAGTTGAGTTACCCCATGAACTTAGTTGGCACACCGTGATAGTGGTGTGAGATCTTACGTCTATGTTTTCGGTCAATGCTTCCAACAAGTTTTCATTTAATGATGTCCGCCGCCGACAATAAATGCATGATGAGTTACCGGACAACGATTTGTTCCGCTGGCGACATCAGAAAAGGTCAATCAAGAGATATCCATGTGATACGGACTTCTACAAATGATAGGGTGGCAAAATCATAGATCTCTTCGGAAGGATAATATAAATTAACAACATGAAACTTCATAGTAGTGACGGTGCCTGCAAATATATGGAGTTCTTCTCGGTTAGTAAAAGTTTACGACGTAACATATAAAACGAAAATTGATCGTACAGTTTTCGGAATCATATCATTGCGATGTTCTATCGACAAGCCCCGATTCGCCTCAGTTTAGTTAACGTGGCAACCCAACGGATTACCTGAGGCGTGACACTGCACGAGCCTCGAGAAATTAGAAGGTCTAAGGTCTTGAAATTTGGTTTGTTCAAGCGTGTATTACTTGCGGCCTGTCCACTGTAGAGGGCGGCTGAGACAACTGTCAAACAGACAAAAGCCGCGACGATAAGAGTAGTGAGTTGTTTAGAAAACTTGAACGACATTGGAGAATGAAGGTCATGTAGGTTTCATGTTGAATTTACACAAACATGACAGCAGTTCAATCTACCCAATAAAATTGGCTGTATATGAATAATGGCTTGAAGTGATTAGTGATCAGTGATATAGTACTGAATGAGACTCGCTGAGTGGAGAGAAGCAATGAACCAACCCGGCAGACCGGGGCTGAAGCGGCTTAGCGAGTGGAGGAATGGTCTATAGGAAACACCGAACCACGAACCAGTACTTGAGCTTGAGCAACTGGATCGAGACAAGTATGCATAACCCCTGCAGGGCCGATCACATGGAACCGTCCAAGCCGGAGCAACGAAGCTGAGCCCCATATATGCGTACGTCCCACATTCCTTACAATGAAGATTGTTCAAATTTTTTTTTGATTTGATCGGAAGAAGCGCTAAGGAATGTTTAGAAAGTTCCATCGCATTCAGGGTTTGGCTCGCGGCCTGGCTTCCCTTCTATTACAGTTTTTCTTCATTTATCTCTTGTATTTGCATTCATCTCGAGTCCCAATTTGAACTAAATTATCTAGGCATTTAAACTCCGTTTTACGATGTCACCGTTCCAAACTGCACTTCGATACCCAGAGTTCCTTTTCTGAGATGCGTACAGAGAAAGGAGTCGTGTGGAATATGAACGCACACAATACCTCAGTTGAGCTGACACATGTGACAGTGTGAGATAATGCCGGTGAATGCTTTCCCACGTGTATACTTGATTGGAATCATTTGAATGATGCCCGTAAGCTCCTAAATTTCAGTCCGTTGATATGTAAAATGACGCGGAAATTTTAACATGTGAAAAGTCTCTGCTTCCAATCTCAACGCCCGAGCCTTCCGATCGACATTTCACGTGTACCAATGCAAAACAACATGAAGCGACCTTGATCGCAAGAACTCAATTTTGAACAGGTCTAGAAAATAAATATATACCTAACGTTATTAATTACTGTTTCTTTTTCTCCTTTACATCACGTATCGCCTCAGTAATTACGTCTCGCATGAGCCACTCTCCTAATACACAGATTCCAGCGCTCCATACTAGTAATAACGATGTTATACAAAAGAAGGAGATTGATTGTCCAATCTCCAACCATGATCCTAGAAACAGATGTGAGCCGAGGTTACAGGTTCGACAGAACAGTATGACACCCACCGGTGTCGGTAACGTTGTAGAAGAAGGTCAGAGTCATGCCTGTAAGGTTATTAAGAAAAACATCCCAAAATTCTCAAAAACGACATCAACTCACCGTCTGTTAAGCTCATCGCGATGAGAAAAAGCGAGAATGGGGGTAAACTTAGTCTGGAAGTAATATTGGCGAATGCGGCTGCCAAAATGATATATGGAGATACGTTTTTAAATATCTAACCAAGGTTGGTGTTGTTCAAAACGTTAGCTATACAAGAAACCTACTAATAAAGACGACATCAAATATGGATTGAATACGGGAGTCAGACGGTAAACGGGCTCTAGGTAAAAGGACCTAAATGAATCAATGTAAGCTTGGGATAATTTCGCGCCTAAGTTGAACGACGTACGACATAGATGCAACACTTTGTTTGATTACTTCAGTAAAGTTTAAAAATGACGTTGAATCGCAACTTACTTTCCCGTTCCGAAAAACACCACTTGAACAAAGAATAAGAAATACAATGCAACACGAATATCGTCTATCTGGAGAGACCGAGTCCAGCGTTGCGCTTCCCATTGCTATATGCTCGGTCTGTCTCTACTCGAAGCCATCCAACTAAGGTAATGCAAAACGAGACAAAGAATAGGCCTTCGACGCTGATTGATAATATAATAAAGCATGGACAAATGGAGAGAAAAGAGAGAGCAGTCTGGAAAACGCGTTATCGGATTTTGAGCCCTTGTTTTGGGATATATAAGGTATAGCGGGGGATATAACTGTTCATTCGGATCAGTTATATGGGTTTTTAAAAGGCAAGCATCGTCTTACTGAAGCAAAGCCAGCCCAAAAACTGGTTAAGAAATGGGAGACCTTGCTTGGATTGTAAACTCCGAACCGAAGAAGAGGCTATGAGCAACGTCAGAAGTATTAACGAAGTCTGCATGGATGTTATAAATGCCAACATTTGACAACCACGAACATCGCACTGACCTGGAAAATATATGACCAAGTATATCTATTCAAGATCCACATGGAGCATAATGATGTAAAAATCATTAACAATCCTCCTAAAAAGCTAATCTCAGAGTCAATAATAAAATATTGCCAAAAAGTCAGAGAAGAATTCACATGAGATCCAGAGATTCAGTCTTCTCAACACTTAAAAGTGGAAACACGGCAGTGATGATACAAGATATAAACCACGAAATCCATGTATTCCATTGAGCGTGTGTTAATTTTACCCCGCCTTTGGGAATAACAAGTAACGGCAGGATAATGAAGCCTATACTCCAGATTTGGCGATGTGTATATCCTATCTATAAAATTGGATGGATTTATATGGCTTGTTTATTGGACGCAACTGCTTACCACCATCGCGAGTAAGGCTAAAACAGTTGCCATCCCTTTGATGACAAGAGACGCTGAAAATACCTCCAAACGGACCTTTTCCTTTTGAATTTGGCCGTAATAGGCTTGAAACCGTATTATGATCTCGCTCCAGAAGAATAGTGGAAAAGAGATGTAGCTGTAGTATGTAATGGGACTTTGATGCATTACGAACAACACAGACATGAGGACGAAGACCCCCATGAACATAGTTCGGATGATCCAGATAGAAGTCGTCGAAGGTTCCACGCCTTGAAGAAATTCTAAACCTTGAAAATTAGGGAGAATTAAAATGGCATTATATACGGCCCAGCCGATATATCCTGCTGTAATTATTAGGCGGATGAGTGTTCTATCATAACTGTAAAGTTTGTCAATGATACGATCTCATTTGACACCAAACGATAAGACCGACGTTTCTAGGTATCGTAAGCCTTCTAAAGTCAATTCAATTAACTTCGCGATTTCGCGTCGTGCTTCGTCGTAAGACTTTCTTGAGATGAGAGTCTCGATTTTCGATATGAGTGCGCTTCCAGGTAATTCATCTAGCTGTAATCCCTTGTGAAGTTTACTAAAAGGCTGATACGCCAGCGTTTGAGAAGCCTTGAGATCTTAGACCACATTAGTTAGGGGGGATTGGAGAAGATATGTCGGCCTACTATGTTTGAAACGATAATGTTCTAATATGACCTACAATGTCCGATTTCAGATGGATTTCGGTAGACTAAAAAATTACGGGAATACTTTTGCATTGACTGCACTAGCTTCAATGCTAGCGTCTTTATCACTCAGAAAGCCCAGGTTCTCGCTGCTGTATATGTCGGGTAAGACACCAACAGAGTTGACGGGAAACGGCCTTCCTAATAGTGCTGCCATCAAGGATGCAATATCAGCTTGGTTGACGTCAAGAGGCTCGACAGGAATATTCCAAGCAAAAGATGGCCTGTCATTTAACGAAGGAGCAGAATTACGGATCCCAGAACCCCAAAGTATTAGGGGGGTACGTGTATTATCGGGATCTATATTTGATCAGCGTGTAGTTTTTGGTCACACCAGTGTTAGCTGACCTCCGTCTCCATGGTTTCCACGATAGGACATTCCATGGTCAGCGGTAAAAATGTACGCAGTTCGGGACTCGTCCGTTTGATAGAAAGACTTGAACAGGGCTTCCGTTTGTTGCACTATTGAGTCCACATGAATAATGTTTTTCATATATTCCTGAGTAACTGTAAATTCGGTACAAACAGCGAAAAGAGAAGTCACTGACCTCCGAATGTGGACGGTAAGCGTGTCCGGTGGTGTCTAAACCCAAAAGATGTAGGAAAAACACTGTCCCAGAAGAACGAAGTTGAGCGTCCAATTGTGAATCGTAGGTAGCATTATGAAAAAGTTCGGTTAAACGATCCAGTACCCATGTGTCAAGTGCAGTGGCATCTTTTAGTGGGATGTAAGTATGGCACATAGCAGAAGTAGTTTCGACGACCTTTGGTGAAGTCTTCCTCGTGCTCGTCGTATGACCAAGTGAGAACTCTACCAGGCGTAGCTCCTTTGGCGAACATGGGAAGTATATCCGGGGATCCAAACGAGAATGTGATCTCTGATTGATTGAAAACGGAATCGAAATCAACCTTGGCAGAAGTTAAATGCGCGACAAGTACTGCAAAGGTTGCTTGAAATCTTACGGGATTAGTTTTCCAGCCCTATTGAATGGGGGAGTAAGGTAAAGTAGCGTTTAAACGCGGTGATCACTAACCTTGGTAACTGCAGAGACATCTTCATACATTCCCGCAATAAGGGCAACGTGACCTGGGCGTGATTCCGTTGGGACGCGGGTGTGCGAAATGCCAAAAGCTCCTCGCGTTTCGACTACAGAGCGTAAAAAGGGTGCGACTACTTCCGGCGAGCTTGGCACGAAAGGAAAAGGATTGAGATTGAACAATAAGTCAGCACGTAGTCCATCGCCTGAAAAATATGAGGAACGTACCAGAGAGATTACAAAAGAACGCAAGCTCACCGACTATTAATACAAGCCTGTCCGCTTGGGGTCTTTCGGTGCTAAAATGTTGCATTCCATGAACAACCGGACTGGTGAAGTAGCAGTCGAATACAGAAAGGATATATATCTGTCCTATCAAGCTTATATTGGAAGGAAATGCAGAAACGCGAGAGTTACCGAATGGAATGCCAAACCCAACAGGAGAAGAAAGGAGACTTGGGAGCGAGTTTCATTAGAGGGTGATGTCGGCATCCTTTATGAGCTCTCTTCCAAACACAACGAGTGACCTTCTAATTATTACACGCTTTTCTTTAAAGGAAGAGAGGAAATGAACAGCTTTGTTGCCCCAGTTCAAATCCGACACGATGGCGATCTCCGTTCTCGGGCGTCAGTTGTCTTTCTGTTTCATTCGAGTTCTAATCGCAGCTTTGTTTCCATATTCTGCCATTCATTCGCACCAAATGGCTCGTCGTAAAGTCTCGTAAGGTGCATGTGATTCATTGATATGATCCAAAGTCGATCCTCAAATGTAATTTTCAGAGTGATGCATGCCCTATTATGTAACGAGAAATCGAGTGCACGATCTTGAAATACTCGCTCGCTTACTACTCTAGCGCGATTCAAGTTTGGATCTATTACTTGCACGGAAATCTGCGAGCTTCAAACGCGGTTTGGAAATGGTGGAACGATTGTCGCGCTTCGTCAAATACTAGCCGAAACATCCCCAATTTTTTGCTCTTCTACTTATTCACCCCGTTTGCCCTGCGCAATGAAAGGGATTGACCGTGTCCCTCAAGATATCTTTCGAGAAATAATACGAGATGCTTATAACCATAGTCTCGCTATACCGTTCCGCGAACTGCATTTCCATTATCAATTAACAGCTCCCGCCCCTCCTATCATCGCGTCCCATGTTTGTCGTTCCTGGAGACGCGTCCTTTTATCCGATCCCACAATGTGGACATGTATTTCAGCTCCACAACTCAATCCAGATGGAATACTGGAGTTACTCCGCCGATCAGGCTCTGCCTTGTTGAACGTCTTTCTTGAATTCGATAGCGAAGTCTGCGACAGCGAACTAGAGCATGAGAGCACTTCAAACATGTTCTCCACACTATTTCAGCAAATCCATCGGTTTAAAGCCTTATACGTATATGTTTTCTCTAAATATTGCTTTTCTTGGTCCCCTAAGGTGGTCGCGGAAGCATCAATCAGACAAATTCTGCCCTACCTTCAACGACCTGCGCCAAAACTCCAGTCGTTTTGCTTTAAGCACGTTGAATTCTTGGTCTCAGAGGCAAAGCTCGATGAAACATTCCTGGATACACTATTTTCTGGAGAAACTCCAAACCTTAAATGTATACACCGTGAACTTTTCGACGGCGCCCTACGACAACTACAACCAAATCCTCTGATCCGCGACCTGTCAGAGCTCCATCTCACTATGGTTGATAACCCTTCCCGCGTGGACTCAGATCTCCTACTCGACTATTTTGAGCTGTCGCCTTGCCTTAAGCTGTTTAGTTTTCAAGTATTCTGTGACCCAGATGGAAATATGATCAGTGCAACCTGTCCCCGCCGCGACCGCAAGATCAATCTACCCCACTTGCAAAAGCTTGTGCTCAATGTGGACTTCGCAGTCGAACTACTGGACGTGATCTTTAATCACCTGTCTTTTCCGTCGAATATCGAATGGAAGGTCGTTTCTGAACCTGTCGAACTTGGGACCTCGCCGCAATTACTCCAGCTTTTGTCCCAGGCCCAATTCACCTCCCTTCATATAAGTTTCGACAACGAAGGCATGGTGACATTCTCCTTTACGAAATGCTGCAACCCGCCATGCCTTGGTCTCGTCAATGACCATGAGCTCGTATTCATTCAAAACGACCTGTGTCCTATATCGGATTACTGGCATCTACTATGGCAATCTGTGAAACCGTCCGATATCACGCACTTGGGGTTTTATTTCGAGGGTAGAATCGATCGGCCGAAACCTGCAACGTTTCAAACGATCTTTACTTCATTGAAGAATCTAGAGACCCTATTTGTTAGACAGTATTGTGACTATTGGCACTCCGAACCCGACAAGGAATCGTGCTTGGTATGCCTTTCAGCACTAATACCGATATCAAAAGACTCTACAATTTCGGAATCTGGTTCGGGAATAATGAATTTGAAAACATCGTTTCCCTGCCCCTTGCTGCGGGAAATATTTGTCGACCTGAAGAAGTCCTTGGACAGGAGGCATGCAGCTGTGTTCCCCGTGTTTTGCGACAGACGGCGAGAAGCAGGGTATCCTCTCCGATTCTCTGTTCGTTGTATAAAGATTGAGGAAGATGCTCAGCGTCTGGAAGACAATAGTTCCATCAACTTCGTCTCAATTGTACCCAGGTCGTCGATGACGCGATGACTGAAACGTAAATAACTCTATTGATCGATACTCTGAAGTAGTATTCATCGTTCTTTAATCATCGCTAGATGCAATACAACTAGTATTTCTCCAGAGTCACTTCTTCCGATGTGTTAGAGAATTGTGACTGAGCGTGTTCAAGATCTATGGGGTGTTTCGGAATGATCATGTCACGCGGCTCTGAGTGGATATTGATCCTAGCTCATCAACCCTGCGTTTCGCTCATTAACATGCGCCATTAATGTGTCTCGTTGAAAGGGAAAGGATATCCATTCATTTCCGCTATGAAACATCACAAGGTTTTTTTTGGAGAAGTCACCTTCCACAAGTTGATTACTATGCCAATTCCTGTCAACTTCATAGATGAATGTCTATTATACTACCTTATACAACCTGGACTCGACGATCGGAAGGACGTGCATCTCGTTGTTATGTACCAGCACAATTTGGTTCTGTTTGGGCAGCGATCGACCTGATCATCGGAAACGACGTCGACATCTTTTGTTCGGCCAAAAATAAGGCTGAATAGAATGTATAGGCGGCGAAGCCACTCTTGAAAGGACGCGACATCATGATGCTATTGCAAGCTTCAAAGCTTTAGGGGAGCTGTTTTCCCTGGGCTTCCATATTTTCTCGATATCCGTGCATACATTCAACACGTCGATGTGTTATATTTATCCTCTAACAGGTACATATCACCTCTAGGCGATGATATTAGACCATTCCCATACGCTACCTTACGATCTGAATTCATAGAAGGTATCCATCCGATGACGTATCTTCTTACCGGTACCATTTCAGCCTAGTGAGAAGCATCGAGAAGCTCTTAGGGTATCTCTCCGCCCAGACGCATAAATATTCACTTGTTTACTGGCACATCCTGTCTTCGCCCGCTCCATTTCTTCCCTCTTCCAAAAATGCGTCTCTCTCTGTTGCTCGCTCTCCCTCTGCTGTGTCATGCACAAGGAACAACTGCGCCAGCTCAAAATGCAACTCAAGTTTCCCAACTGGCATCCCTCGCACAATTTCTTACAGCGTCTGGTGAAAATGTCTTCGTTAACGCCACCGAGCGTGTCGTTGGCACTCAAGTTGGAAGCCAGTTCGTGGCCGAACTTGTCAACGCTGTTACGGGGAACGAGAGTACGACGATATTCGTCCCAGACAACAATGCCTGTACGCTGCTCTCGCTCTCTTCCTCTCTCCTTATGTCTCACTCCTATGAACAGTCACTGGGTCCCCTCCTAAAAATATAACTGATCTGAACGTTCTTAGTGCCATTTTCACGTACCATATAATTAGAGGAAAACTCACAACGGACAACATTGCTTCGTTCCCCAACTATACTCTTGCTCGGACCTTGATGAATTCTTCGCAACTTGTTCAACTCGAGGGAGGCGAAGGTCAAGTTTTGGCAATCACAAATGACAACGGTACCATCAAAGTCATTGGCCAAAAGTATGTCTTTTCTCGTCTGGGGTGTGCCCCCTTCATTTCATGGAGATACTGATCATATTCGTTTTAGCACACCTGTCCAGGTCGTTTCATCCATTTCGTTACCCTCTAACGGTACCAATCCCAATCTACAAGCCTATGTTCTGAGCACCGTTTTGGATCCTCCTCCACCCCTCGATGACGTATTCTTTTCGACTAATCTCAGCGCCTTCAAGGCAGCAGCTCAACAAACGTCACAACTTGAATCTCTAGAGGCAACTCGCGGTGTAACTATTTTCGCGCCATCAGATGCAGCGGCAACCGTCCTCACCTCTGGCAATAATTCCGCACTGAGCAATATTACCGCGTTAAGTGCTATCCTTGGAAATCACGTCATAAATGGTACAACAGTGTACTCCACCCAGTTCCCACTGAACGCCATCTCAGCTTCTGGAGAGCCGTTGACGATTAGTACGAATTCTTCGGGTGTATTTGTTTCAAGTGGATCCAGCACCGCCAAGATCATCCAGCCTGATATCTTGACTTCCAATGGTGTTGTCCACGTGATAAACGGTGTTCTTCTCAATGCAGCCGAGAATCAAACAGCAGCTAGCTCCGCGTACGTTTTATTGTAATCCGTAATTTGACTGTCTTTTTTAATATTTGTATTCCCATAGTTTTGCGTCTGCCTCGTCTGCAGCTGCAACTGCAGCTTCAGCTCAAGCGACACAAACCAGTCCTGTTGGTAGTTCCAGCCCGTCTGGTGTAGGATCCTCGTCGTCAGGTTCTTCTGGCTCAACGAATTCGACGTCTTCTAATGGCAAAAACGGGTCTAGCAGTCTCATAAGTCACAAAGCTTCCTTTGGATATATAATGTCTATCTTCCTTTCGATAATTGTCGGTTACGTTTTCGCTCAATAATTGAGATGAAATTTATTATCACGATGTTTACTTAATGTTTCTATGCTCTTTCTGTAATGCATTCATTCAAATATACTTTTTTGTTGGTTGGGTGTTACTATGTATCACGATGTATCTCCGAAAGAACAGAAAATGCGTATCTGACGGAACTGTGAGCGATGTTTTGCGAGTTTGATTGATGAGCAAGCCAAACAACCTCGCACTGGCAAACTGAAGTGACGCACTTGCCAGACTGGTCTCGCTTTTGTCACTGTTGATGTTTTTGGCAAATTTACATAAATTATATCTTCGATAACCCGTCTGATGATAACCTTGGCTCGATGAAAGAAAAAAGTTCTAACAAAGCTTTTTGACAAAAAGACGAATCGTTTGATCAGTTGAGGGATGAACGAATCACAACAGCGGAAATTAACGTATATGCTACCTTTTTATTCCATTGTCGGAACTACTTAGTCTTCAAACTTCTACGAACTGTGTATGTTTAAGATAAAATGTGAAATTTGGGGAATGGTAGGGTCCCAATTAGAGGGGAATAAGACTGTCCGCTGAGTCTGTGTCACGCGACGCTGAAAACGCGCAATAAAGAGTCACTCTTCCGCTGCTCGATGACAACTCGATGAGCCCATCATTTCATTTCACTTGCTTTTCGGTTTATGTATGTTGTTCTACTTTAGCTTTGACGAGCTAACTTTTATTACACTATCGTTTACTAGTATATCCGTTGTCGCTGTCTAAAGTGACTGATTAAACAATCATGTATCATGGCTCGTGCAGTGTGGTGTTACACAGCCTTGAACGGACATTGGCCCCCATTAACCTTCATTAACCCTGATGCAAAATGATCAGTCAACGGCGAAGGCATTCAAAAATGTTGTGTGTTAGCTGGCTGCTGGCCGCTCTTCCGTCCGTCGCTTTATTCGTCCATCCTTCGTCTCAGAGTTGAGGTCAATGCATTCATCCCGCCCAATATGCCTTTCGAGTGTGCAGTGACCAATGATGAATCAGGAGTCTTCAAAAATTGGCGGCTTTGAGCGTTGTTTCTGTGATTAACGGGTATAAAGCCCTTCGCCGAGATTACCAATATCAACTCACCGCACCTTGTTTCCGCATTGCCTCGTAATATCTAAGTACAGGTATCTATTTATTTAATCTTCCCGTACAGATGCAAAGTGCATATAAATATCCACTTTACTGACACATCGTATTCAGTCTTCGTTTGCTCATCCTGGACCTCTCACTATCCAAAATGCATTTCTCATTGTTGCTTGCTCTCTGCTGTCTGTTGCACAAGAAACAACTACGCCTGTCCAAAACGCAACTCAACTAGCCGAACTAGCTTTCCTTGCAAATTTTCTCGCAGAAGACGGTGAGAGTTCCTTCGTAAACGCCACCGACCGTGTACTGGGTTCCCAAGCCGGAAACGAATATGTGCTCGATCTTGCAGAAATTGTTACCAGCAACGAAAGTGCAACAATACTCGTCCCCAACAACGATGCCTGTACGGTGTTCTTTACCTTCTTGCCTTGATTTAATGCCCAATGTCTCACTCCTATGAACAGTCGCCCAGTCTCCTCCGAAGAATATAACCGATTTGAACACACTTGGCGCCATTCTGACATATCATATAGTTAAAGGGAGGTATACAACGGATAATATTGCTTCGTTCCCTAACTACACTCTTGCTCGGACCTTCATGAATACCTCGCAACTTGTTAAACTTGAGGGGACGAAGGTCAAGTGTTGGCAATCACAAATGACAACGGTACCATCAAAATCATTAGTCAAAAGTATATATATTCTTACTTTTTCTTCCGCCTTATTTCAATGTACTAATTATTTTCTTTCAGCAAACCTGTTCAGGCACTTAAGACCAATTACATTACCCTCTAACGTCACCAATTCCAACCTACAAGGCTATGTTCTGGACGCTGTTTTAGAACCTCCTCCGTCTATTGCAGACGCATTAGCTTTGGGTGGTCTCAAAGCCTTACAAGGAGCAGTCCAACAGACGTCACTGCTCAAATCCTTAGAGGCATCTCAAGGTCAAACTATTTTCGCGCCATCAGATATGGCATTTGCCTCTCTCGCCTCCGCCAATAACGTCGACCTAAGCATTGGGTGCGATTATAGGAAATCACGTCATAAATGGTTCGACGCTGTATTCCCCTCAGTTCCCCTCGAACGCCATTACAGCACTTGGAGAGCCATTAACGTTCACCAAGAACTCGTCAGGTGTCTTTGTTTCGAGTGGATCCAGCACCGCCAAGGTTATTCAACCTGATGTCTTAATTTCCAACGGTGTCGTCCATGTGATAGACAACGTTTTGCTCAATGTAGCAACGGACCCAACAGCAGCCAGCTCCGCGTACGCATTTTTGATATATTATGTATTATGTGTTGACTTTATCTCCCATAGTCTCGCATCCGCGTCGTCCGCTGCCGCAACTGCTGCTTCAGTTGAAGCGACACAAACTAGTCCTGTGGGTAGCTCGGGCCCATCCGGTTTAGGCTCTTCTTCATCTGGTTCTCCTGGCAATACAACTTCTAATGGCAATAATGGCTCTAATGGTGCCCACAAAGCGTCCTTTGGATATATAACGTCTATCTTCCTTTCGATACTGGCGGGCTGCCTTATTACTCGATAATTGGACATTTACGAACTTGACTATATATTAATGTCTGAACACGACGCTCATGCTCCTTCATCGTAATTCTAATATACTACTCTTGTTGAATGAAGTTAACCATGTGACGCCGTGATTCATACCGATTTACGTTGTCTTATAAGTATGTCTTATCCTTTGCTGCTTAAGATGAGGCCATTATAAGAGCTGCTTACATCAAGTCTTCGTGTCCCTGTTATTGGTACTAACATTCTCCGAGTTGCATGTGGGTGACAGTGTCCCGCCTTTAGGCTAATCTAATGTGATAGAGCCTATGAAGCGACGCCTTTAAAAGTTTCGCTTTCGTAATGTCCATTTTCTCTGGCTTCCCTCACTTTATATGCTCTAAAGCTTGTGGAGTCAGAAAAGTCGTCGCGCCGCCAATAGCCGAAACTCAATATTGCTCTTCTTTCCACTCGCATACTCAGGACAATGAAAGGAATGGACCGTGTTCCTCAAGATATCTTTCGAGAAATAATACAATATACCTACGTTTATAGTCCCACCCAACAGGAACACGAACCTCACTGCCATTATCAACTAACCGTGCCCGCCTCACCCATTCTCGCGTCTCACGTCTGTCGTTCCTGGAGACGTGTTCTTTTGTCCGATCCTACAATGTGGACATGCATTTTGGTTCCACAAATTAATCCAGATGGAATAAAAGAGTTGCTTCGCCGATCCAATTCTGCCTTGTTAAACGTCTTCTTCGAACCGAACGCGCTTCGTGGGCGAAAGCATGAGGAGACGTCAAACATGCTTTCCACAATCTTTCAACAGATCCACAGGTTCAAAACTTTATACGTGTTTGTATTTCCTATGTGGTCCAGCTCTAAGTCCACTTGGGCGGCCAATCCTAAGCAGGCAGCAATCAAACAAATCTTGCCATATCTTCAACGGCCTGCCCCAAAGCTCCAATACTTTTGCTTCAAGCATATGGGGTTCATGGCCTCGATGTTAAATCTTGGTGAAACATTCATGGACACACTGTTTTCAGGAGAAGCACAGAACCTTAAACATATGCACCACGAGCTCTTCAACGGCGTCCGACGACAACTGCGACCAAATCCTTTGCTCCGCAATCTGTCAGAGCTTTATCTCACCACACCGAATGACTCCTTTGACATCGACTCCGATCTCCTACTCGACCTTTTCGAACAGTTGCCTTGCCTTGAACTGTTCAGTCTTCAAATCAACTGGGACCTGGACTTTGACGTCGGCGCAACCCGTCCCACCCGTGATCGCGAGATCAATCTACCTCACTTGCAAAGGCTGGTTCTCAATGTGAACCGTGCAATCAAGTTACTGTATTTTCTCTTGAGTCATTTGTCTTTTCCATCGAATATCAAATGGAAGATCACTTCTGATCCTGGTGGGACCTCGCCTGCGCTACGCGAGCTTTTGTCCCAAGTCCAATTCACCTCTCTCCGTATACTCTTCCCCTGGAATGATTTTGTAGCACTCTCTTTCAAAAGAATTGCGACACACCATGCATCGATCCAATTGACGATCATGACCTTGTGTATGTTTATGACAGCAAATGGTGCATATCACTTTTCTGGGATCTGTTCTGGCAATCAGTGGAACCCTCCATTATCACACATTTAGAAATTATTCTCAATACTGGAGAGTATTCCCCGAATCTTAAATCATTCAAAACAATCTTTACTTCGCTAACGAATCTGGAGACCCTATTCGTTCGACAAGCTCGGAACGAATTTTTGGATGATGGCGAGGAAGAAACATCCTTGGTATGTCTTTCGGCATTATTACCAGGATCAAAACGTCCAAAGGCTTCGAAACGAGGTTCAAAAACCAGAAGGACGTCTACTTTTAAAACCCGCCTCTCTGTCCTCGTTTATGCAAAATAACCGTAGAGATGGAGGATTCATTGAGCGAGGCGCATGCGGATGCGTTCCGCGCATTTTCTGACAAACGGCGAGAGGAAGGATATCCTCTGCAACTCCTTGTCCGCTGCCCAGAAATCGAGGACGACGTACAACGTCCGGAGGACAGCATTCATATCTCGATTGTACCCTGGGACTCTGATGACGAGTAACACTTTCAAAATTGGACAAAACAGGGTCAATCTGTATATATACACGATAAAAAATGGATTATATTCCTGGCATTTGTGGTCGAGCAGTGTACTTCGTTGAAAATTACTGTGATAGCTTCTAGTAATGTGATAGATAAAAAATGGACCCTTGAAGTCTAGGGCAATCGTGAGAAACTCTGACGGCGTGCCTGATAACCGCCTTAGTACTCATAGAATGTAGTAGGTCTTGGCCAACCCGTAATGTTGTCTTCTCCTACCCAAACTCGCCTTTTCCTCACTATTGTTGTATCTTGTTTTCTTGTGTTGATATGGCAGCATCGTGACGTCCTTACAAAACCCATTTCCCTGAGACCCTCCGCCTCCATCAACGGGAAGAACAGCACCCAGCTGAATGCAGAAAGTGACGCACCCAACTCAGAGGAGCACTTCTTGAGACCTGATGGACTGCTTGAAGTGAATATGGACGGCCGTCATCCCATTTCAGTCCTCATGGAAGATGCCAAGAAGAGATGGAGATCCATGAACGATAGGTAGGAAAGCGGCCAAGTGCGGGAAAGAGAAAAAGACACTCATTTCTCCTCTCAAAATAGACAGAGTAAAACTCTTTATGAGGCAGTAACGGAATATAAACGTAGATATGGATATCCTCCTCCCGCGGGATTCAACTTATGGTATGTCTTTGCCGATCGCGTTCTTGTTCGACTGATATCACATGTAACTCTTGATCAGGTGGGATTACGTTCAAAAACACAACGTCAAACTTGTGGATGAAGTAAGATGCTTCGTATATCTCAGCGTCCTAAAACGTGCTCTTGACGTATTCTTCTCTGCAGTTCGATCAAATAAACTATGACATAACACCCTACCTCGCCTTGTCTCCCAAAGTCTTCCGCCAGCGCCTTCAAAAGCTTGAAAATACTAATGGTTTCCATTTCAACATTTCCAAGGGAAATTTCGGTGTATATGGTGATGGATGGTGGATGGGAAATCCTCGTCAGTTGACAAGTATAATCATGGAGTTCTGTCGAAGTCTTCCTGATATGGTTATCCATGGTCACCACACTTTGCGCGGTGACATTTGGCTTGGCGAAGATTTACGGAAAAAAGCCCAAGAGAAGATTGAAACTCTGGATTGTACGTTATTTTTCATTTGTTATCTTCTAATGGCTCATTCAAATCTGGGATAGCTTTCACCGAAACTGAATTGGCGTATTATGAGAACGTTAATCGGAATGATCAACAGAATTTAGACAATGTTTGCTTACCCGATGATCCTGTCTTTGGATTGTCCCACCCATCAAAAGGTTATTCAAAGTCATTCGTTTCTGACTGCAGGGCTTACAAACAACCATCTCATTAGCATCCTTTATCAAGTCTCATGTTGATTATTTGAAAGTGTGTTCTAGTTCCGGAGTACAACAAAGCTCGCCCCTGATATTCTCGCCTTCCGCACACGATATCAAACTATCGCCTTTCTTCGTGTTTTCCAAATGCCAACCTGGGGCTGGTTTTCTACTTCCCACTAGCACCTGGGATTATCACGACATGACGCTTATAGAACCGCATCCATGGCATGAACGCCGTGAACCGGATGCTCAAAAACTTTTCTGGAGGGGCAAGACTACTGGGTGGAATTGGCATCGAGACTTGTCCAATGCTGGCCCCAATATTTCGTGGAGAAATGGGTCCAGAGCGAAGTTGGCTATCTTATTCGGTGAAAGCGATGTTACACCCCAAGACGACATCGAGTTATTATTACAGGATTCTGGAAACGGTAACAAGCTTTACACGAAAAAGTATCCGCGCTCTATGCTCAACCGATTGTGGATGGATGTCGGGTTTAGTGGAGAACCTGTTCAATGCAGTCAAGTAGATGGGACTTGCGAAGAAATGAATAAAACCACTATTTGGAAGCCAGCAGCTTTTCTTCCTACGATTGGGCAAAAGAAGTTTTTTGTTGACTTGGGTTTGTCTCTTCTCGATTTCTCTTATTGTTCGTACGCTGACACGGCAATCAGACGCGAATGACTGGAGTACGGATTTCCAGCGTAGGCTGGCTTTCGGACAGTAAGTATACTCTGGCGCAATTTTGTCCTAAACTCAATTTTGCTATATCAGGGTGGTGTTCAAGTCCAGCGTATTTGTTGAATGGAATACCAAATGGTAAGAATGACCACTACTTTTCTGCTTGTTTCTCCTCCGGCTGATTGAGACTCCTCCTGATCAGGCTGATACCCTATTATCATTATATTGTATGACGAATACCACAACTTTCCCCTTCCTTTCGTCTCTGACATTGCCATATCAGCCTATACAATCGGACTATTCCGATGTGTACAACATCATGGCGTTTTTCTCGGGCGATCCCAACAGCGGGTCCGGAGCTCATGAAGATTTAGCAGAAGAAATCAGCAACAATGCGATTCAGTTTTCGAAAGATTATTGGCGATGGGAAGATATGACTGCATACGTAGGTATTTCAGTGTCATTATTACCCCAATTTTTACTGAGAAACTGGTTTTACATAGGCATACCGCCTTCTCCTTGAATACGCAAGACTACTCAGTGATGACAGGGTTGAAGCGTCCTATGAATTGGCTGGGGATGAGTATTATAAGTGATAACGTTCATACTTTTAAGTCTCGGTTTTATTTGGTTTGTGTTCTTTTTGGTATCCGGGAAAGGATAGATCCGCAAGATAAAATGATTTGGTCATAACAAGGATTCTTATGTATTACATTACTAGGAGCTATACACTACATTTATGTAAGTAGTGAGGCAGTAATGGACGTTATATTGGTGCTCGCAATACTGGTAATGAGCTTTTCATGAGTTTGATATCGATTGGCAATCGAATATGAAACATATACGAAACGAATCTTACAATAATTTTTCACCGAGCTCCTTGAAAAGAGGAGATGTCGTTCACGTCACATAATACGTTTCCTAAAGCAGAGTGAGTAACGGAAAATTCCATTATTCCTATAATTTTTTTCGGATCGCAATCGAATAAAAGACATACGATGCTACGTTAGTAGGTCGGTGCTGTCTTTTGTGTGCTCCTGTCAAGTTGGGCCAATTTCTGAGAGGGCTTTGTTTTTTTTGCAGAGCTGATGTATTTGTGTATTTAGATACAATTGTCTTATATGAATAGAATTTAAATGCTAAACTACTATTTCTCTTTTCAACACCTCAGGAGACTGCCGTGATGGTATGATCGTAGAATGCAAGTATATGCAGTCATTGTAAGGCGATGCGTCTATCCAGTTATTCTAAAATTCCGGTTCCACCGAGTTTTGCAGTGTCATTTTGAGATACTCAACTCGAGGCATGGCAGTTCGTAGTCATCTAGCAATGATGGCAAGACGAAATCACGAGATCCCTTTAGCCCGTGTTGATGAACCTTGGGTTAGGCAGCAAAACAATGGTCGCGATTATGGTTCATGAATGATGCAAACCGCTTTGCTACAAGGTGAACGGAAAATCCCAAAATTCATTCTAGTGAAATACTTCTTCTAATTTGTGATATCGACTCCAATAACCCTCCAGATTGCCTTGCCAATGATACCAATACCGTCGTCAGGATTGATAGCTCGTGCTTTGGCTTCCACGACAGTTTCAGCACTCATCGCAGATGCACTACCTCGTACGTCAACGATTTTGTTGACAATATCAGGACGAATTCCGGATGACCTGCATATACAATCGTCGCTTAGATCCAAGACAATAGGGAGCATATATCATTGACCTTGAACGCAGAAGACATGGGTCCTTGAAGGATCGTTGTCATATGGAAGTATCATTCCTTGAACAGGAGAGAGTTCGGTTTTCCCCAATAATTTGAACCCAGGCGGCAGAAAAGGCACATGATCCCGATGCATTTGTTGAATGTTCTAAAAGTATTTTATGAGCTTGAGAAACGACAATTATGAATTTAAGCGTACAATAGAAGAAGTTCCAAATATTTTTTTCCCTGTATCTGTTAATTGGACTTCATACACACCCGCTTCCCAGCCACTATTCGGGACACATTTCGAACCAAAAGAGTGAGCTATAATCTGATGCCCAAAACAAATACCTTCATAAATGTGCGATATGAGCCAATTTATAAAATGAAAAGGATTGAAGTCAAGTTACCTATTATCTTGATGGTAGGTTTAACCTTTGCAAGATTGCGAATATAGTCTATGAGTTTGGTTATCCAGGGTAGGTCATCATATGCAGATGCAGCTAGAATGAGACTATGAACACAATCCTCATATTAGAATACAAGTAAAAGCCTACCAGAGCCAGTGATCACCACTGCATCATACTCTGAATCATCGGGAGGATATTCCTGCTTTTGCACGACATCATACTCATTGATGACAAATTCGACACTTTTGTCCGGAAGAGAATTCTTAAAGAACCGGGTGAATATTGCTAGATAGTCACCGTGTTCTTCTAACACATAAGGATTGGGTGTATCGCAAACGAGGAGGGCGAGGCGAAGGACCATGGAAGCGTGACATTGTCACATAACGTCACGATCCCGATGTCCCAATGCCCTAATGCGTTTGATTGGAACGCGATGGTTCTCTCTGTCAGTTCCACAATCCCGTCAAGCATTGTACACGCCTTACATAGAACCAATGAATAAGGGCCAAGAGAAAACCGTGCGGAGGCTGCTCCTTCGCAAAGAACCCAGCCTCCACCCTCGGATCCCCACCGATGTCAACCGAATCCTACAGGTTCGCGGTCATTTTCTCCATGTTTCTTTTTTGGTGCAGATCATATTAATCCCAATCTCAATAGCTACATAGCCCCAATACGGCTGCGTTAAAAAAGCGGGCAGCGACTATCAAGTGGCTAAATGAGCTCATCCCAGCCACCTTTGGCGAGCATTTCTCAGTTCGGGACGTCAGTCTCAGTCAGTACGCACAAGACCTGGAATATGCCCCGTTAGAGCTGGTTATCATCGTAAGCTCATCATCTCTCGATTTCAAGTGGCTCTCTGAGCAGATTTGTTCTTCAAGGACGATAGTCGCAAAGCCGGATTTCCTCCTGGCACAAAAGATGAGTCCCGAATAGGTCCTTATGATCCCATGTAATTATCTTTCACCACCATTGAAATCATGCCTAATCTTATGCTGCATTACCTTGCTAGGAATATAGTCATGTTACTACAAGTGCACGGTCTCACAGGATCTCTCATAGACGGGGATGTGCACGACTTAGTCCCACAAGTAGACAACATTCCTACTGTAGAAGAGCTTGATCCTCCTCCGGAATATCCCTCCTGGTTTGAACCCAGGCTTTTTAGTGTCCCATATATTCGCTATCCTGTGGTGATTCGCGCCGAGGGGACAGAACAGTTCCTTTCTTTTCACCTTTCACCCCCGATGCCCACCCTACCACCTTTGATCAAATTGCTTAAAGCTTATCTTTGCACTGATCTCTATAAAACTCTTGTCACGTTCGTTTATTTTTGGGTCCGGACTATTGGATTAGAGCAATTAACTCCCACGTGTGTCGCTCTGATGGTCATTGTTTTCCTTCAAGTAAGTTGAGAAAAGTAACTAATTTAGCTTGATTGTTTTCTAACGTCACGCAGAATAAAAAGGGCGTTCCCAGTCTGCAAGATCCTACGGACCAGCCAGTCGAAGAGCTCCGAAAGGCTGCCACAGGCGTCTGGGTTACGGCCGACTTTCCGCCTCGTTTCTCACCACAGTCCTTTTATATCGAAACTGGATTCTTCAACAAGGAAATCGGGAGTAGCGTAGTAGACAAACAGATCAAAGCATACCTTTACGATTTCTTCGAGTGCGTTCTCTTAAAAAAAATGGCCTCTATCTTATCTGGTTTCACAGGTTTTGGGCAACACATAACTCTAAATCGACAGTTGTGGCAAGCGAACAAATATTCTCCGTCAAAAGCGGAAGAAACGTTCCACGTCTCACTGCTACCAAAAAAGACGCAGCGGCCCGGATCCAAATTCAAGAATGGTATGCAAAAATCCAGCGTGGTTTGGAAGCCTGGTCACCCCTTGAGCCACCTATTACCTGGTGTCACCAGTACATTGTTATTGAAGATCCCTTTATCCCATCGTTCGTGAGTGAAATAATTTTTGAAAAGTGCATGTAATCTTCTTCTGAAACACGCTTTGCCACTTCCAGAACCATGCTCGTACACTGTCGCCTCATACAACTCGTTTTTTCCATAATGCCGCTTCCGTCAGCCAACGGACACTGCGTCATGGCCAATCTGTGTACAATATTCTAGGCCATGCTCTGAGTCATCACAAAAGGCAATATTCTACCGCAACATTGTCTCAACAGGTTAGGGACTCCTACAAAGTAAGCCGTGAGCTATGTAGAATTAGTCGTATGAACTAAATCTCTTTTAGAGATTAAACCCTTCTCGTCAGGTTTATGATCGCCGAAAACTTACCATATCCCGGATTGAAAAAGTTCTCAAAAAAGAGTTTGGGAATCAATTTCATTTGCTGAACTTTGGAAGCACACGGTATGGAGTATCGGTAGCGAGTAGTGACTTGGATCTTGTGGTTATTGTGAGGCGATTTATGGAAGTGCATGTTTAGCATGAATATCTGATTGAATTAGGATCCTGACCATCCTGTGGGATTCACCCCTCACACTAAGCTGTCAAATTTACCCCGTGCGTTGATATTGTTTACGTTATTACTTCAACTAGATTGATTGCGAGCTCCAATAGGAATTTATTCCGTCAGGTAACTTATGTTTTTACGTAGAAGATGAATGCTGGAGTTTTTTGTTAGATCTGTCGGACAAATTTTGGCCTCCTATCAGTTTGTCAACGTTTACATCATACCTACTGCTTCCGTTCCGATTGGTGCATTTTCTCTCATTTTATGCTTCGCTCCACCATTGACATCCTCACAGTCAAGTGTCGTGACCCAACTACGGGTATAGATTGTGACATAAATATCAATGATCGCCTTGGGCTAATTAATACCTACCTCGTGGACAACTATTGTAAAATCGCTCCAAATATTCGACCCATGTGTGTGGCAATCAAGCGCTGGGCCAAGTATTGTAATTTGAACGATTCGTCTGGTGCCTTCGGACCGCGAACATTCAACAGCTACACCTTGGTTATGATGGTGATTGGATATTTGCAAGTTGAGTTATTTACGAATTAATTTTAATTTTTACTTACATAGTTTGAATCACCTTTTTTAGATGAAAGGAATATTACCTAACCTTCAGGAAGGGTATCCCCTTTACCCTCCAACCCTCGTCAAGGTATATTTTATATAACCCGAAAGAAAAAGGCGATACTTTGTGATACCCGTTTCCGATCTGTTGACAAAGATACGATCCAAGTCGAATTTGATTTGGGAGAAGTACTGCTTGGATGGTTCAAGTATGTTCTATGTCTCAATTCTTGATGAAAAAATATCAACAAACTCGTTCAGCTTTTGGGGAAATGAATTCGTTCACACCACCCAGTTACTGAGTATCCGTGATGGCGGTTGTGTAGAACGACATATTGATGATCAGGATAAGCTCATGAAAAAACTCAAAAGGAAAAATAAGAAAGGGAAGGAGAGAGCCGACTCAACAATCGACGAGAAACAACTTGAAATGGATGAGGAACTATCAGTGGCCAGGGACACAGAAGATGATGACATTGCTGCTTGGCGGGAGCAGCAAGAAGAACTGGGAGATGTCATTTCTGAAGGGCTTTCTGCTGAACTGAACGAACTAGAAGTAGAAGACGGAACTATTGCGGAGGCTTCTGAGACCGCGATGGCGCCTTCAATTCTATCAGAGGACTCGAAGGAATTGATGCAAGATAAGATCAAGCCGTGGGATGATATATTTGTTGTAGCGGATCCCTTTGATCGAGCAAAGGTCTGCATTCTGCAATTTATTCCTATCTCTTTAAACATTTTTTTCACATTTACGAGCAGAATTTGACAAGCCATTTCGGTCTAGCTTTATTGAACCAATTTCAGTCCGAATGTCGATCAGCGGCCGAATTGATCAAGAGTGGTGGAACATTAGACGATCTAATACCTGTGGATCATGCAGAAAGCAAAGATGAAGTCGGCGATGACGATCCTACAACGAGTACCAAAAATAAGCAAAAACCACGACTTGGTATTCCTATAAAACCGCGTGGACCTCTCAAAAATATCAATATGATTGACAATTCTTCATCACGATCCGATATCAGGAGGCCGAAGAGAAATGATTCGAGAAGAAACGGCCGGCCTGTCACTTCTGGTGGAAATTCTATCCGTCCGCAAGAGCCCCCACGGGCTGGTCCATCGACCTTGAACTCCTGATTTCATGGCTTGTACTATAATGAACCGCCTCATATAGTACAAGACATGAAATTGATGTGTTCTCCCACATTCTACGGGAACTGCGACTCCTCCTTACAAAAAGGGCAGTGATGAACGTGTTTCTAGGATGCTTCTGTGGTTCAATTGTTAAGGGAAAAGAGTCTTTGCGATTTTAGAAAGATTCTTAAAGTGACTTTGGTTACACTGGTAGTCGTCGACAGAACAGAGTGCACGCACATGTATTATATATCATATCAACGTGTGTCTACATCATAATATTAAATACGAAGGAAATGAGTGGAAGGTATCGACTGCTGAGTTAAGCGAACTGTTTTGTGCAAATAAAGCCCTAAAAAAAATGACACATGTTTTTAGAGATTAATATACTTTTTTGGGTATAAGTTTTCAGAGATGACTAGAGCGGGGTGGCTCGAGCTTTGTGTATTCTAGTGGGAGCTGGAAAGGGAGCGCGGGGCCTTTGTCTTCCACCTTTTGGACGTCCGAATATAGGTGCTCGAGTTGGGAGCGGTTTAGATATTGGAATAGAAGAGGTAATGGGCAAAGGAGACTGAAACGGGGAGTTGGGAGGCGAATTAGATGGAAGGACTTCGAGCAAAGGGACAGAGTCAAGCGAGTCCGTTACTGTTACTGTCGTCACTGTCCTTCCCCCTTGTTGAGGATCTATACCATGAGCGATACAGTCGGCTTGCGTTCCGTGGATGTCGCATCCCCAGGAGATCAGGAGGTTTGGTGCAGCGGAGATGATGATACCCGCGAACCTATTGGCCTCGATCAAAGTGGCTACGGCTACATTCAAATTCCACTCGGTGAATTTTTTCTGAAGAAAAAAAAAACCTGTACTCATACCTGGGACGTCGGTTTGGGGTTCTCGGAAAAAATATGTGGTAGTACCACCCTCTTCGCCTATAATAGACACTACGCCATTATCAGCGGGGTGGAGGGTGTTCTCATGAACCAAAGGAATGTAAAGGTCGGTTGTGACAGTTAAGACCGCACCAAGAATGTCTGAATTCAGCCAAAAAAATTGTCAGCAAAGTTTGACTTGAGATAGAATTGATGAAACTGACGGTGGGTTAGACAGAGGAGCAGAAAGGGAACGACTGGGTTAAGTTGCATGATGAAAAAAATGCGTTAGTAAAAAGTGTCGATTATAAGCTACAGCCGTGCATCAACTGAATGGTGTAGGGACATCACGATCAAGCTTACGAGACCAGACACGCACGGTCTCAACACGGGGATTCTTGGTTCCGTTCCATTGGCATTAGCAGTGAGCAGGATGGATAACGGGGTATTTTATTAAGAGAGCCAATGGAAAAACATTGAAAAAGATATATACCACATAGTTCAAAACCACTGTTTGGTCTGTATCAATAACTATTTCAAGGATTTATTTGCGGCCAAATTGAAAAGACGACCCTATCAAAAAATGATTTTTGAACGCAAACCTTCATATGCCCGGGCATGTTCAAACAAACTTCTGAACGATCTGAACGCTTGGAATTTTCCGGCGTATTATTTTGATTCCGCGACCACTACAGACCTGTTTCAATACTAGCGAACGGAGGTCTTTATCTTCAACTTTCATTACAGGATATAGGTTGCACGCCGAACTGAGCTTCAAGTACGGGTAGAACACCCGGAGGATTTATCGGATTCGAATAAATTTGGACCGAAAAGAACGACGAACAAACGAACAATAATGTCTGAAACATTCTCCCCTAACAAGCAAAATGCAAGTATTAAATATACACTGAAACAATATATGAGTTTTTTTAGAGAATCAGGACTAATGTCCTAGCATGTCCTTCAATATGTCCATCCTTCCAATCACATCAGATTCACCCTCAATATCACCATAACCGGGCAATGCACATAGAAGCCATCACAACAATGATGGATATGCTTAAACTTACGCCCACGCTACTCCTTCCAGAACTAGAATCCGGCAAAATGCCCTGATCTTGCGTATTGCTTTCGCTGTCTCCTGTATTGCCAGGGGCGTTCGAAGGAAGAGCTGGAATTGGTGGGCGAGTGCCACTTTGGGATCCGCCAGCAGCCGCTGTTGATGACGCGGAAGAGTCTGATACAGTAGCACCAGGTGTACTTGCACTCGCACCGCTGTTTGTCGGGCCTGTTGTTTGAGACGTTGCTGCGCCAGAGTTTCCGTTGCTCGGGTTTGAAGGTGGTGAAGAATTGCCACTATTGCCACCGTTTCCCCCACCGTTTCCGCCGCCATTTCCACCGCCATTTCCACCTCCACTGCCACCTCCACCTCCACCCTCCGTTTGGATCTGAAGTTGGGGCCGGCTGTGGAGCCGGAGGCGCTGTGGTAGGCGGTGGAGGAGCAGCAGACTGAGGAAAACCAACCTCTAGCAAAGCGATAGAATCAGCCGCTTCGGTGGTTAGCTGCGTCACCATTTGACCGTTTTGCGGGTTTATATTGGCCTCGTGACAGATTGCTTGTCCGCCATTAACATCGCAAGAGAACGATGCTACGAAGGTCGGATTGGCAGAAACGATGACTATCGCGAGGTTTGGTCCATCGATGAAGGTTGCTAAGAGAAAAAAGATGCAAAGTTGAGCTAAAGCCTCGCGACTGTGCTTGAAAGCCCGGTTTGTGAAGGCAAACACAAACCTGTTATTTCGGGGCTTTGCGGTTCGTTTAAAAGGTATGTAGTAATGCCATTGGCTTCGCCTAGAAATTTGATTACACCATTTTCTGACGCTGGGAGGTTATTGCCATGCTGCAATGGAAAGTAGACATCAACGGTTTTGGTTAAGACGGCAGCGGAGATATCTAGTCGAGATGACAATCAGTTAAAACGACGATTATCTTTTTTAAAAAAAACAACTTTGGACAAGGAATAGTAGGATTAATATGGCCAGGTCGTGAGGGAACATGGAAGAAAGGGCCAGAGTTCAACGTAACTTCACTCCCTAAGACCGCGGACTTTCGGACATACCAGCTCGCGAAGGAGCTGACGCATATGCGAACGTGTTATGCCCGATATACATACAACATTTGTCCCTTTGTTGAAGATGTTCAATGTCATGATGAGGGTTAACGTGTTAACGCGAGAAAGATAAGTCCTAGTCATTGGTTGGTCAGTTCAGCACAACTGTCATCCGACTGAACAAGACTTGTTTCTTGGCACGTACCAGAGTTTAAATGTTTGAATCAGACAGGAGTACAGGGCTGGATAATAGTTTCTATAGAGTCAATGTCACGAGCACTGACAACATTGATTTTCTTGAGGGCGCATCACCAAGACCTTTGAGCGTTTATTTTTCTGGTCCGTGCACAACATTGAGTAGTATATAACCTGGACTATCCCTCTTGTCCCGATTCCCCATCTCTTGTGCTCGGGCATGTACTGTCGCCAGTGACGTTTTACTGAGGCACAGTCTTTTGCTGATTGCAAATTACACATCCGAACCCGTCTATTTCCTTTGGGAATTAGCAATTTTTGGAAACCCATATTCCTCTTATCGGGAGCTTTATTACAATCTAAATACAAATTACTTGTCTTCTACGTAGAAGCACACTTATTACAATAGTAATAATGAAATCTTTTCGGGGATCTCCTTCATTATTTGTGTCAGGGACTTGCTCCGAATGAGATGGACTTTGCAAAATCGAATGTCAATCATTATGTAAAAAAATGTCGTTGAGGTCACGGCCAATTCAAATAGTTGGGGAATTGTTGTCACATCTCCGTTAGGTTTCTTGTCGATGACTTTGACGGACTGGACGGCGACCATCGATGGAACTGTTCAGCGATACTTGGGCAACTCGGAGTTGGCCTTCTATATACCTTCTAAACCGGATGGTGCTGGAGATATGTTTGTATATCTTACTCTAATTGCTCCGATCCACTCCTTCGCTCCCGAACGAGTACTCTTAGCTTGGTCTATCTTGCGCGCATCTCACCCACTGCTGCAGTGCAGCGTAATAACCTCTGAGGATGATCCACAACCACGATATTCGTAAGGCTCCCACTTGTTCTCCTCTTCAGCCCATCGCAATTTAATTATTTCTTCCCCTCAGTTTTGTTCCTCCCAAGTGCCTAGAAGACGCTCTATCGGAGGCCAAACAAGCCCTATCGTTCAAAACGGCATTTGAAGAAGGTCTGGTTTTAACACAAAGATTATGAAACTTTGTATAAGAGCTCTAAACACAAAGAGTTCAGAACTCGTTGACAACTATCTCAACGGGCCCCGGGTAGTCCTCTCCGATCAACACCTCTCCCATCTCACTATATCCCAAATCGATTCCTCCAAACCTGAATTTCACATATTTATTTGCTCTCCGCATTTCACGGGGGATGGAACTTGCCTACATCTGGCAAGCCATGATCTTGTGCGCATGCTGTCATCCGCTAAGTCGAATGACGACCTTCGTACCGAACTATCCGCTCTGCTGGATAGGTCTCATGGGAATTGGGTAATGAAAATTATAAATTATAAATAGAGCACTCTTTTTTCATCGATCGCTGACAATCAATTTATCTCTCTTCACAGACAAAGATTTTACCCACACCTTTAGAATCTTTGTTACCCAAACTAACAGCCCCTTGGGAACGTGCCATATCTTCAGTAAACTACCTTCAATGCCGGCAGCGTGAAATTGGAGATCACGTTCTACCTCGAGTTGATAATTCAACTTCTAATACCCGTTTCCTCGTCTACAAATTCAACGAGCAAGATACCCGCACAATTCTTCAGCTCTGCAAGACTAAGGGTGTCAGCGTGAACAATGCTATATCCGCACTGTGTGATATCTCATGGGCACGAATAAACTCTAACGATCAGGAACACTCTCCCGAAGATTTATTGCCAATGCAAGAGCATTTCTTTCTTCCTTTTTACGATCAGAATTATATTTAAAAAAAATTGTCTCATGTAGATTATTATATTCCGCCATCAACATTCGCCATGCGCTTCCAAAGGCCTTCGAGACGTATTGGTTCCTGGCTCTAACATACTATACTATATCACTCCCATCATATCCGCCTTCTTCGCCGCTCGGATTCTGGCATCGTGCAATCACGTCCAAAAACAAACTTCACAAGCTGTCAAATCCAGATTTTTATTGAACAGAGCCTCGTTAATGGCAAGTGGACGAGCGAAAAGCGTCAAGCTGGTCAACGGCGCTGCTGGCCATTCAGAAGCGAAACCGCAACTCCCTCCAGAAGCGAGAGTTGACCCCCCCGCTCCATCCCGCGCGCTGCTGGGCTTGTCGCTTCTTGGTAATTTGGACGCGATATACAAACAAAGCGATTACTCTCCCGATGTCAAATTATTGTCTTTCAGAGGAGCGAGTAAACTGAAGAAAGGCGGTTTGTTGTTCCTTGCGCACACGTTTAGGAACCAGCTAGAGTTCCATCTAATTTGGGAGGCGAATGGATTCAAGGAAGACGTTATCGAGAAATGGTGGGAAGGTGTCAAAGCAGGATGCTACGAATACCTCCTCGGAAGGAAGTGATTAGAAATACATTCTTCGGTAAATTGGATAGGATAATGGAAAGAGGTTACGTGGTTTTACTACTTTTTTGGGAACTTTTGGATATATATAATGTAGATCATATTTGGAGAAACAGACGAAAAGTCCATATTTATATATCGAGCTCGAGTCTCATTTTATCTTGAAATAATAGTTACATAACAATCAATCCATAAAAACAATGGCAGGCGGAGAGACGAATAAAAAGTAAAACCTAAGCCGGATATCATGCTTTTTTTTTTGTTTGTCAGTTCTTAACGAGTGGTAACCTCAAGCACGACGTAGCGGAGACAAAAGCGAAGTCAATAAATAATTATTCAATGTTGAGAGTTTGAAAGCAAAGAAAGCAAAAAAAGCAAAAAAAGAAAAAGGGTATCCCAGTTTTGATTCGTTTCAGTTTAAATAATAGCATAGCAGACAGAAGGAAATGAAAGTACGAGGAAAATGGAGAATGCTTTTATGTGATTTATAACACTTGGACGAAGGAAGTATGGAAGAAACGGAAGTCGGCGTGTACTGTGGCGGAAAAGAAAAATGAAAGCTCGAGATTTAGGAAGAAGGAAAAGGCAAAGGGAATGATAAACGAAAAAAAAACACAGACAGCTATAACAGCTATTCCTAACCGACAACGCTAGGATAAGCAGGACTTTCACTCAAATACTCATTGTTAGGGTTGTATGTAAACCCTTTGAACTGTTTCTGCATAGTTTCCGATAATCGGGATTCAGCAACCACGGAATCCTCAGCAGGTTCACTTGTAAACTCGGAGTCAAAGTTGGCAACGTCCAGAACAGATTCAACGCTTGGCTTGAATGGTGGTTGAATCTTTTTAGCAAGAAGTCTAATGATAAAATATCTCAGATAACCCGAATACTACAGGATGCGGGGAAAAGAGCATACTTATTCCAATCTATACTCTTGAAAAATGGATGTCGTTTGATTTCTTCCGCACCGTTCACACCAAGTCGCCGTGACGGATCACGATTTAGCAGTCCAGTCATAATGCTCTTGGCGTCCTCAGGCATGTCCTCGGGAAATTGCAGAGGGTCACTGAGGATACGTTGATACATTGTGTTGACATTTTCATCGTAGAAAGGTGGAAGGCCAGTCTTTTTTTTAGCAAAGAGTGTTAACGTAACGAGCAAGGTTCAAAACATTGACAACGCACCATCATTTCGTAAAGTAACACACCCAAGGTCCACCAGTCGACTGTTTTGGTGTAACCTTGACTTTCGAGAAGCTCCGGTGCAATATATTCCGGTGTACCGCAGAATGCTGCGAAAAGTCCGATGAGATGAGAATTGTTAAATAACACATGTCCATTCCGGAAATATTGTGGAACGGGCGCTTACTGTTAGTTTTATCGCTCTCCGTCATATTCAGCTTACACAATCCTAAAAAAACGAACGGATAAATGGATAAATTAAATTACCACGACGACGAATAATTGACGTACCAAAATCGCACAGTGCGATATGACCGGTAAAATCAAGGAGAATGTTCTCAGGTTTGAGATCACGATAGACAACGTGGAAGCCGTGAACGCTGGAAGTCATCGGGACAATCGGAATTCAAAAATTAATTGTCTGTATGAATTACTTACTGCTCCAACGCGCACAATAATTCTGCAGCATAGAAGCGACTCCGAACAATATCAAATTTGCCTTCGCGCTGGAGATGATAAAACAATTCTCCGCCATTGACTGGCAAAGCAAACATGAATTAGTTGGCGATTAAAAAAGAAAAGTCGAGTGCTTACCAAATGACATGACCAAATAGAGCTTATCCGGTGTCTGGAAAGAAAACTTGAGAGGAACAATGAATGGACTGTTTACAAGTGACAGAACAGTTCTTTCTGCCAGAATGTGTGTAATTTCTCCAGGTCGGGAAGCAATATGTGCTTTTCGAATCGTTTTGAGCGCGTAGATCCGTTGGGTGTCCTTTTTCCGGACTTGCATGACTTTCCCGAAACTTCCTTTACCGATGACTTTGAGTAGTTCAAATGCTTCAATCGTCAGTGGTTCATCCTAAAAATAGGTGCAGAGTAATATGAACAAGAAAAGAAAATTATGTAAGCAAGGATCGTTACTGCTTCGCCCATCTGGAAAAAAAACTACAGGGCTGAGGAATGGAATACATACCCGGGTTGGCTTGAATCCCATCTGAAGATGAAATTCCCCAAGCCGGCGGTGGCAGCATACCATTGGTCTGTGACGTGCTATAAAAATGAGATTGCACGATTGCGATAAGAGATATGTTTACTGATAATTAAAAAACGAGGCAAAAGATAAACTAACATGTGCATCCAGTGTTGGTAGAAGATCAACACGTCCAATGAGAATATCATTACCCATCTCTTGGGTTTCCTGGCCGGACGTGCATGCGGCCGTTCGCAAGTATGCGGAAACGGATATGCTTGATATTCTCGATACATCGCTGAAAGCCGAGGAAAGAAGTACATCAGACATGAAGATCCCAATATGAGTGCATAGCTCACAAGTGTGCTTTGTAGAGCCAATGCGGGGCAGCTAGCTCTCCACCTAATGCATCGACCAAGATCTCATTCTTATCAAATTCAAGGACGACATAAGGAAGCCACCATGCCCGTTTGCGTTGCATACTTTCCCTGTTTTCACGATTGCTTGTAGACAGTCGACCTTGAGGAAGTTGCTCCAGTTGACGTTGAATGACATCTGGTATAGGTTGACCCGGCGGGAGAGTTAACCCCCGACCTGACAAGAGACATGACAATCAGAAACGAAAGCCAGATTTGTTCAGATCAAAGTAATGCGCAAACCTGAGAATATTCGTATAGTCAATAAACCGCTCTTAAAGGCAGGTTCACCAGCACCGGGTGGTCGAGGTGTTGTAGGTCTGGATGGGATCGGCGTTGTCGAACGAGAGCCGGGTGCACCACCGTTCTCTTTCGCGTCCTTTGCTTCTGCCAGCGCAATGAGCACACCATTATTAGCAAATACCAGTAACCTTACTTTTAGACGAGCCAAGTTTCCAAGACATATTGTAAGAAAAAAGAGGGGATGATGGTAAAGATGAAAAAAGCAGAAGCAAAAGCGAAAGTACAAGCGGTGGCTTAGTGACACACACACCCGATTAGTTGGCGCCGATGAAGCCGGTCCGCGCGTCAGAGCCGTTGACAAACCAACTCGGAATTTTTTCTTCTTTCTCATTCATCCATCAGTTCATCATCATATGCATCGCAGATACAAAGGTCAAATCCTCAGCAACTATGAATATTGTCATAGATACACCGCTCCGCCGAAAATAATAATAGTCATGATATTACGATCTTCCATTCAACATTAACAACAGAATCACCTGATCTATTCATCGTATACCGTCGAATTTTGGACATCCTGTCGGTTATGTTAAGCGTACAATGAATGATGTTTTACTTGGCGTTCAGCCTCGCCAGTGGTCTTGCAATGACCCATATCAACCAATCCTTGTAAGGACTTCTCTCTTGATCTCCGACAAGTCACAGGGGATACATCTTTTTCAGCTGTAATCACAAGGATGACTACTTTTTACAGTAATGGGTCAATCACCAAGCATCACTAAGGGAGAAGATGTCAAAGAATCATTAGCACCGTTGCCAGTATGTATAGCTAGTGTCATTGGTAATGAGTCTTAATAATGTCGGGTAAATTCACATCCTCCGCCAAATGAAATTTTATGACAGTGTATATATATGCAAAACTAAATAATATTAATATATAACCTCTAACCAAAACAAATCGACTACTCTCAATCAACCACGCAACCTAAAACTTGTCTGCACCCGCAAAATGATTCCTTTTCTTGCCAAAACCCAGAACTGAAATAACAAGGGCGACAAATAAGAAAAGACTGGTGAAACTCAGCCCTAGAACAACAGGCTGCAAAGGGTTTTCGCTTAAAGTCAAATACGCGTGTGCAATACCCGACTGAGACGAAGTATCAACGGTAAAATCTTTGAAGTGACGACGGGCAATAGCTGGCTCGCCTGAAGCCGAAGCTGCTGGTGCTGGGGCAGATGAGCCAGGTGGGGAGGCATTGCCAGTGTCAGCTCCCGGAAGGGTGAGAGTCGAATAAAGCGTTGTCATATTGAACCAATCCGGCGTGAAATATCCAATATTGGGGTATAATTCCCTATTATAATATTTCAGATTGCCTGATTCTATGAAAATGCTTTTAAAAAGAACTTACGCGAAATCATAGTCGTCCGGTAAACCACATTGTTGACGACACTCAGCAACCCCACGAAGTACGGCACCTTGGTTAACGCCCGTGGCGTTGAGGCTTTCTGTACCCAACCCAGCAAAGGTAGCATTCAAAATATCGGGACCGAAATTGACGATTTGAGCCATGTCAATACGGCTGAAGTCCTTGTCTGGGAAAGCGGAGAAGAAAGTTGTGGGGAAACAATCCAAGTTACGCTCCATATGTATTGAGCCTTCAGGAAAAATGGAGGCGGTGCCAGGCACTTTGACATTAGTAACAGTGGAGAGACCATTGGTTTCGATGAAATCGGAACGAATGCGACCTGGACCGACGTTAATTTGCAACTCAGTAGTACGATGTGTATGCATAGAGTTAAGACCACAAGGACCCAAGACCTCGATGCAGAAAGATTAGCCAAAGCAGAATACACCTTAACCTTTGTGACTTACTGTAGCGACAAGACCAATGTTGGCGTTCTTGTAGTTCAAGGCGGGCCAGGTCTCAGCTTGAGCGAAGAAGGCGAAACCACCGGGACCGGTTCTTCCAACGGCGGTCGTGAAATTAAACAAGAATGCATCTGGTCCATATGCACTGATCAGGTCGCTAATTTGATCACGGTCGGTAGGATCAGCAATGATTTTAGCGATTTGAGCATCGTTGTTGCGGTTGTTCTCAGTCGTATCGAAAGACATGTTTTTCTTGAGATGTTAATTAGAGGAGTATAGGAGTAAGAATGGAAAGAGGCAAAGGGAATTAGACAATTAAACTGAGAATAAGATAGAAGAGAAGATCGCTGTGTTGGGGCTGGAAGGGAAAGAAGAGGTGGTATTTATGCGTTTTCACTTAGGCATAGAACAATTTTTGATATATGAAATACATACGAAAAGGCTTGGACCATAAGACACGCTTTCACCGGCTGGCTTCTGAAAACCCATTTCCGGTAATCCCGGTAGTCGACTAATTTCTGACTGCCATGAAGCAATTTCAAGCGTTGAATCACTTGAACCGCCTTATTGATTTGTTAGAAACAAAATGCTTCGCCAATTGATAGCTTTGACACTCAACGTTCAGCCTTCAATTCAAAAAAGGTGAATACCCGTGCTCCTGGACCTGTTATAGGCACATGATAGAACGAGATGTTGATCCCCCCTGTTTCTTTTGGCTTGGTATTGTGACGATTGGGTGCGAGATTTTCGAAGTGATTTCAATTGGAAACCGAAGGGTCGGAAATCGTATGAAATCATCAAATCCAAGACTTGTTACGTACAAAACGCCTTGGCCATTGTCTTATAGACGAGGTGCGTGTCCTAAAGGCAATACCTAACAGGTTCACAACCTAACGGCGGCTGTATGAGTGACGCTGATTTTCTCCTACGCCTTTGATATGATGATGATAAGTTCATAGCTGAAAGCGGTGAAAAAAGTGTTGTCCGCTACGTAGCGGGGAGCTGCAATCTGCTTGATGTCCTGAAGGTAATCCGAAGACGATGAGCTATGTACGACAGACATTTGGAATAACCGATAACATCATTTTTTCATCTAATCGACAGGAGTTCCACTGGCTGTGCTTCCATCAATGTTCGGTGACACATTTCATCGTAATTTCTTCCCGTCTTCAGAGTGGTCGTGTAGACAACGCATAATTTTCGCGTAGACAACGTCATGAATCGGAAATGTTTCTAACTGCGGAGTAAGGAATTTGTCTTGTTGCGGGTTGTTGAATTTTGGCATCTCGTGGAGGAACAATTGAAGCTTGAAATCTGGAATTTACGCATTCCACTGACACCTTCAATGTGAACAAGACGGCCCAAAGCTTATGCTGCTTATCCCGGAGCGCGTTAAGGCCGAACCCGACGGCTGTGACGTGACATGACTCTGAGTCCGCTACTTCAGCGAGAGGTAGTGGAAGTTCTAGGACAGTCATTTTTGTTCCTGGGTTTGTTGGTGAAGAGACCTTATAACAAAGTTTTTCTGGTCCTTCTCTGTGTCCTCTGCATTTATACCGTTTACTTCATTCCTCCTCGCGTTTCCCTCAAGGACTATTTTTTAACAGTGGCGGCGTTGGCCCGAGTTTTCGATGGATTAGATTATCTCATTATCAGAGATGCACAAAACCTTTTTCGATACAAGGATCAGACGCGACCTGCTTTAGAGTTGCCTTTATTGCAGCGAGCGAAATGGGCATTGATTCTTTTTGTGTCACCCCGAGGCTTTGGCTGGAAACACGTACATGCGAATACCATTCCGCCGTATACTCCAATCAGACGTCGTTCGTCCTTCATCGCTCGCGCTCTCTTGGACATTGTCATTCATCTCGTCATATTCGTCGTCGCCTTCCGGCAAATTTCTAGAAATCCCGCCTGTGCTAAAGGGAGCTCGGGGTTATCCGAAGCCCAGTGGGCCTGGCGTTTTCACGGTGTCTTCGCATCAATTATTTTGATTTATGTTGTGATGCAGTTGCAATACCTGTGTCTTTGCCTTTTGCTTGTCATCTGTCGACTTTTTGCCCCTGAGGATTGCCCGCCTCCATTTGGGTCCATATTTGATTCTTATAATATCCGTCGTGTTTGGGGGTCAGTTGAGTGATTTTTTCTTTCGTGCCAATATCTGATGCGCAGAAAAAAAGACGAGCATGGCATCAATTTCTCCGAAGGGTAAGCTGCCGTTGTTTCTTGTTGGTTCGTTTTGAGCGCCAATGGACTAACACTATCAGCCATATCTTTCAATAGGAGTTATGGTAGGGCAAGGCATTTTGCGTTTGAAACTGGGAAGCGCCTCTTTAGGGCTTTTTCTCGTTGCATTCTCGTTCTATGCAACGGGTCTTATCCATTTCTTGGGCGAATATTCCGTATTAGGTGGTCCAGGAGGTGGGGCAATTAAATTCTTCGGCATGCAAGCTTTCGTTGTTGTCGTGGAAGTGACTGTCGAAGAGTTCACCAGGATATTGTTCAACTGGGAGCCGAGCGTAGAGATCTTTTGGAACGTTTATTCAGACTCAAGAACGACTGGCGCTCGTGCTGAAGTGAAATATCGTCACCGTCCTCCTCGTCGCGGGAGTAAAGCACCATTGGTCCTTCGCCTATTGGGATATTTATATGTTATTGCCTGGCTTTACTACTCTATGCCTATATATCTTGACCCATTACTATCTGTGGGAGTAATAGACGAAAGTCGCAAGACGCTGAACCTGTGGTGCGAATTAATTTCAGATAGATGGATGATTTTTTAGTATTCAAAAAATCTGCAATAGTATGTAGTGTCACCATTCATTCGTCTATTTGTTTATATTGATGATTCGTGGATAGCAGTGATACCGCTTTCTCCCCTTCCTCTCACCGCTTTAATATTTGGAATTGGTCGCAGCTACCCAAAAATCTGACTTCTTCTGATTTTTTACTCGAGGATATTGAGATGCGCAGGTCGTTCATTTCATGAGGAAGGTCGGCTTTTTCCAATTACGCCTTTGAATAATACCGGTGGGAATGAGGATGCGCCGCGCGAGAAAAGGATGATTTGGCTCTCTCTAAGCGTGTTTTGGTATAGCATTGGAATTATTGTTATATTGTAATCATTGGTAAAATTAGTATTCGATGCATCGGTATGGAGCAGCGCTTCAACGCAGCTCGTCAAGAACTGACACGTAGGACTGGATTGAGTGTGCTGCTGGCGTTGATATTGGACTTCAACATTCCGAGAGCCGATAATGAACGCAGCATCTCTTCTCTTATTTCATGATTTAGTCCGCGGGTTTCCTTATGGTCTACGAAGGATGTTTTGCGGAATGCTCACTCCCTTGCATTTGTTGACTCTATATATTAGATATGTATGTGCGGATCGGAGGTTTCAAAGTATGTATAGTGTTTTCCGTTGAAAATATCTTGACAGTGACTGGTATTGCAATTGGATATTTATCAAGCTACGATAAATCCTGCGGCATCTGATCGAGACTTTGATTGTCTGAGCTGGCAACTGATCACACTGTGTCTGGTTACGAACACGTTTACGAAAATAGCTTCCGGTTGCGAAGGCCATCTTTCATTGTCTCCTCGAGATGACATGACATGATGAATTATTATTGACATGACAGAACAACCCAATTAAACGTGTCTTTCGCATGTCCAAGCGCCGGATTTGGAAACAAGGAAAAGAAAACGCGCATTGACTGACCTCAAAAAAAAAAGGTTTTTTAGGCCCCAAACGGCCCGAACTTGCAATGTAGTCTGGACACAGAAAAAGTATTAACCTAGTGGTACATCCACGGGTGCTGGGTTGGGCGTCTATCTGCTGGTCCTCGGCGTTCCTAGCGGGCGTTCAAATAAACAAATCGGGGTGCCCTTTTTTTTATTTGATTGGCGCCTAAAGTGTCCCTTGTGTGCGTTCTTCCTCTCTCTCGCTCTCCCTTCTTCCTTCCTTCCATCCACCTTTTTTGACTGAACCAGTCTTAGCTAGATCCTCTTCATTCCTTAACTTACCGCCTTTTGCAAGGTTCTCTCTCATTTGCGCCCACCCAACCACTCTCACTAGGTTTTTTGAACAATCCTCAAACACCCCCAGTTACATTCCAACATGATCTCCAAAGCTGCTACTCTCGTTTTCGCCTTGGCTGCTTCTCTGCCATTTGTCTCAGGTACAGTCTCCGATTTTCAAAATCAACTAGCAGCTCTTGAACTTAGTTTGATTTGATTTTTGCTCTTTTTCTATTGGACTTCTTTAGCGCAATGCTCCCGTTCCTATACCGTTAAGGCTGGAGATACTTGCGATGGCATTTCTTCGAGCCAGAGTGTCTCGACGTATGTTTCACGGAGTGCATTTGTGGTTTGATTTGTTACTGAGGGCATCTTTGCTTGCCAGCTACCAACTAGCAACCAACAACCCTTCAATTAACAGTGGGTGCACGAACCTTCAAGTTGGACAGGTGAGTATACTGGACTGTCCTTGTGGTTATGACGATTAAGCTAGGATATTAGACCCTTTGCCTTGGAACCCAGGGAGAAGATTGTACCGACACGCTTGTTATTGAAGAAGGTGATACTTGTGACGAGTTGATCGAATGCGCGGGTATCAATGGCACCATGTTCTTCCACAACAACCCAACTATAAACGACGAATGTACCAACTTGTATGTCGGTCAGGTATGTCACATATATAATGGAAAAACGGAGTTAGCATGATAATGTGAATACTTGTATCGCAGGTTGTTTGCGTTGCCAGCGAGGTCTTGGTTCCTCCGATGGGTGCTGCCGAGCCTTCTTCCGCCCCATCTGGCTCCTCTGCGCCACCTGCTTCTTCGGCACCCGCAGCACCTGTCAACGTTGCACCTTCACCATCAGTTCACTCCTCATCTGCTTCCCCTGCTCCAACTCCATCTCCAACAGTTCACTCTTCCGCTCCCTCTTCCTCTCCAAGCGATGATGGAGATGACGGCGATTTGCCGTTCTGTGACGAGCTCGAAGACGAAGACGAAGAAGACAATTGAAACTAGAAAGCTTCAGTTAACTCTTTCCTCGCTAGTGTCGGGAAAAGACAGATAGATGCAGTCACATATACCAAGAGCCAGGGTTTGCTCTTTATAGATCCTTTTTTTCCTTGTTTGTTAGGTTTCTTTTCTAGTTTTGGTCATGTTGCTGTCTCATTGTTTTTTTTTGGCTGAGCGCTCGGGTCAGCGTATCTTTTCTCAAAGGGTATACGAGTATACTACTTCACCAATCAGGAGTAAACATATCGATTATGTGCAGACCTTTGTTTTGTTTTAAGATATATAATATCTATATCACCATTCTTATTATTCATACACGTTGCTCGAGATCCGACGTTGTTATCATCATCATCACACTTGCGCCACGCCTTGTACATTGTTATTAGCCACGATGGAAACGGCAGATGAAATTAGTCATTCGCTAGAAATCATGCGCAACAATTTGCCGCAGATCCGATTGGCCTCGGGTGGAAAGTTGTCTGCCAGTTCCAGCATCACGTAAGCGAAAAGATATCTGGCAGTCCGTCAGTGACTCGCGAACAACTCGACGACATCGCGCATGCCTGGCGCCCTTGTTAAATAAATTGTGCCAAAGTTGCAGACGTCCAACGTCAGGATAACAATTTCAAGTTTTCACGACTGTCTCTGGTCCTGGTCTCGCTCACACCAATTGAGTCAGCTCTATTGTTCGACCATAAGGGGCTACGTATACTGGGTCTTATCAGATAGACTCTTAGGTGCGATACTTAATTATATAACTCCTGCACAACTCAATTTGGTGTTCAGTCATTCTTTCAGAACCGCCCACGCAGCCACCTTTGTATGTATTCCCGTCCGAAACACTACTTCCGGATCATGATTTATGTATAACTACCACCCCTAGCGAGACTCGTCATCTCAGCTCGTTAATTTTTCTCCTGTCGTCTTTCATCTAGCTCCAAGCACTGAGCATTTCTGATTTTCCTGCGATGTCGCTGTCTATCTATTTTAAAAAATCTCCCAAATTTTCCAGATTTGGTTTGAGATCAAGGCTTCTTAATAATCATGCGGCGGGCGGCATTCTTTTTCCCTCTCCGGCGTCCAATCCGTCGTCCAAGCTTTGCAACACTAGCAGCAGACAGTCTATCTTACCATCGACACGAATAATCCGTTTTCGACCGAAATCGTCGACGACAAGAAGCTATGCATCCCACGCCGGTTCTAACACAGGTGGACGTCGGGTTAGCTTACTCCATGCATTAGGTGCTTCCTTTCATTAAGACAAAAGGCGGATGACTTACTAAGATACCCTACCCAGTTTTCTCGGGCTTCCTGGCATCGTCATCGTATCTTTTGGGTCTCTTTGCACCGCCCGAGGCATTTACTCTTTTCAATCCTCGACCCATCCCTCCTCCTCCACCAGAACATTCAGAGGAAGCCAAACGCATTATTGCCAAAGTCGAGAAAGAGCTGAATGAACTGGAAGTTCTGAAAAAATGTAGAGAGGCTCCAGGTGAGTTGAAAAACGGGCGGAAAGAAGCCAGTTGTGTGAATCTTTCCGTTTTGGGGTTGTTCTAATTCGCATAAGATGCGTCCGAGTGGTACGAAGCCCGGCCATATGTCTCGCTTCCTCCAGAAAGGCTTCTAAACCACTTTACGGCTGGTGTCATTAGAGGTCCTACAAGGATTGCCGTACCGCCCATCGTCCGTTCCCGTAAGGATGAAACTGAGACGTGGGTTTTCATCCATCTTGGGACCGGTATTTGCGTCAGTCGTTGTAATTTCCTTTCTCGATTGGATGCAATTAATTTTTATGATGAATTAGGGTCATGAAGGTATTATTCACGGAGGATTGCTGGCAACTTTACTTGACGAGGGCTGCGCAAGACCCGTAGGTATCTTTGATTGTGTCATGTACCAAAAAATGACGGTTCATTGTGTTGTGAAGGCCTTCCTTACATTTCCATCTCGTGTTGCTGTCACCGCTAATCTCAACCTCAATTTTCGTGCTCCGACAAGAGCTGATCAAGTGATTTATTTCAGTTTCATTCAAATTTTATGACTTATTTTTTATTTTCAAAATAAAAGTTCGTTATTATGAAGACCAAACTTGTAGAGCTCAAGGGAAGGAAAGCAGTTGTAGACGGCTGGATTGAGGACTTGGACGGCAAAGTGCTTGTGGATGCACGGTAGGCGTTCACACCTGTGCGAAACAATATCATATTAATACCATGTTTGGACAGCGGGATCTACGTTGAACCGAAACTGGCTTCTCAGTTATATCACGCAGGTATACCAGCTGTATATCCCTCACTTCGTCGTAACTTGGAAAGGATGGCTGGTGCACATGAAAACCGCGGTACTGTAAACGAAGGTGCCATCTCCGTCGAGTCCGAAGTTAAAACGAGATAATGCAGGTCCGGCTGCGAGGCATGTCGAAGATAACGTGATATTTTTCGTTTTCGTTCCTTTCGGCTTAGTCGTTGATTGTGGGTACTGTTTTTCATTAGTAGAATTAGATTATAGTGTGATTTCTCACTTGGTTTTGTCCAATAACATAATATTATATATGTATGTCTGTACGGCTGCCCACGTGCTATATATCTCTATCTATTATATTCAAATTAAATTGCATCTTATGGGTTGGAGCTGTGCTTGATATGCTCTGTTTATTTCTTTTCCCCCTAAAGTTTCTGTGAGACCTATCGAAGAACGAATCATTTCATGGCAATTACCTTGTACGCCTTTTTATGATCGGCAGGCAAACATTCGTGAAGCAACGGCAAAATCCTCATCCCCAATTGATTTATCCCTCGAAAGGTATTCGATGCTTTCTTAATCAAAGGACGCGGCTCTTCGGTCCTAAGATTGACACAAAATTGGGTATGGGGGCAGGACTTTTGCTTTTGTCACGTCATATTATCTGTCAGCTTTTCCATCCTAGTGGGATTTTGCATAAGCTCTACTATTGGCAGTTCTCCACTGCTCTATGGTCTAGAAAGAATGCAACTATATTTCTTCTTCTATTCTCGCATAAAACTCTTCTTTCTAACATGATATCCTGTAACTGACCCCCGCTTAACTTGAAGTTAGTTTGAGTTCTCCGTTAGCCGATAGTCTTATTTACTACCGTCGTATCATCATTTCTCACGTCAACTTTCAGAGCCGTTTGCATAGTATACATATATGCAAACACTTGTAACTAGATCTTCTTTCAAGATCTTTAGGATGCAGGTCTAAAGTTGTTTGTTGTCAATTAAACGTATGGTCAGAATTTGTTTTATTATCATATTTATGGAGATGGCTTTTTATTTATAGTACGCAGGCTAGTGATACTAATAGTAATCCGCAGAGTCTGTTGGGTTCTCCAATGATAGCCAATCATAAGTCTCATTTATAAACTTGGTTAAGTACTAACATGGCATGGTGCGGTAAAACAATTTATATTTAAATCGGCTTGGTGAGATCTTTTCCGAGTTTATATTATGTGCAGGTATGTTTGAATTGCATTTAGCTCTAACATTTAGGAACCGCAAGTTCAAAACCAACCAAGTGCTGAAGGTGACTGACGTTGAGACGGAGTATCGTCCGTTCATATGACCTTAATCAGCACGAGGGTGAGTTAGACTGAGCCGTAGCGAAGCATCGAACAAAGGGCAGCAAGCAAAGTTCGCTTGCTACCCTCTGTTCGTTTCAATTCAACAAGCTCGGGTCTAACTTCATTCCTCTTTGTAGATGTTTTATATCGGTCGAAACGATCTGTTTAACTAAGACTGTTTTACGCTTTTCGAGAGCAAGATTAACCTCCCCTTTGATTGAAATAGATTAGTCAATTTGTGTCTGAGCTTCTATTATTTTGAACTTTGTCTCGACTGCAAACTTTACTAGTATTTGAGGGGTAAAGTAACTTTATGCCATGGGTGAGCGGGGCGCCAGACAGTAGTCTTAGAGTCTGTGCATTAGCCTGAAACACTAGCACGAAACATTGCTCAAGTCCACATGCTAGATAGGGGTAGTAGTAATGGGAACATGTCACAAAAATGAACGACTCTCGACAGCTATACAGAGACTCTGGAAAATATCGCGAAAAGGTTAGTGGTCTCAGCGGTACCGCTTTTGATATGACAAATGCAAAGATAGAGTTGCGAAATAGATCTTCGTTAAATCAAATTGAAACGGATTGATCAACTTAGTAGACTGACCATTCACAAAGCAACGATTGATAAACGATTTGAAAAATTAAATTGGCTTGAAGCAATTTGTGAGTGGGCACTATGCAATTAAACCTGCCAAGATATAAATCCGGCAAACTGGCTTTTCCTTTCTCATCATCTGTTGATGAGCTTTACCAAATCCACGGGATCTCACTGTTCAGGAAACAATGGTAGCGACTCCACCCAACTCCATGGGACAGATTAAATGCGCCGTTATCGCCACGGGGATCAATTGTGTTCTCACGCCGGTCCTACTGTGGGTTTTGCTGTCTGTGTTACCCAATAAGGCTTGCTGCAATACGAACCAACGTCGCTGGGTTGTCGCTGGCAATCATCCAACCAAGTTCAAAAATGCCAAGAAGCATGACGTAAGGAACCGAAAGCCGGACAGTCTAGACCAATCACTTTGAAGCTAGGAAGTCGCCGACCTCATTTGACGTCAAACCCTTAGTCGTAGTGTTTATGTAATCATGTCTCTTCGATAACAATGAAGTTTTTTTTTTCTTCTTTTTTTCTAGTAAATTTTTCTGCTCTTGCAGGCGCCGTCAAGTCCAACATACCAAAGTATGTCCTGTCTTCTAGAAAATCTAGGCACTTTTTTGACTAACCACGAGCTCGATCAGCTTTTCATGTTGCCAAAATTCAACCCCTTGAAATTGCTGTCTCGGTCTAATTTATGATATCAAATTCGTATTCTCAAAATCACACTTCATAACTAATTGCGAGTGCAGCTATTCGTCTCTTGTAACGGACCTCTCCGAGTTTTGTGAAATCTGAAGGCCATGCTGCCAAAGAGCTGTTCAGGTTCTTTTTTAATCATCGATCGATTGTAAATTTCTCATCACCACAACTTCGATTAAATGTTAAGGTGTCCTTTTGGTTTCCAAGGTATTCGATTGGACTAAACGATCGGAGTGCTTCGGGGAAGAGTGAACGGTGAGCGAAACTGTTCATGTGCATGGGTCCTGAGTCAAGTTCCCCATCTAATACGCTTCAAAGTATATAAACACTACCATTTCGTGTGCCACTCTTTAGCACTCGGCTTGTCCTCAAAGTGATATCTTGTGCTACTTCTCTCTAGGTCAACAGAATATGGTTTCCAAAGCTTTCTTAGCGTTGTCTTCCGTCGTTGCAATCGTGACTGCTGCTCCATCTACGGCACCTCTTGTTACTTGTCCAGACGGTAACACAGCGAGCAATGCCGCCTGCTGTCCCCTTTTCGCCCTTCGTGACGACTTGCAAAACCAGCTGTAATTCTATTTATATTTTCATTATGAGAATACATGGTAACTTAATGATCTCCATTTTACAGCTTCACCAATGAATGTAGCGAAGATGTCCATGAAGTTGTCCGCCTTACCTTCCGTAAGTTTCATTTAAAAAAAAAACCTTTTTTTCTCTCGAACAGCTCTAAGTCTTTATCTATCTCAGACGATGCCATTGCGTTCTCCGAATCCTTGAAACTACAAGGTCTTCCAGCAGGTGGCGGTGCTGATGGCTCCATGCTTGTTTTCCCCAACGTTGAACCAAACTTCTCCGCTAACTTGGGTATTTCCGACAGCGTTGATGCGCTTCTTCCATTCCTTGCTGCTCACCCACAGGTGACTGCCGGTGATCTAATTCAGTTTGCAGGTGCTGTGGGTATTTCCAACTGCCCAGGTGCCCCTCGTTTAGAGTTCTTGCTCGGACGTCCCAATGCGACTGCCCCTGCTCCAGATGGTTTGATCCCTGAGCCACAAGACAACGTCACTTCTATTCTTGCACGAATGAATGACGGCGGTGGCTTCACCCCCGACGAACTCATCTCTTTGCTGGCATCTCACTCTATTGCCCGCTCCGATCACGTTGACCCGACCATTCAGGCTGTTCCGTTCGACTCTACTCCCTTTGATTTCGACACGCAGATCTTCGTTGAAGTTTTGCTTAAGGGTGTAGGATTCCCCGGAACCAGCGGGAACGTTGGTGAAGTTGAATCCCCTCTTCCAATTGGTGAAGGCGTGAACGTCGGTGAAATGCGTCTCCAGTCTGATTTCGCTTTGGCCCGTGATCCAAGAACGTAAGTCAAATGTTTGTATGTTTTAATACTCTTTTCTTACTTTCTTATGGTAAAGCGCTTGCACATGGCAAGGATTCGTCAACGAACAGGAGAAAATGGCTAATGCATTTAGGGACGCCATGAAAAAGCTAGCTGTTGTTGGACAAGACACAACAAACTTTATTGATTGCTCGGAGGTTGTCCCAACTCCCGTTCCGGCTCTTGGCACCCCTGCTTTGTAAGATTTAAACCTGACAGATATACCTATGCATTTATTGATGCCCTATCACCAGCCTCCCTGCTACCAAAACACGCGCAGATATTCAACAAGCCTGCTTGACATCTCCCTTCCCCAATCTTCAAGCCCTTCCGGGTGCCACTGAAACTATCATTCCGTAAGCGCACACACATACATATATGCATACCAAAGCTCATTTGACTTGTAGTCACTGCATCGCTACTGACACTGCCTGTCTCGCTGCAGAGTCTGATGGTGGCGATGACGATTCTTAGATGGCGTCCGCCGTTTTTTTCTTCTTCTCAGAATTATTTAAATAGTTTAGACGGAATATCTGAATGTCAATTGATGCTTTTTATCTGAAATCTTTGTCCGAAGGTACCAAGATCGGATACAAATACTAATCTCGATGGAAAAGTAGCGCGCCCAACTCAACTCAAAGATCTGACTAGTACACTTGACAAATTTTTCATAGTACTCAGTGGTTCTCCTGCGGACAGGGATAACACAAAACATTATAGTACCTTGCGGTTAATTCGCCTCGTTGGTCATGGGCCTGGAATGAAGTAAAGCAACTTCAATTAGAATGCCCAGCAAAAGGCAGGTCAATTATTAACACAAAAATGACTAGTACTGGCACCGTAATATTAACGTCAGTCAGGGCTTATGGGAACAACACAAACTTTGGAATCAGTTATCCTGTAAGTGATATACATGAACCTATATGTACAAAGAGCGAAGATTTTTTTGTAAATCGCAGAAGACAGGCTAGAGAACACCCAAAATAGCGGTAATAGCCATCAATTTGACCCATTTAGCGTTTCCGTTGTTGTGGTTGCATTTTCATTTAGATTCAAGTGATGGAAAAGACCCGATCCTACGGGAAGCGGGATTGGCGTACGAGAGGCCAAGGTCCACAGCTCTCACGCCGCCCAACGTTGTGGGTGTGCACATGAATTGATGAAGGCCGGTCCCTGAAGGTACCATTATAGAATACATACTACTGTCCCTTATGGCCCTTTCCGCTTTGGAGATCGAATGCAAAGAAGCAAACAAGTATGCATAATCCAATTCAGAAGACTTGATTGTTTCACGGCGAATCAAACGGCTTTGTTCGAATCATACATATAATTTGATTGGTCAATCACGAGGTGATCTGATTATTATTCGTAGTGCCTGGATCAAGAGACTTAACACCACCTTTTGTCAACCTGACGCTAATTCAACTCGCCCAGTACAGTTCTTGTGACAGTTGCTTCGTTGATCGCATCTGACTGAACAGAAGTAGGGGAAGGGGTACTGGCTTCTGAGTTACGGCCAGTTGGCAAATCATTGATATTAGAAGGGCCAGGAGGAGCTGAAGCTTCCGCCATTATGCCGGCCTCGTTTGTATCCGCCACGGCCATTTCCACATCGACGATAGCTAAGAGTTGATCCTTTTGGCCCGACTCTTCCCGTTCTCCTTCTCCTTCTTCCCCATCTTCTTCTTCAACCGCCCCATTGACTTCTACTCTGGCATGCCAATCATATTTTTCTTTTAAAAGAGTTACAGCCCTGACCGCCCGTTGTACTCGTGCGTCGTGTTCATGTTTGATCTCTGCACACTCATGAACGACCCGCATGCATCCTTCCGGTCCTGGCTGAAGCGGTATACCTTCTGGGGTAGAGTTTTTGAGTACGGCTGCGATTTTGCGAACAATAATGTCCTCTTCATTCAGCACGTCCAAGGTTTGCGTAGTTCGAAAAAGCTGTTGTAAACCGTGATCCAATTGGTATTGTGTAATCAGGACAGTTGGATATACGACGAGATTTTGTAGCGATCTGGTTTTGCCGTGGTGCTGAGAAACTTGCTCCTGCTGAGATTGTTGGACTTGGGATGGCATATACGAAAGAGCATTGAAAAGTCCATGGATTTGACTGAGAAGCAAGTTATATCTTGCAAGTATGTCTGGCCAAGGGGGCATTGCTGGAGTATTATTGTTATGAATCAAGTATTGTAACGCGCCAATTGATTCAATTAGCTGATTCATGCGATATTTTAAAGACTCGAGTTGTCCAACATGCTGCAGCTGGTTCATTGCTGTTGACGGGACAGTGAGGACCGGAGTGGCGAGTGTCATATGTCACATGTCACATGTCACGCATATTGCTCTCCCCAAATCAAGTTTGCCCAAACTTGATAAAAATTAAACAATATATACGCACAGAGGCAACGCTATTGTTCATTGACCTTGATCATGATAAGCATGGATACCTATAAACCTAAGTGAGTTAAATTTGCACTCCAGATTATCACCCGGGAGGCATCCGAGCTCTTTGGATCATTTAGAAAATCTCTTTAGTGATCAACTACTCATATCCTGAGAATCACACACACTGATTTACGGGTTTATGATGAAGACGGTACACATCCCTAGCCTTCCGGTCATCCATCTTTCAAAAGAAGAACACCCGGAGCGGAGTTCATCAAATTGCGAGCCTTCCTTATTTTATCCGGAGTGTCGGCCGCTATTAGAAATAAAGGATCGAGTGCCATATTAATGATTAGAAGACCCTAGAAGATTCTACCCTTGAATTTTCTGAAGATGAGCATCACCGAATAATTATATCCTAACCGACTCGGATTCGCTTGTTTTCTTAGGGGTGTCTGTAGTCCTTCAGTCGTTCCACTTCGGGGCGCTCACCTTATTCGGATTTCTCGGTAGATTTATCAGGAATGATTTTCAGGAAAACTGTCCTTGAAAATATTATCTAGCACATCCTTTGACTGTGTGTTTAGCTAAGACGCACTCACTGAAAATCACGTTGCTACTCGAGGTTTGCAATGTATTATTAAATTTATTAGGAAACTGGATATACACTTTATGTAAGATCTCAACTAACTCATATGGAATGAGTTGTTTCAATCATCTTGGTTTCATAACAAAGGCTTCCGATTCATGTTCCTGACCATGCAACGTGCCAGTTATAGTGCCCGATTTGGCGGCCGCTGGCGAGTCAAACCAAAAACTACTGTGCTAGACTCTGCTAGACTGCTGAAAATCGTTATTAGCCGTAATAGCCGTGCCACCCCGTGCTAGCTGAGGCTAGCTGCATTTGAGATTGATACTTCTGCCCATAGTCTTCCTCAAATCTAAATTAAGCAGGAGCCTAATGTTCGGCGAAGCGGCGGCTGTTTAATGACTACGACTTCGCTCACGAACGGAACAAACCAGGGGGACTTCTTTTATTCGCGTTATGACAGGCGGCTGTTTCTTTTTTACCTTATTGGGCTAATGTTCAATATCCATAGGTAGCGATATTTATATATGAAACCGGTTTGATGCAGGTAAAAGGGACTTTGATTTACCGTTCAACGTGCAAGTATCTTCCGAATGGAACATATGGTTTCGGGTAAGGCATGTCAATCAGTAATCCGTCTTACCAAGAACTCACTGAACTCCATAAATTATGATGTTACAAAGGTATTCAAATGGGAGATTTGGAATCTCGGGCACTCAGAAGATTCGGAAACAAAAATATAGAATTTAGACCAATCGTCACAGCTACCCCTCTTCCAAATTGCTTTTTGGGGTGAAAAATGAAGAAAATGATTATGCTTGAAGTTTTTGCGAAGGTTCGTGCCACAACATGGTCTCGTTAAGAAAATTATTTCCCCTGGCCTATGCTGTGTTTGTGTCGAGCGTTCCTCATCCACCTCACCTTCAATCTTTTATCCGCTGATAATGACACGTCATACTGGTCTAGAAATGTATTACCATGCCACTGCTGTATACTTTTCAGTGTCACCAGTTGTCGGCTGCAGCCTGATGAGTCAAGCTGGTTGTCATTAATATTCGAACACTAAAACTTAATTAACCTCACAACACCGGCAAGCGTAATGCATATGTCAACATGTATGTACCCGATCAAACTAACATGTTATTTATTAGTAGCCGCTATCAAACATTCACCATGTGATTCATGACTTTTCCCCATTCGTCTGAGTTCACGTGCAACTTTTTTTCAAGCAATCATGAATTGTACTGTTTACAAGCATACCGGGGTGGTTCCGTTTTGGCGATGAGTGAGCACATGGATTGGTATGGCAATAGCAAAAATGTTAACTTGGGTACGGACTTCCCGATTGGCATTTATCTTCGAAGAAGAGTGCATTCACCTGATCGTGTTGAAATTAACATTTCTTTCGAGTCTAATTCACTAATCCCAATATACATGCCTGCTGTTCTGTTACGGCTGCGCCGACAAAACATGATGCGAGGTGCTTGAGTTGTTTTGGGTAAATTACTGTCGTAACACCATCCATAGATTTATAATTAACATTATGTCCTTCTTTCGGCGTAATTTTATATGCAAATGAACTTGAACTCGGAACCGGGTTTTTACCTGTTTCTACTCGCCTGAAGTTGAGCAGAATGTTCGGATGAAACCAGCTTGGGGTAACGGTGGGTCCAATCGCTATTTTATGACATATCATATCTACATTTGTTTTGTATTTTCAGATTACTTAAATTAATTGCCATTTTTAATGCTATTATGAACTGTCGAGTTGCCTAATTGTATAAACACATGCTTCCGGAGTTATATTTTCACCGGCAATTAAATAGACATTTTTGTGCACAAGCTGGTAACGCCAAAGCCCCAGTCAGATAGAAATCGATGTTAGTATGAGCTTCGTCAACGATACGTAACCAATAACCGCCTTATTACTTATATGTACGGTATTGATACAAAAAAACGGTTTAGCGGGTTTAATGTTACAAATATCTACACCTAGACATGATTTGCTGTCGGATAGTATGACTTGTCTTGACACGTGAACACTAATGTCATCTATATTAGACTGGATACTTTGGGTTCAATATGGGGTCCCAGACTTATATTTAAACACGGTGCCAAACACCTACATAGCGTTTAACAAATGAAGGTGCTTCACAAAAGTAAACGTGGTTATATGTATGTACTGACAGGCATGCCCTGATTCGAGGGACGCCAACTGCCAGCAATGTTAGGAGAAATTGATTTGCAAAGCACTGGCAATTGACCACAGTACTGCCAAGTGGATGTACAGCTGGTTCAAGTGCATTGCCTAACAAGTGCCTGATCTGGCTTTTCCATATTCTTAAAAGTATTATATTATTATAGCATCGTATTGTGGATACATGTATCACCTAGACGTCAAGGATCCGCTTATCGCAAATGCAATTAACCTGACTGAGTATTGTATAATCCCGGAAGATTGATCGCACAACGTCCGTCCAACCTTGATTGGTTGACAGTTGGCAAGCATAGAATAAACTAAGAACCTGGGCTTCTCAATTTTAGGTGAAATTTACTTGGGCGCATCTCAAACCAATTAATCCTACTATATAGAGGTGGAAGTTGAACAGTACATGTCAAATATAAATTTGGAGGCGTCTGGAGACTGCCTCTTGAGTCGCGTCGAACAAGTTGCATATTGCATGAACCTTCGTACCAAAAAAAAACTCAGTGAAACATTAGTACACGTATAGATGATAGAAACACAAATACGCACAAACAAGTAATACACTATGCGTCCAACACCTGTCGTCGCGGCTGTCGGCACCAATGATGTATTTAAATACTTCCGTTTGTACAAGCGCTCGTGTCTTGTCCGTATTAGTAGCAGCCAGTGACATAGCTTCAAGCTCTATCGATTCATCCTTCATCTAGCAGACGGAGGCTGACTCCGTAGTTCGTCTATCTTCTGCCTCGATACGTATGTTATCTTCCTGGTTAGTATGATATTTCAGGTAGTTATTTTTATATCTTTCTATATCTTGGAACAGAGAAAGTCGGAGCCATATAAAATGCACACCTCGGCCTGCTCACTGTGCATCGTGCTTGAAGTCATCTTCCCGCAAGAGACCCCCATCATGGATTGGATGACTCCCAGGTATCATCAGCCATCTTATCTGGCTAGTAAATTGAATAGTCACAGCTCTCAAGACAAGGTTTGGTTTGATGACTTTTTTTTTTTCAAAAACAGAAAAGGTCCGGAAGCCGAACCTTATTTCGCTCGAGTAGACTGCCAAGACCGTAGGGGACTCGCTGAATCTTCCAACGGCGCGACTTGAGCTCATACACACCTATGTATGTAATTTCCTCCTATTCTTTTGTTTTGACCGCAAATTCCAGAAGCTGAGTTCGGTAATGTCTTTTAGCTATGTCTGATCCATTGCGGAACAATATTGAATAAACATTTTAGAACCTTGACGGCGCAAACCTGTGCTCGGAATTATTTCGGAGAAAATGTGGATACATCCGAACTTATTGATTCAGGACGAAATAGCACAGAGAAAAACTCTTTATAAAGCGCAAAGTTTGGGGGCACAGTTATACCAACAAGGTTGATGGTGTTATTAAATAGAACTGCAATGGCAATGCTTCGATTCGCTCATTTCTAAAACAGTAAACCTCCCCTATAATTGCATTCGCCAAAAATTCCTGTGTTAATTAAATGCAGCTTGCTGCCGGAGAGCCCGCTTGATAGGGGTCTCTAAGGTAATGTACCTTTTTGTGTAAAACATTACAAAAAGTATCAACAGTCATTTTAGACTTCAACTGCTTAAATTTGATTCTAAATAAACTCCTAAGATGGTATGCTTACACTTCTATCAAATGCTGAGACTTAATGTACGAAATCAAAAGTTGATGTCAAATTTTGCAATTGATCACGATTTTCACTAGTCACTTTGCATCCATATTCTTCAAGGTGCACCCCCTTTGAAGGCTGTATCAAAGCTCATATACCATACCAAAGGGGTTGACTCTCACAGATATATGTAAGGGGGATGACCTGGATACGAAGCTGGGAGAGCCTGGAGAGAGATCAAAATTTACGATTGTAATATCCGGACAAGAAAATGCTCGCGGCTATGGATTATCGGGATATGCATCCGAGACATAAAAAAATGGCTCCTTGGAGACGTATATTGATTGTCATGTCAAGAGATGTGAGACAAAATCAGCTGAATTGAATCATACGTTCAGGTGGGGACAAGTTGGGGACAAGAGTATTTGCGTTTGAAATTTTTTTTAAACGTCACGGATAACTATTATTACTGCGATGACGTGCAGAGAACAAATATATGATTTAGAGGCATTTTGAACATAACTGAAACAAAATATTTTCGGATTGAGTTCACTTTAAAGATTCCCATTGTGTCTTTTCATTGTCATCAGCATCAGCGGGAAACTCAGGGAAATCTAGATATTAGATAGAAACCATCGGGAGGCTGAAATTTTTTAGGCTATTTAAAAACTCGACAAGTAACTATGAATCTATCTACGTTGTTTAGTTATATACAGCTTCGGTGGATAGAATTTTCTTACAAGGAGAGCAATCGTGCTGCCGCCGCCCATCGTCCGCGTCATCTGCAACACATGTCACTGACTCACTCAACACCATAGGACCGCCGGATCGCCATGTTCATTTGTTCAAACATTTGTCCGATCTTGCAGCCATAAATAATCACGGTGATTATAACGTATCATGTAACATTTCGTATTGACCTGAATTGTTGCCAGTGGCAAAGACCATGTGGCCATGTTAAACGCTGGGCCTGGCTCGGAAAATACCTCTCGGCGGACGAAATAGGCATCCGCTTTCCGACGGGAACTCGCAAAGGCAGCCAACTTTTGTTTTTTCTTATTACTGTTTCCTCTTTGTAATACAGTAATTCGATCATGCAATATATTTTGACGGCTCCAGAATTCTATTAAAACGGACCTTGGTAGCTACAGCTGTCGGCCTATTTTGGAAGCTAGTCAATTTTATAATGACTCCTGAAGGCCTGACCACCAATAAGCTCGGAGCAAAAAAAAATCAAGGACACCCTTTCCAGAATAATATATAGTCTCGGCATGGAAGTCTTTATTTTTAACTGAAAGTATGTATAGCTGTTACGGGGTGGGCCGGAGAACTCGGATGTGAAGATGTTCCCAACTGAGGGACGGATCCGTTCGATGGATCTCCCGATATCGAATATAACCACACTGAGGTATTTAATTGAAAGATTTTCTAGTTGCACCGCCGTTTTTCAACGACCGAAGGAACCCTTCATCCTGAAGAATGCTCAGCCACAACAATTATGCTGGATGTCTTCCCGAATCGGATCCACAAGAAGATATTCAATTATAGTCATTGAAGAGCGGATCAACGATGTCGCACCATCTTTCCTTTTTTCCTAGTCTTGGCCTCCAGGAGCAGGCCGAGATATTAAAGCTACTGTCCGAGTCAGGCAGCTTGCGAGCACCATGATTAAAGGATACATATAATATGATAGGTATCCTTATCTCGGTTATAAGAGTTTGAAGTGCTAGTCGTAATAAAGAATGATTTAATTAATCTATACCTGACATGGTTCCAGTTGGTATGTCGCCCAGAAAAGCTTGAGAATAGCCTTCGCTATAGAAGCCAGCAGGTCCAAGGAGAATCACACGACTTGGCGATAGATTGAAAGCTACCGATTGGATACGATCGACCAGCAATTATGACACACAACGGAATACGCCTCAGCTGAGCATTCAGAGCAAAAACCATCAAGAATTATACATACAAAATCTACTGATGAAGCCTACAACATGCACCTCCTCCAACTAATTACTTTCGCGAAGAAAAAGGGAGCTTAATCGATACATGAGCTGTCTATGGAAAAATAAAACAAAAATGCAATGCGTGTAAAAATGAGGGGAGATATATGAATGATGGTTCAATGACGAATAAGATATTGTCCAGGGGATTAACAAGTCGAATAGGAAACATTAAGAGATGAAGAAAACAATATAACACAAAAAAATACCCGACTACAAAGAAGATAGACGAGAGTGCATGCCAGTAAAGTAAGGTATATCTGCTTAGTATCTGCCCGACGAGTGTCGACTATTATTGGGCCATTCATGAGGTGAGCCTCCTCGGCTAACTGAATTTTCGCGGCTGACCGAACCGCCCCGTATCGAAGTATTACGACTAGTATGCTGTGTCAAACTATCATCTTCCTCCATTTCAAATGCACTTGCTGGGGTATGAGTTCGCATGTGCCGTTGCATGTTACATGCCATGCTAAATCGTCGACCACATCCGGGATGCGAACAAGCAAATGCTGATGACGTGGCAATAAGTCGATCATAGTTGTAAGGCAAACAAAATGGATTGAAACTTACGTCGCTCGCCAGTATGGGTTAGAAGATGGTTCTAAGGAGAACGTCATTCTTCCCTATAATGTAATATCATCAGAGGATTACCCACCCTTAACGTGCTCTGTTTTGAGAAGCGATTTCCACATTCCGCGCACGCATACTTGCGAGCAGGATCAGTCGGTGGCAAACGAGGCTTGGGTGTCGACGGGTCAAGATCATCACGGGAAGACGACCGTTGATGTACGAGGCCTTGGTTTGGAATCAAATTGAATAGGTGAAAGTAGTGACCTGGTGCTTCTGTCGCCTCTAGGTTCGGATGAAAAGATCGAGATGGCGGTTGGGTGCTTGTTGAAGGGGACGATTGATAGCTAGCCCTGGAGTGGTTGTTACTCGACCTGTAGTGGGAGATGTCTGAAGGGTCACGGTCGTTTTCAAATGATGATTGCTGTCGTGGAGGCGGGATGAGATAAGGTTCATAAGAGGGTCTCAACGCCGGACTCACACTCCTTCGACTCTCGACAGAACCACGGCGACCCGAGGGTTGATCGAGGACGTCTAAAAGAAAGAAAAACATTGGTTGAGCAACATGGAATGCAGAAGAAAGAAATTTAGCTGGACATGCCTCCGAGGATTTCGTGCAGTGGCGGCAGTTTATTGGAGTGGGGATGAGCGTCGCGATCATCACGAGAGTATGTCTCTCCCGACATGGAAGAGTGAGAAGAAAAGTAGGATGATGTAGCGAGAGCCAGATTAGTAGTTGAATTTGGCCAAAAGTTTAGAAGGGTCAAGAAAAGATCCGGGTGAGTTAAATGGATCAGACCGAATTGCTTTTATACTCCAACTGCCGGGCAGACGTAGTCCCGATGCCAAAACAGGAGATCATTGTGGCGCCAGAACAAGCATCTCCGCCTACGGAAAAAACACAGCAAGATGTTTGGAGCGAGGTGGATTGTTGATTATACGGCTCAGCCTGAGCCAGGGCAGAAACAGTAATGTCAGAGCACAGCGCCACTTCATACGGGCCGAAATGAAGTGTGATCATAAGACGCCCGGAACCTAAATACGGAATATGCCGGAAATCAGCTTGCTCATCCTAGCGAACCAAGACCCCAGAGACCAGCTCACAAAAGACCAGTGAGCTTTGTCAGCCAGGGAAGAATAAGGAATATTATTCGAACTCGGCCAGCTCATAGGACCGAAAGAATGAACACAGCTGGAATCCTGCAATTTTCGCTGCTCTCGTGAGCGTGATCTGAAACAATCATTAACAATAACAATCTGCAGGGCCATCTCCTTTGACGTTACGCCCTGCCCTGTTCAAAGTGCCGCTGGTTTGCTACTCAAACGTCTATTTCCGGGGACCGGGTCTGGATCAAGCTTGTTTGGAACCTTGTGCGAGGTGACCGAAACGGATCAGGATTGTGGACATATATTCTCCTAGCTGATCAATCCTAGGATACTTCCGGATGATCGACCACTTGCAGAACGATCACATGTGCTTATGTTGACATTCATCAAGCAAAGTTTCAGGATGATTTGGATTGGGTATGCAGTCCATTTGTCGCAGGTCTACGTTCTAAATCGAGTCCCGCTAATCTAGCCAATGTTCCACGCAAGCCATCTAAGAATGTCATATGAGGTGCCGGTTGAATCGAGTCAACGACGTGGACGTCAATCAGTCCCGTCTGCGGTGACAGTGTGTAGGTCGAGTACCTAAACAGGGATGTTGTGCGTCAGCTCATTGAACCTAACTGGCCATGGCTGGTGAAGCCAAACGGCAAAACAGGTAATCAAACCCAAACAAGCTGGAACGAACGACGACATACACATCCCATTCATTCAATGCACCGCTAAGTCGTGATCTTCCAGAAAGTATTGTGCGTATTTCGATCTGCCGATTGCGTGGACTCAATGAACGAACAGTGAACTTGCATAGGTTTAATTGCAGATCCGTGTTGAACGCGCTCAACGTGTGTCTGATGAATGCTGCCGAAGCATGGTAAAACGGGAGACCTATACAATGACACTCAAAATCATGGAATCAGGTGTGTGTCATCAAAACGGCCGACCTTCCACTTGTAATGTTCGGGGGAAGGCCGCTGGCAAACCGAAAGCAGCTGGTGGTGTATAGCTTAATCTAATGTTCGATGCATAAATGGATTCTGGCACTTTCTTGTCCTCCAAAGGTTTGTTATCATCTTCCCGCTTTGAGCCTGATGTTGAACTTTCATCGTTGAGAGTAGCCATCGGGACCAGGCCAGTTTGAAAAAAATCCGGCAATGTGGTTTCCAATGTATAGACAGCCCTTCCTGGAAAAATAAATGGTTTGTGTAAGAAAGTGTTTTCAATTTGTGATATGTTTTGTCACATTAGCAGGGGCAAAAAAAGATATGGAAAAGCTGGTAGCACCCGTTCCATAGTCTCCTGACGTCATCGCATTCATCTTCGTGGTAGGGAAAGTTAGACATACCAAGGCGAATATTGTACTCGTGATCGGATATCACTTTTGAGTCGGGGTCCTCATGCGGCGGTGAGGGTGGATGGGTCGATTCGGTCGTGGTGTATTGACGGATCTGTCTCGGAGGTACTGCAAGGTTTGGCTTTCGCGAGAACTGCGGAATGGACGCTAATGGAGATTGATGAAGGATATTTGATGATCCACAAGTGGTCTTGGTCTGAATCAACGCTTCGGAGGCGAATCCGGACATTTTGCTCGTCCGATGTGCATAGCCCGAGGGAGTTGGAAACATTCTCAATTCGGAAAGAATGGTCTCGGACATGTTCCTTAATAACGTCGTCACAGGAGGGAACCACATTTTGATCGGATGAAGAATCGGTATTTCGGATATAAAATAGCCTAAAGACGAATGTACAGCTGAGGAATCTTACAATAAGAGAAAACAGCACAGCATACCGAGCGGAGTTTCAAATAAAATAGCTTTGCTTACAGGTTCCAAAGGTACGCAGCTGCTATCTCGTACATATCACTATTAACTGGCTCCAGTAATGCATAATGATTATTCTTGAATTTTTTTTCTGTTCCATGTTACATCGGGATTCTGCGTTATGGCGATATTTTAGGATCATCGGGTCATCTTTTTTTTTTCACTGGCAACCATATGCCATGACTCAGTAATCCGAAGAGTCGGACAACCTCTTCACTTCTTCTCGGAGAGTTTTTTTTTCGTCGAAGAAACTCTATTATACATGTGATTGTGTTATCAGGGGCACAAAACTTAATTTGGATCCGGTGACTCGAGAGCCTTCTTCTAATCGCTGGTAGCGAGCGTGCCAAGCTAAGTAAAGTAAGGCCTTGCTGTATTTCGCTCATATGATGCGTTCCTGTGCAGAAATGGTAATTTATCTTCCCGTCTAACTCTATAGAACGAGAGACGAGAAGCTCTCAATTCAATCGGAGAAAGACTATTTATGTGATGAAATCCACCTTCGTCTCCATTGGAGCCACTCTTTGCCGTCATATCTTCTCAACGATTACCGTCGGAAATAGCAGCTCATTTTACTCAAAATTTTTCCTTTGGTTCCATCATCAGAAGCGGAACGTGTCTCAACGACCCTCTTTTCAAATCCGATGGCGCAATTCCCTTTATATGACTTGTTAAAGTTAATGGTTCAGAACAAAGGAGCGCTCAGTCGGATACTAGTAAGATTCGCCAGAATTATATTCTGACGTGGCTACGTCTAAATTTGGTTCATATTTTTCATCAGGTGCTGGCCGCACTTGTTCCCAGCTTAGAAATCATGAGATCTGAAGGGTGATTTGAGTTTTACAGCCTACAACTTGAATACTGTGTTAATCATCTGGTCATAACCCGAATCCGTCACAATGGTCGAATTCGGACAGTGGCATGTTCTCAATTGCTCTGCTACGTGTATGTGATGCAGGTTTTATCATTATTTATTTATTTTTGAGCCAGCTTGCGTTTATGGCACTAAATGTGCTAATTATTAAAAAGTAGGAACGTACCAGGAAGGTTATTTTATTTAAGAAGCTAGTAAGCTCTCTTTCCCAAAAATTGTACTATTGACAGTCACTTTTGAAGATTCCTCTGAGCCTTAAGTTAAGGCTGGGCTGGTGACAATTAATCAACCATTTGCGTTGAAATTTTTCAGTAGATTTTTTCTGACAGTTAGCATTCCTTTTCAATCGTCAAAGCAACGGGCTCCCAGTGCAATACTGAATGATAATTGTGGTTCTGTGGATTGAAAATATGTCAACTTCACCGCTTTATATTATGATCTCTAATTCCTGGCCAGAGACCCACGTGGAACAGCCCTTAATTCTTTGCGGACTGGAGCAGTAAAAAGATTGCCTTTGTTCTCTTAGCGCTCGTTCATATCTTCAACATTTTTCAGGGATTGATAGATGATTAATGTTCGACTAATCAAGCAAAAACTTGTTTCGGACAACATATTACTGTTTCATTCATGTACTCCGGCACAATCGCACCGCGACTATCTGATACATTCCCGGTCACATGCTGGGGTTTGTAGACTTTTGTAGACTGTTTTCCTTAGACTCCATTTGGGGATGCTCCGTTAACCATTTTGTACAGGTATTCGCTGTTCTTGAAAATAACTTGACTTTTTTGAACGGAGTCGTTTTTGATACACATGCATCCAGTCTCATAATTTGCCGTCCGTACGGAGTTATCATTTCTTTAGTATAGTGCCTTTTGCAAGATGGGGTCAAATTCCGTCGAGCGGTGGAAATGCCAGCGTCGTTTTGGCTTCTCATTCCACAGTCATTCTCATATATTTAATCCGCTTATCGCAGAAGGATTTTAGGATGGTCTCGGAACCAGTTGCGTCAATAGTAACCGAAAGCCAAAATTAACCCATTTTCTCTCCTCGTTGACCCAAAATAATAAATCTCGTCTTGACATTTCACTAGCATATCAATAGTTGATTCTTTGGTTTATATTTTATTCTATTTCAATCGTTGAAAGTAGTTCCTTCTATGATATTGCCAACAAACGAGCCCATTAGGAAGGGATCATAACGGCATGAAGCATGAGTATATGAGATATAAATATTTAGTGTCGAATAACGACATACGAAAAAGTATTATTTCAGTCGCAGCCAACTCAGGCAGTCGAATTTGGATGTTATGAAACGGATTAAAGTGATCCTTGACTTTACAAATCATTTTCTTTCATTGATATGAGATCAATGTATTTTCCCGAGATAAAGAATTTATCTTGAACCGGGAAGAGGTTTGTCATCAGCCAAACAGGTCATACTGTCGCCGCTTTATCCAATTATTTAGTAACCTATCAATGCAAAAGTGAACCACGAGCCCCGGAGAAGAAAAATTTACTCAAGGGGGCTGATATTATACTTTTCCTATATAAGATGTCGTCGAATACAAAGAACCTCAAAGACATATAAATACGTGTCGTATATGTGTTACCATGGCGCACTCCGAAAGAGTAGGTGTCAGGTTTATTTCTCTACATAAATAAAAAGTGATATGAACTTATTTCAGAAAAGAGTGTTTCCAAGAAAATAGCAGGAGCTATAAGCTGAAGTACCCCAGCCTGAACTGATGTTCGGCGAAGGGTTAATCTAGCTTACGGGACTGCTTCATCCATAAACATAATAAAAATGTCGTTAAAACCGTGAACGGTCGACATTTTCGTGTGCGCTTTATTGGAGGCGACGCCGAATTTCCACAACAAAAAAGATAACCGGAGAATCCTTTTAAAAAATATAATCGTCCGAAGCCGAAGCCCATCGGCGTGCACAATGACTTTGCAAGTTACATGAAATACTAGAGAGGCTACTGTACGTTAAACTGAGATCGGTAGTTCTTATGCATGTGTTTCGACATTGTGGAGGATTTATCTGCATTGTGAAACTGATGTCAGATGCATTAGAGGTGTTCTGCGACCGTTGTCGTGATTAAAAGCACGAGAACCCCCCAACGCATGTGCCTTAACGTCCCCAAAATGCTTTCCCTCCCACCAACGGAACCTGACCGTGTCGTTGACGGTGAAGGAAACGAGGTAGCAGAGGTAACTTTCGAACTTAAAACACCGGTTGGCGATAAATCATTTGCCGAACTTGATATTACGGACTCCACCGGGACATCGGTAGGTAAAGCCGTCCCAGAGACAGCACCACCAGGCGCATTCGATAGATCAACCGGCCTATTTGAGGGAGAATCATCACAAAAAATAAACACTAGGACAATTGTCACTTACGGCGGACAAAATGTTAGATTGTAATTCGCTCTTAACGAAGAGTCGCATTTCCAGAGCGCAGTCCCGCTAGATTCATCGAAGGGATACGCATAGCTGTTTGGACAGTTATTTTCTGGGGAAGACTCAGCTAACTTGGCATCAACTAGCATTAGATAAAGAGATCATACTAAAATATGAGTAAAATTCTGAATAAATTCGCATGGACATGGATGTAAGTCCCTGTCAAAAAGTCGATTTTGAATTTTTTTTTTACTGACCTACACCCGATGATGGACAAGTAGCCGGCGTGTCAAAACTTCCGGAGCAACAGTTTGAAGAATTTGCTTATATGAAAATTAATTGAAATAAGTCATAATTTAGAAAACAAACCTTGATTCCCATCAAGATTGGCTTGGCAAGCACTCTGACAGCCTACAGGAAATCCCGTTGCGTCAAATGGACCTTTTAGAGGCGGCGGGCCTTACCGGGAGTCAGTGACGTCTTAGATACCGCCGACTATGCAACTTACAATTCGGTCCTAAATCAACCGGGCAATCGGCTATTGGGCACTCGACATCGTTGGTAATTCGTAAAGGAAGGTTGTAGCCGTTCACAAGAGACGCTGTAATGGTTTTATCGATGCCGGCGGTCAAATTTAGCAACGAATACCGTACTGTCATAGAAATCTATGTTTCCTGTGCCATTTAATGTCCATTCAGCTAGGCTTGCTGGAGGGACGCCAGTGCCAGTCGTTGGGTCGCAGAGTAATCCGCCTGAAGCCAATGAGTTTGCGAAGTCACCAGAAACAGCAGCTATTCCCACCATTACAGCCTCCATCCAGACAAGATTGAGGTCCCTGAACCACTGTAAAGTCACAATCGCGCCGGCCCTTCAGATCGCAATCATTAATAGGAAGTCGTGGCAAGTAGTAAAGTCTTATCAACCCAAATGCGACCAGCTGTCCAATTATCCGGTACGCTGAATGTAAAACTTGTGAAAGGTGCTGCTTCCCAACTATGAAAAGATATGAAGAGATATAAGTCAAGCTCATCTGTAAAATCGCGACTAGAAAGAAAACCGCACCCGGTTGGTGCGTCGGGGGTTGCAGAACCAACTGTGAGATCTGTGAAAACAGCAGGCCTATGAATTGCATCATTCAAGCTTGCTAAACTAGATAAGCCTGAAGATGTACCATATTGTAAAAGGACAGTTGTTGATGACGCTGAACGTTCTGGCCAGCGCAATTTCGAATAAGGATATCGTAACTGTAGTAAAAATGATCTGATTCATGCAACAACGGATAAACATCAATATGTATACGTGGCCCGATGGAAAAAGTCTGTCGAGAACCAAGGTACGTAAGGCTCGAAAAACTGGTGTTTGAGGAGCCGCACTCAAGATATTTTAAGAGGTCCTAAGCGCAGCTCCATCATGACGGCCACAGCCACGATTACGAGGTAAAAAAGTGATTGGCTCCAAGAACTAGTCATCTGGATCTGACGAAAGCATGGTCTGTAAGTTCACGCGCTCCAGATCAAAGCCAAACATCGGCGTCTGAAGACAAAACCACGTACATGTAATTGCTTTGTATACTGGAAAACGTGCTTGTTCACCACACTTGTTGGTACTTGGTAGTAATTCCTTGGCAGTAAAGCCGAGCTGAGCGTCATCGGCACACAATAAGATCTTACATAATTAGTCTGTGACAGACGCGTAGTCACCAGTCCCTATCACCACGCGTTCCACCTTACACTCGTCGCGCTACCTCGTCTTCTTCATCCCGCCAGCGACACATGTTGAAAGTCTCATCATTTGCAGAAGAACTAGACCTTAAAGCGTTGTTTGATGGAGCGGAGGACTGGGATTGGAACGACATGGAGATTGAAGCTCAGGAGTCTATCCCAGTGAGCATTTCTGAACAATTCTTTCCTTAACACAAGCAGGACACGTAATTGTTGTATAGTCTGATCATTCTTCTCCTCCCCAATGCATTCGGACCCTATGTACCAGATGTAGGGTGCTTGATGTGTCCTTTGGTAAGAATAAGAAGGTAATTTGAAAAACGCTAAGCCGCTACAATTATGTTCATGTATACGACTAGCACCTTCTCGTCGCTGTTGACGTCCCAAACAATGGTTTCACTAAAGAAGTTGTTCTTGAGGATGAATGGGTTGATACAGAAGTTACAACTGGTGAGTCGGATTTGAATGAGGAGAGACTATCTCAACTATGTTTCAAAAGGAGATATCGTGAATATAATTGGTGAATGGATCTCAGCAACCTCAATATCAGTTTTTTCATCGCGTCCGAGCTCAATTATTACCATTGACTCCAAGTCCAACTTACTCATCCTTCATCCCGACCTCCTTTTATCGGCAACCACAATATCCAATGCCCCATCATGTACAAGAAGACCACTTATATCTTTAATGCTAGCCTCGAATGCTCCAGCACCTTCGAATACAACAGCAACCGATGTGCCCGTCCGAACCTCCCCAGGTGAATTTGTCGTATGGGGAAACTTTCTCCACGAAGTAATGCAGAAATGCCTCGCCACTGGCAAATGGGACAAACGCTCTGTAGAAAATGGCATCGACGAAGTTGTTAGATCATCGACTGGACTGAGAGAACTAGTGAAACTTGGATTGGGCATTGAAACTGCAAAAGCTGAGGTTCGTGAAAGATCTGGAGGTTTAGCAGAGTTTTCGAAGCGATTCATTGGTCCGAGTATTAAGGTAGGCCCTACCTCAGAATTCGCGTGTCCTATTTTCTGTTTTTCTGATGTGCGAAGCCTAATGGAAAATTGAGTGACAGCAGACAATCGAATGAAGCAACTTCTCGGCTCGCTATCACGGAACTATATGACGTTGAGGAAGAGATATGGTCCCCGACCTATGGTTTGAAAGGGAAGATAGATGCGTCAGTCAAGGCGCTCATATCCCAAGAATATAAAGACATAAAAAAATGTTCTACGTCCACTGGCAATTGGATATTGCCTTTGGAAATTAAAACCGGTCGGTCAATCAATGTGATGGAACACAGGGCTCAAACCATGTTGTATACGTTGCTTATTGCTGAGCGCTATGGTGAGTTGACGGAAAGAAAACATTGAAGTTCATCTAACCTGGAATTTTAGACGTGGAAGTTCCCAGCGGGTTGTTATATTACACTCACTCCGAGGAGCTTTTAAGGATTTCGGCTGTCCGAAATGAAGTAAAGTCGCTTATGGTTGTTAGAAACGAGCTGTCTTCATATATGATGCGAAAGAGGACCTTAAACGAACGAGATCAGAGTAGCTTTCTCTTGCCTGCGACGTTAAATGAAAGTTATAAGTGTAACAAATGCTACGTCGTCAATGGTTGTATGCTTTATCGCAGGGTATTTTTTCACACTACCATTTCTTAATGAAATCTGAGCTAATGTGTACCTACAGGCTGTAGAGAACGTGCATGACCTCCAGAGTCCTATCGCCGAGCTATACTCCAAGAAGACGTCACATTTAACGCAAACTCAGTGCGATTTTTTTAAGTGTTGGGAAGCCCTTGTGTCCATGGAAGAACAAGACGTCGTCCGGTTTCGTAAGGAGCTCTGGACAATAACGGCGGAAGAGCGCGAGAAGAAAGGAAGATGTTTTGCTCGAATGATCGTCGACGATTTTCATCAAGACAATAGACCCGGAGTAGCAAGAATGCATCAATACGTTTATCGTTTCATTCGTGCTCCTAACTCCTCTCAGCATCTCATATCTCCTTCGACTCAGAACCCGGACGGATCCTTGTCCTTACTGAATGGTAGTGTTTCTATCGGAGATGCGGTGACGGTTTCGGTGGACCCTGATCTCATTGCGATCGCCAGAGGATACGTTTTAGATCTGGAGCCAGGTTATATTACCGTTGGGTTCGATCACGAAGTGGATCTTCGAAGCATTCTTCAGCGTACGAGACAGACCAGGGACATGCCAAGCACTATCATTTGTCGTATTGACAAAGATGAGTTTGGCAGTGGATTAGGGAGATTACGGGATAATCTTGCCAGGTTGTTTTATGCCAACGGAGATACCAAACGGCTTTCACTTATCGTGGATTTAACTCCGCCACGATTTGACGAAGATGACCCCTATAGGGATTCTGATTTACCTTCCTATCTCAACGCTAACCAGAAAGCAGCCGTGCGCAAAGTTCTTTCTGCGCAGGATTACGCGATGATATTGGGTATGCCTGGGACTGGCAAAACGTCCACTATAGCCGAAATCATAAACTTGCTGGTGAAATTAGGGAAAACTGTTTTATTATCATCATATACGCATTCAGCCGTCGACACAATTTTATTGAAGCTGAAGGACGCTGACTATCCAATTCTGCGTTTAGGGAGCGCGGAGAAGGTTCGACTTATATATTTAAAAAAACATCATCTAATGAAATTTAGGTCCATCCGGAAATTCAAAAGTTTACGTTGGCGTCCAAACCTCACCCGACGACAATTGAGCAATTAGAACATCAATTATTAGAGCCTCCTGTTGTTGCGACTACTTGCCTCTCCGTTGACCAGTTAGATTTGCTGCTTTCTTTCGTCTTGAATTCATTTCAACTAATATTCACTTACTAGTCCCCTGTTTGCACGGAGATATTTTGATTATTGCATTGTGGATGAGGCCTCTCAGGTGACCTTGCCTACTTGTCTAGGCCCGTTGCGCTACGCGGACAAGTTTGTTCTTGTTGGCGATCATTTTCAGCTTCCCCCATTAGTGAGTGTTGTCGACACCTACCCGCCTTTTTTAACTAGTATTCTTGCTATACGTTTCAGATCCGTAGTAAAGACGCTCGTCTTGGGGGACTTGACGTTTCCCTCTTTAGACGACTGGTAGAAGCGCATCCCGAGGCGGTAGTTGATCTGGTAAACCAATATAGGATGAGCAGCGACATTATGCTCCTAGCGAACACTCTGATATATAGTAATCGCCTCTGTTGTGGTTCAGAAGAGGTCGCCAAAAGAAGTCTGGCCTTACCAAATCCACAAGCTTTAAGATCATGGTGCTCTGAACGCGCTTGTCAAAGTAATTGTTGGGTATCCCATCTTCTTGCGGAAAGGTTTGAATTCTGTTTGTCGATCATTATTTCGCGCCTTGACTTTTCTGGTCATTCAGTCGAAAGGTTGTTTTTATTGACACCGATGCGCTCCCTGGCTTGGAATCTCGCGTAGGGGATTTAATACAGAACGAATTTGAGGCACAGCTTATTCATCAGGTAAGTATGGATATAATTATGCCGATTCATCTGTTCACTTTGTTTAGGTTACTGATGCACTATTGACATGTGGCATAATGGAATCACAAATAGGAATTATTTCCCTCTATCGTCAACAAACTAAACTATTAGCTCATATGATGCATTCACACAAGAGCATTGAGTTTCTGACAGTTGATCGAAGCCAAGGTCGAGACAAAGATTGTATAATCATATCTATGGTGAAATCGAACACATCCGGACAGGTAAACCCTAATATGAATCGAGGAATTCTTTCTCTAATAATTTTTAGACCGGGGACCTTATGAAAGACTGGCGACGCATCAATGTCTCGTTCACCCGTGCTAAATCGAAACTTCTCATATTTGGCTCCCGTTCCACTTTACGCTGTGCGCCTGTTCTTGCCGAGTTTTTCGAGATCCTTGAGCGCAAAGGTTGGATATATTCATTGACTTTAGGGGCTCACGAATCGCACAAGAAAATGCAGACCATTCCTCTTATCCCCACAGCTGTCCGTGGCACATTGAAACCTATCAAAAGACCAGCTCCCCATAGTGAGAACAAAGAGAACGCAGATTCTGGTCCTACTCACAAGAGAGCAAGGACCAAAGTACACCAAGGAATGACTAAGGGCCGCCCACTGCTACGTGATATCTTAAACGATATGTCGTAATAATAGTAATAATACCGGTCCTCTCTGCATACTTGATTCATGTGTCCATAATTGTTGTATTTTAGTATTTTTGAAAAATCTTTTGCTGTACTCTTTTGTTTATATATAGTCTGCAATATGATAGTCATAAATCGTTTCGACTGAATATAATCACGCGCTACCTAATTTACACAGTGGGTAAGATATGCATAAGATCGTGCCATCCGCAGAGCGATGATAATAATATCGTAATTTTTCGTCGCAGCAACGGTCAACCATACAATTCACGCCATCGTTTTCCCCACCAAAGCAACAAAATCGAGCCTATACTGCTTCCTACAATCATGGCGGTTTGAACAATGAACCACTTAGTGAAACCTAGCTTATGGGCTACGGGTATGTTATAGAATGGAACTGTCAAGGACATAACCTGTCGACAGAAAAAGATGATAGCAGGCCCAGCGGAAGCTTTAGGTCCGGGGCTATAACAGTCAATGACGTATGTCATTCCAATGGTGGTTACCATCTGGACGCCGCATATAGCTATGCCTGAAGAAATGTTTTACGTCATGCTTCGTCGGAAATCACAAGAACGTACCTCCCACAAAGACAGGTCCAATCCAGGGGGTCGGAATGTCCACAAAGATGCCCCACAGCAGCATACCAGTTGCCAAGAAAAATATGCTTAGTGGTAACGCAGTAAGTCGCATCTCTGGTTCAAATACGCCTTTATTGGCCCTCGTCCGTCTCGCAACGATGGCGTCGGAAAGTCTTCCCGCCAATGTCTCACCGATCAAACCACCAATCAAGGACCCAAAATATGTGAGACCTGAATATATATATATGAGCATCAAATCAACGAGAATACTTGTAAAGAATACGATATAACCTTGTTGTTGACTATTGAAGCCATATAGTGATGGGAAAATCTGAGGAATCAAACTCGTCACCCCAAGGTCTGCATATGCAATACCAAAACTGATAGGGAAGGCGACCAGCAGCACACTCGGATACCGTACTAATCGGTGTTTACGGTCGGTCAGTACGAAGAGCATAGTACTATACAGAATGGGAGGTTCGCCTACGCATTTTGAACGGCCTTAGAAATCCCTCCAGTGTCGCTGGAGGGCCTATACGCTTGAAAGGATCACGAGTAAGGTTGTAACGAATAGGATGGAGGTTCCGCTCAAGCTCGCACGTCTCTGAGGGATTGTTTTTGGCGTCCGTACCGTCGTTTGTTCGTATATACAAGTGTTCGGGAAGAAAAGGAAGCATAAAAAGAAACAAGAATGCTTTGATAATGGTGGTCAAATATAAAGACCAGCGCCATCCTACATTTATCAGCTTAAATTAAAATCACAGATATGCTATTTAGAACATCATTGACAGACCTCTGGCTTGAATCACGAAACCGCTGAGGATCGGTCCGAGATAGGGACTAAGAGCAAAGGATTCAAGATACATCGAATGAAGAGAGAGATAGAGAGATATAAAATGTTCGCACCCAATGGTTGTGAAATAGATCCACACCCCGGCTTTCGCACCTCTTTCATGCAAAAAAAATAAATCCTCTATAGTTGCAGCGGCCATGGTATTTGGAGCACCACTTCCAAACCCTTGGATCACTCTACTGACCATGAGACCGGCATATGATGAAGTGAAACAGCCACCGATATCGGCAACTAATGTGATAAATGCGGCTGCCACGTAACAAGTGCGTCTCCCGTATGTATTTGAAAGAGGTGTCCAGAAGACATTCCCAATACCCACACCAATAACGTGACCGCTGAGTAAATAGGACGCGATGTTGGTCGTAGTATGGAACTATAACAGAATATTTTTTACTACTATTTCAAGTGCTATCAATCACACTGTACACCCACCTCTTTTGCTATTTGTCCAAACCCGGGAAGAATACCTGAGTGTCATTAATTGTAAGTAAGATTATGAAGAAGGTCGACGGTGCAAGTCGCGATAACACTTACTGCCGGCGGTGAAAGTGCTCATCATACTCCCTAGGGCTACTTGGATGAGGATGACATGTTTCCAAGACCATGACCAATTCTGTGTAAGGAAAATGATAATCTGGGGTTTGGAAAACTATAAGCATAGTAAATGATGAGGCGCTCACGAGTGGATCTGCTGGATCAGAAGATGGCTGTGGGCGTAAAGGCTGGCCATCAGGTGCTAGTTTAAGACTGGACTCCTCAATGAACTGAAATTTCAAGTCTTCGTCCACCGGAGAGTCCTTTTCTGTCCTTTCAAGCATTGACATGAGGAGAAGGGGATGAGATTTGCCACAAGAAAAGGGGGGGAATTTTATATGTCGTCTGAGAAGACAAATGAATTGAACTTAAATGCATGAGATTATGGAATGTTTTAACGAGTGCCCCTCAAACCGATTCGGAAGGCGGATAGGCACAATACAATGCGATTCATTTTTTCTGAATTCAATGAATTACACCTGTCAAAAACCAATTCAAATTGCCGGATTATGTACGGCATCATCGTGTATCTAGACTTCCGGGAATACAGATTCAACTCTCACATATTGTTGCCAATAATGTACTCACATACGAATTTGGGATAGCTTGTTGCCCTCTGTTGACTTTTCAAGTCGATTGACAGTGATGCTCTCGGGGTTCAGAATCCCTTTCAAAAACGACGTTTTTCGAAGATCTGACGGCACACAGAATCTATAAATAATTTAGCGTGACAGCCCAGGGGCGCAACAATCAACGTTTGAAGTTGCAGCACCGACCTTGTATATCCGTCCTACGCGAGCAGAAAAGCACATGCGAGTACACACCTTGGTTAACCAAGTTCCGGAGGAACTGGTGAGTAGTATAGGATCATTTTGTGCTACTGCTCTCTCTATTGATAGAGCATCGATATATTTGGCACTTTGGAGCCGTCATGATCATCACTCCGAAGCTCAAGGTTTCGCGCCGGACCTCCAGCAATTAAATTGAAAGCTTCCGGTACACGCCTCGCGGTGGCTACAATACAATACAACAGATGGATCTTCCGCTCTTGCAAAAATAAAACTCTTCCGAGGGAATTTCACGCAGTCAAGCTTGGAATTGATGCTGCAAACTGTTATGCAGCTGTCAAAAGAGCATCAGCTCATGACTAGCCAATCTCAGCGAAAGCCGATTTAAATCAACGATAGCGTATTTCGTGTGCGAGATCAGTCAATTGTTGAATAAGTATCTCAAACTTTACTATAAATGTGTGAGACCAGGCAATTGAATGCCGCTAAGCGGCCAGCTTGTTCCGTATAAGCATGGTGTACATAAAACGGCACATGTGATGTTTATGTCTCATAGAATCGCTCACCCTACATGTTTTTAAAGCTTCATATACCCTCACGATATTATCGCTCTCAAAGTTTCTGAGCGGCAGCTTTAGTTATAGCTTGCCCAGCAGCCTTAGCCCGACGTCTTAGCTTTTCCGCCGATTTGTTGCCTCGAAGACCTCCACCCCATGTTCTTCTGAGTTCATCGGCTTTGTCGTTACTAAAGTGATCATTAGATCTGACAGCTCATAAAGTATTGAGACAATTACATAGACTTACTAGTTGACTTTAGCGGCGCTGATAAGAGTGGATAGTTCTTTTTGATCTTCGCTGCGCACATCTTGGAGAGTGAGAATGGCAGCCGTCTTTTTGTGCACCACGGCGCCAAGTCGCGCTTTCGATTTCACAATAACGTATGGAACGCCCATTTTCCGACAGAGAGCGGGAATAAAAACGACTAACTCGATAGGATCGACATCGTGAGCGATAATGACGAGGTTGGCTTTCTTAGATTCAACAAGAGCGACGCAGTGATTTAAGCCGTATTTTACGAAAAGTGGCTTTTTATCCTATTGCAAATTGGTCAATACGGAGAGTGAATTGAAAAGGACGATCATAGCAGACTTTTTTCCCTTCTTCCTTGCCTTCTGCGACGGCCTTGGCCTCCACATCGAGGCGAGCTTTCTTCTCTTGCTTCGTCTCAGGGCGGTACTTGTTCAAAAGTTTAAATAGTTCGGTAGCCGTGTTCTTGTCCAACGTATGGGAAAATTGCGCTATGGCTGGTGGGACTTTGAGACGTTGGTGTAAAATCACTTTTTGTCTCTGTAGGCGGACGTATTCGGGCCATTTAACGAATCTGGTCAAGTCACGCTTCGGTTGAATGTCCTGACCTAGCAGACTGTCAACTACATTTTTCTTGGGAGAATAATGAGACGCACCAATGCCGAAATTCTTTGCGCGGGCTTCAAAAAGCGGGTTTTTGGCGACCTTAGTGGACTTGGAAGCCCCGAAAGGAGCGGGAGCGGGTTTCTTGCTGGACTTTGCTTTCGGCTGCAGGTAAGGTAGTCAATAAGGTAAGTTTTTTCCTTTTTTTCTGCAGTAACAAGGCCATGCAAGAACGGCGTCTGTCAGTGCCATCCAAACCAATCTCTCGCCATCCATTCAAAAACCATGCATTGACCCGTAATTTCTTCAACATTGCAAGATGTGCATGGCTTTGCTACTACAGAAGGAAGACTAACAGTGAGTTTGACTGACCATTTTTTGTTCGTTAGAGTTGACGAGGTGAAGTGGATGGTCGAATGGTCGAACAATTATGTAAGAATTTTGGATTACGTAATATGATGTGTCTTGCCAACGACGAGTAGTATTATTTTGTTACTCTTTGTAGTTAAATACTTGGCATCTACACTCTAACCAAAATCAACATATAAACGACTTGAGTTACAGCGACGAAGAACAGAAATTGAATCCGCATCCGCCGCTGAGCGGGAGTGACTGTATTGGCATTGCTGACTGACACATTAGCAGGGGAAGAGGTAGGATCAGGAAGGACTACATGTCGGAGGGAACGGAGCTGAAAAAATAGTACGGTATTATAAGAACGAAAATTAGGAAGCGTAGAAGACATACGAGGAAAAAGGCATTCGCGCTGAATGCATATACGAAAACCAGCCAGTAAAACATGCGACCAAGATTCAATAAGCCAGCGAGAAGAGTTATAATGATGCTGGTCGTAGTAATGTTGAGACGCAATGTTTCAAAAAAATAGAAAAAGGATGACAGAGAACCTACCCGACAAACTTATATCCTCCATAAGCCACCAAATCAATGACTTGACCCTGACCTTGTATAGAAAGAAAGTAACAGCCCCCTTTAATGAACGCAAATTCAATCAAGACAACGGCCAGAGCTGTAGACGTGGCTAGACCCAAAATCTCCGGGTTGAACCTAGCCTCCAATCCACTTTGCAAGGCTGCCAATAAAACGAACGTTACTAAAGCCATTGCTATGAATGTGCATATTAAAATTCTGTTGACTGCGACATGGGATCTATCAAACAAAAATACTCACTCGGTATGTAAAGATCGGGACTGTTGATATCGTCTCGAGGGGGCTGGTATCCTTCTGATTGACCGTTGATCTCAGATTTTTTGATTCGGCGTGCCCATGGTCGATGTCGCCAGGGAAAGAGAACTAGAATCAGTTTACGGAGCACGTACGAGTTCGAGACGTTGAAATGGTGCTTGAGGAGTAAAACTGGTATGACACCTGTAAACTGGGAATATAAAAGCTAAATACACCGCAAGAGTACTACACTCTGAACCAGACTCACGTTCTTTTGCACGTACTCCTGACCCGCGGCAACAGCACTTTGTCCGAGCTGCATCCCCAACTGGGCCGTAGTGGTGTCAACCCCCCATGCAGCGGCGTAGTTTGGAATATGTGATTGTTGAGATGTTTGAGATGAGGATGTTCCAGGTGCAACAAATGATTGGTGTTGCGGATATCCTTGAAAATGCTGTGATCCCGGAGGTGGGATATTTTGAGTTCCTACAGGAGGAGTGCCTGTAAAGCGCATGTACCCTTGAGGAGATACCGGCGTCGACGGTGGTTCGGGGATATAATGCGGATGCGTCGGGACGGGATGTTGAAGTGGCGGCTGTGTTCCATAATGAGTGTTGTTCATTGAGAGAGGACACGATGCGTCGTCGGACACGTATGGGGTAAGCACTTTATGATGATTACGTCATCAGTGATAACGTAATTATGTAACACCTTTTGTACTCAATTTGTACTCCTGGCATTTTAGTTTCTTTTTCTCTTATACAAAGCTTATGAGCACCGACCTGTCTCTGCAGACAAAGCAGCCAAAACGTTAAAGTACTGAATAAAACTTTTGCAGGTCATATCGATGCGATACACCTTTCTCATAAGCCTGAGGCTCCGTCCAGTACTTCAATTTCTCAAAAGAACGTCGTTCAGTACTAACGTATTTAAATAGACTAACACTACATGCTCACAAGAGTAATGATTGTTGTACATCATCTATCTTGCTACGCCGCGCCTTATTTATAGAATGACAGACATTGCTATAAAAAGGTATCTCTGAAAGCCTTTGATGGATTCTTTGTGATAGTTGGAATTTACTGTTTGAGGGCTAGTGACATTCGCTCTAAATCTTTCTTTTCCAGCCTCAAAGCGCGCAACTTTGCCTCCTCGATGGAGTTATGATCTATTCTCCCCGTCTCTCTTGCTTTGAGAAACGCTGTCGATTATATACCTGTCCGAAATACCTCCACCACCTCGGTTCTCTAATCTGTCGCTCCTAAATATTGCTTCGACCCGTCATGCCTCACTAGCTATTGTGTTCGGAAAATTTGTCACCGACTATTCGGTCTATATCTCAGTCATGTTCATCCTTTGAAAATGGCACATTGTTTGGTTAACTGGCATGTTTTCTGTTCAAGACTGACCGAGCGTTAGCAAACACCCCAGATACTCCCGCGACACATTGTGTGGAAAACTTATAAATTGATTACACAATACTCCAGCTGTGTTGACTGACATATTACTAAGTCAGTGCAATAATGAAACTAGGGACGACGCGTATTAAAGTCATTTAATATCAACAGTCTGCACAAAGCAATAAAGGTAATAACGATGGTAGTTGCGTTAATCGCCGAATTTCAGAGCCCGGTTCATACTTAAGTAGGTCTCATGATTTTATAAATACATGCTACCTTCACCTACATCACCTATCCTAGATGCTCTGAACTTTCCAAGATTATTGGTGCCACTATTGATTTTCCAGATGAACTCGATATCTAAAGTCGCGCAGATATATTTATGGAGTTCCTCCATCATGCTAGCCTCCCATTCCTCCTTAACAGAGGGCCCAAAGGTGCCAGAGACTATGTTTGGCGGTGCAGAAGGTGTCATATAAGATGACGGAAGAAGCAAAAGTGTTGTTGATAATTTCTGAAATTGTGCGAAAGATAAGAAGGCGGCAGCAAGACACTGCAATATGTTTGGTGTTGAGAAAGGAGAAATCTTATGAAGCAATGGCTGATTGATAGTCAATGAAACAAGCTGATTGTTCGTATAAAAAATAACTACCGACTTTGGCGTGGGTTTGTAAACACCGTATAGGGGGCTTTGAATTTGAGCTTGGCGTTGAGACTGAAACATACGAGGGGAGAGGATACGAATCAATCAGACACAGGCTAGAATAACAACAGGTACAAATTATGAGGCATCTGAGAGCAAGCTGAAAAAGGACTAACGATTTAGGTGCGGTAAATGAGATGACGGTGGAGACAATTGCGTGCATAGCATAAAGAGGCACTCTAGTATCAATCACAATTACAAGGATATCGGCCCATTGTGGTAGATAAATTCTTCCTATCTAAAGAAATTATTTATAGGTAATATATAAATGAGATAGACGAACTAGCGTGGCGTTTAGATTGATTTGGCCTTGAGCATCTCCTAAGCCGACTACACCCTTAACCCAGCATCGACCCGCTTCGTATAATGCGACCAAAAGATTAGATCGCGTTTTTTGAGGGCTCCAATCGAAGTGTACTGTGAGACCTGGTGATGATGATCTTGTATAACTGCCTACAGGGGGGTACGCGTCTTCATCTTCACTTTCATCAGATTCAACCTGATGACGGGGGGGAAGGGTGTCTTGTAGGGGATAAACTTCCTGAGACGACTATGTTAGGAAACAATATTAATTTTAATTTACTTGTGGAAAAGAATACCATGTAAAATTCGTAGTTTGGACGCGGAGCCGATAATTTGTGGTTTCGAAAAATCAAGGTAATAGCTTACGTCACGACCCCATGCGGGCCGCGGGCGTCAGTCCGTTCTTCTTCCTAGCTCATACTACTATCATTGTCAGTCTGTGCCACATAGTGAAAGAAGGGATGACACTTCGGTCTTCAATTTTTCATGATAAGCCCCAGAATTGGAAGCAAAATTAAATAGGGAGCAGGGAACCAGTCTGACCTTCCCCGCCACCCCGCGGCGGTGCGCGCCAGTGACCCAAATCCATGACTATTAGGACCCATTAGGAGCCAGTCAGTCGTTATCTGTGTGATAAGTACAGCATAAAATTTAACAAATTTTGGCGACTCTATATCGACTAGTATACTTTTAACCTGGTCGGGCTGCATGCCTCGGAAAATGATGAGGGGCACAGGTTTTCGATGAATAACTGATATATGCATTTCATAGTTGTACCACATGTATCGGAACAATAAAAGGTCAGCGTTTGTACCTTCCTTCAAGTCACAAGCATGCCATACATATATCCCTGACGTATAATGGAAAGTAATCTTATATGGTTATGATGACCGTGTGTCAGTGTATGTGTGTACGTGTTACCACTCTCCAACTTATACATATATCATTATCGTCGTTGGAGTGTCAGTTGTTGATTACCAAAAACAAACTGTTTAATCTTGAAATAATAATAATGAACCGACAGCTCATACTCTTTATAAAAGTTATACTATTAGAAGGAGAAAAAAAACCAACTGAAAATACAAAGAAAGATCAAATACATAGGTATGCATAATGTGGGGATGAGGATGAAGGTCCGATTGCAATATACTATGCGGATGTGAAAGCTGATAAGGCAGCGAGAATGATAACAAAGATCAAAGCACATGAAAAAGAAACTCAAACAACAACAAATAGATGATAAAGATTGTATACCGACTCATTTCAGCGAGCCGCAAAGTTAAGATTGATTTGTCAGAGAAAATTCTTAGACTTCATTAAGGAATAGTGCGTCAAATTCTGGATCATTAAAAGCCCCTATCTATTCATTTAATAACTCGAGTTCAATATTCAGGAAGCGAATGTCTTACCGCCTGGCGCATAAGGATCCTCTTCTTCGGCTCCATCACAGGGCTCGTCCTCGCTTCCTATAATTTCTACGTCTTCAATGACATACTCCTTTGCAGCCATAACGTCCTTCTCTCCAAAGCCGAGAGTCAAATCTCGACGATCGACGACAAGACGACCCAGAGGTACACCAGCAGCGGCGCGAGATTTTGCAAGCGCCGTATAACTGATGATCCGTTCCTTTGGCAAGTCCAAAAATCGAAGGGAAAGCGTTTTGAGACTAGAGCAAGGAAGGGGAGAGTAGCAGTCTGGTCTGTTGGTCTCGTTAGAGCGTGCCGTATGGGGCATGGTTAGCGGACATAGCGCCAACAAAATGCAACTTGAAACACCGTCAAGGGCAAGTGTTTCGAGGGTGGGGGAAATGTTAAGAAGACCTGTAAATGCCTTTTCAGTGGCCTTAATGCATTCTAAAGTAAGGTGTCGGAGCGTAGTAAGGAACGGGGATGATATTTCCCTTGATGGCGCGCCAGACCTTCTCTGGGGTAATTCTGATTCCCAAACGGTGCGATCAAGGATATGACGGCGATCGCATAAGGAAGTCAAAAACGTTAGAAGCGTCGACCCTGGGACGGGATTTGTTTCTGATGGCTGAGAAAGATCTTTGAGCGTCAAATCTGTTAGTGTCCCAGAAAACGACATATTGAAAATAAGAGAAAGAATTAAAATTGCATCATTTATTTGGTAAAAGCCAACTTTAAGGACTGAGAGATGACGGAATGAAAGTGGGAGGGGGGACTTGGATAAGACACATTGCGGATTATCGGAAATAACGATTCCTTCACTCGCAGACTCCGAATGGGTTATTCCGTAAGTTGGATTGGATTGTAGAACCAGCGGACCCGATCCGATAACCGAAAGTGATTTAAGATCAGGAGAGGCACGCAATGTTCGAATAAAAGCATCCAGACTTGGGCGAGTATCTTGAGAATGATAGGAGATATCTAGTGTATTCAAATGACGGAGCGCCTCGGACTTGCAATAATGATCCCAATCGATGTGTACCCCCGCAAGAATTATCCGTCGTAAAGGGGCATGATTCAAGGGTAAAGCGACGGGTTTGGCATAGCGAGGTGGATAAAACCGAGGATATTCAGCGACGTATTCATTACAACGATATAGCTCCAGTATATTGAGCTTACGCATTGTGTCTCCTTGCCGTGAAAAGAACTCGAGAGAAGCGTGAATGGGAGCGAAGGTGTCGCAAATGAGTGTAAAGCGACGTATGCGCCAAGCATGCGATTCCAGGAGTGATAAAATACGTTCCATGTGTTCTCGGCGGAAGTAGTGATGCTCTTCAGCAAAATTCCAGGCAGGATCGCGATAGCAGAGTATCACATCTAATGCACAAGCTCGAGAGCGGGTAAGCCACAGGCAATCACGACTGTAATCATGATCATCATGCTCGAGCTGCGCTGGGCTTTTTGGATCATACGATGCGGGTCGTGGAAAATTGAAATAAAGAGTTGTCCATAGGCTAGGCGTTGAATGTGCAATCGCACGAAATCGCTTGGAAACAGCGGCTACACGGATGGGAAAGTTCAACAGATCAAAGTCCAAATTTGACATGACATTGTCGACATCTTCGTCGCCGAAATTGTACGTTCCGAATTCAAATATCCGGGAGAATGTTTCTACGGGTAGACGGAATATAGGAGGTATTTGATAATATTGTGCCGACGAAATCATGGAAGACGAAGCTACGGAGGGGAGAAGAATATCGTGAAGGACCATTGTGGATCGGAGTGGGTATTTGAATGAGAAGACGCAAAGCCTTTTCCCCCCTTTTCTAGAATTTTTTACCTAAAAATTGAATATATAGCACAAGGTTCAGAGAGATGAGAAAACTTGCCACAGACTAGAGATAATAGAAGGGCGAGTGAAAATGAATCCTTTAAATGTACGATGTATAAGGGCAGGCATAATAAACGGATCCTATATAATTTCGAGACGTTTTAGGGGAGTGAATATGATGCTGGTTATGAATGTCGTTGATACTATGTATGTTAGTCGTTACGTGGGCTCGTCGTTTGATGGTCAATGTTGCGGGGGAGTCGTGAGAGCGGTCTAATGAGTATGGCACCGGAGACTAGGCGGACCAAGAGGGCACTGTAAGGGACTACAAGTGCGATAGAAACAGGTCGAAGCCAGCTGTCTTCGAAGGAAACATGATTTGGGCTTTATAAAGAAAGATGCGGGACACGCCGGCTACACGCATCTCAGGGTTACATAACGTAATCCACTCGCGTGGCTTGAGGAGGGAAAAGATTGTATACGGCGCCAGGAACGGGTGTCTGTAGGCGTCCTCATGTTTGGCAGCGCTGATGAATGAATTTCTCAACTTGAAAACTTCGAAGAAGAACCTAGAAGAACCAACCCCTGTCTGTATATTATTTGGAGAACGACCAAAGTGAGATATTCAATATTCAATCTGACAGATTTTCGTACCCGTGACCACAATGACGTCTCGAATTGATTCTTTGGTTATAATTATACAACCAATGAGCCATTTTTGTAAATGAACTGAGACATTATGCGTACTTCCGCGGAGGGGGGGAAACAAGAGTCCATTAAAAGTTTTGATACCTTGATGTTGACGCGGCCGCGACTCAATGGCAGAAACATATGTAATATGTAGTTCGGAACGGGGTGCCAAATATGTCGGGAGTATAAAATGCCTGTTTTTAAAAATTCTTTTTCTTCCCTTTCTCCGTTATTATAATGGTCCGGGTGGGACTCGAGCCAATAATTGCACCCCCAGGATCAGGAATTGCAAATTGCTGATTTCGCAGGTGATACGTTCTCGGAGATCTGTGCGGCGACTGAGACCGCGGATGAATGCATGACCCTACCATAAAAGAAGACAGGTACGGAACGGAGACTGTCTTAAGCTGCGGTTCCCCTTTGTAGTTGGAAACACTCCGAGCACAACATGAGTTCGTTTCCTAATCGGGCACATCCAACAAGCTCAGAGCAAAAAGGAATGCCTCGTGATAGATGAGAAAGAAAAATGTGCCGATCGAAAAGCAACGTCGTGACATACCTACATGAGCTAGAGCCTAGCCTTGCTATAACTAGCGGCCACAAGCCACTGTGAGTCATAAGTCGACCTCGATAGAGACGCCAAGTCAATGTTCCTTGTCTGAAGTAGGTATTTGCATCCACAATTCAATTTCATGAGCGATGCTCTTTCTTTTTTAAAAATCCGGATCTGCACGTCGTACGCTTTCAATCAAGCTCAACGAGCTCACAAGCAACTGTTAGGCGTTGCTCATAGTAAACGTGACGTCGGGGCGTGTCACACAATCGCGAACACGCCGAGATATCTCATGATTTTCCCACACCCAGATTGATTTTTTCACGATAACAACCATGAGTGGCCTCACTGATGATTGCGTTAGTGGAGTTAAACATGAGGGCGAAGCGGTCGGTAGGTTATCCAAGAATTTTTCGGGGGCCGATAGTCTCACGTTGAAAAAAAAAGGAAAATTCGAGAAGATTAATGAAATAAATACCTACGTGACCTTGCCCAAAGGAGAGTATGCAAAGGACAAAGCAGTCGTAATTATCACAGGTTAAGTCGAAGAAGTAAGCTTTCGAGAACACCTTTATTCTGATTCAGCTTAGATGTTTTTGGTATCCAACTTATCAACAACAAGGTGCGGCACTATCATTACCAAGGAGTATTTATGCGTTTTAGTAATGACCATCTCTCATTCAGCTTCTTGTGAGTAACTGTTTTGTGTCTCATCAGTGCGGATACAATTAAGCGATCCATATATATACAAAAGGCGGACAGCTTCGCTGCCAGCGGCTTTCAGGTGAGGAAGCAATCCATTAGCAAGGTGTTCGCTCTTGGAAGCCTATATTTGTAGACCTATGTCCCGGATATTTTTGAAGGGGATCCCATTCCTGAAAATGCTTTGAGCGACCCTACCGTGAAAGTGTGTCTTATCGTTGATGCTATATATGCGCCTCTCTTTCTAAACATTGATCCGATCCTCCGATTCAGTTCGACAGGGAGAAATGGGGCGCAGCTCACAGCATGGAAATAACCAGACCAATTGTTGACAAGTTGCTGGCGGGGCTTCGCAGCCTCGGTATCGCTTATTTTGGTGTCGTGGGATACTGTTACGGCGCGAGACATACCGTAGATCTGGCAAAGAAAAACCTCATCTCTTCGGCTGCCATTGCTCACCCATCTAGACTCGAGCCAGGGAAGGACTTTTCAGAACTTCTTGCAGATTCGAAAGTCCCCCTCCTGATAAACAGTTGCGAGGTATTACTGTAGTGTCCCGATCTGAAATTCCCTCGACCTGTGAATTGACATGTGTTCGTTTCAGTTCGATCAGGCTTTCCCCGAAGAAGCTTGTAAAATAGCAGATGAAGTATTGGGGGATGGGAAATACAAACCTGGGTACTACCGGGCTTACTGGCCAGCATGCACACATGGATTTGCCGTGAGTCTTCTTTCCGAGTTTTAACGGCCAGGCAGCAGTTGAAATGGAACTTCTCGCAGGTTCGGGGCGATATGGTAATTAACTCACTCTGATGCATTAACCGTTTTGTTCAACGAAGTTAATTTTTTTCATTCACAGTCCAATCCCCAAATCAAGGCTGGCAAAGAAGGAGCATTCAAGAATACCGTCGAGTGGTTCTCAAAGATCTAAATAGTGGCATGGAGTGAAATGTATATACGTGTGTGTATGCGTGTATTTTCAATTATCATATGTAGTGAAACAGCGGTGAGAAAACAAAAGGGCAGTTACGTGATTAGGTTTAATGCTCCAGGACGGGCCGCTTCTGGCGTTTTTAACCGTCCCGCCGATCAGTTGACCTTGACTGAGAGTGCACGGGCACCGAGTCACCAACTGGTGACGGGCGCAGGGTGGCATTTGTCTCTCAGACTTTTTGCTCAGTGAGCTCAAAGAATGTCTTCACAGCCATATGTTGTGAAATGGGGCATCATAGCAACCGGACGTGAGCATTTTAGGTGGTACTTATGCGGAAGCGATCTAATATTCTTGTTTTGCGAAATCAGGCATTTCCCGTGAATTCGTACATGTAAGTGACTTGCGCAGTGCTCGCTTTGGAGGAGTCTATCTGACTTTTTATACTTTTCAGGATTTGACACTCGATCCAGCAAGTCGTTCTCAGTCATCAGATGTCGTTCATGCGATAGCCGTTGTTGGCTCCCGATCTCAAGCAAAGGCAGTCGAGTTCGTAACCCAGCATGCCCCACACGGCGGTTGGGCCCAGATTAACGGATTGACCTCCTTGAAGCCCACTCCGGACGCGGTCGGTTCTTACGGGGAAGTTTGGGAACATAGTGTAAGTATCAAAGCCTATCCAACGATCGTATTCCGTCACTGTCCTTGAATCCAGGATGTCGACATTGTCTATATTGGAACTGTTCATACTACTCATTTTGTGGATGCCTTGGCAGCGCTGAAGGCCGGGAAGCACGTTTTATGCGAAAAGGTGCCTTTTAATCTCAACTCGCGATTTCCTTTTCTTAAAAAATAAAATAAAATCTGTGTTTACTACTTACCGCACAGCCTCTCACATTAAACGCTGCAGAGGCCAAGGTATTGATCGATCTTGCCAGGGAAAAAAAACTGTTGATTGTCGAAGGTAATCATCACAATTATCATTTGATCCCAGTTTTCATTCGAATAATCAACAACTCAAATCTCCAGGTGTCTGGACTCGCTTCTTCCCGCTTGTGACAACATTTAAGAAATTGGCGTTCGAGGATAAAGTTATCGGCGATATAAAACATATCATCTCCGATTTTGCGATCGGAAGACTAGACTGTAAGTGATTGTTCGGACCATAGACATGCTCGTTCTCAACTGGTGGCAGTCTTGAGCGAGGATTCTCGCCTTCTCAATCCAATATTGGCCGGTGGGTCACTGCTCGACCTGGGGCCGTATCCTCTGCTTTGGGTGAGTCTTTCAACCAAAAGATGCTGGACACTTCGGAAACTCATAAATAAATTGAGGCATTTTTGGCACTGTATGAAAACCCGGCAAATGAGAAAACTGAACCTGTCCTTGTCAGTGCTTCTATGCTTAAAACTCACACGGGAGTCGATAATTTCACCTCATGGACTCTTGATTTTCCAAAATTGGGAGCCAGAGCCGACCGTGAGTATATAGCAGTTTTCTCAAGGACAAGCCGTTTAGTATATTTTATGGATCGATGTATACTAGTGATGTGCAACCTGAGCGTAATACACCCAGGGGAGCCGACGAAAATTCAGGGGACGAGGGGAGAGATTGTTATTCCGGGGCCTCCCTCGAGACCAACATCCTTGATTGTGCGTACACGCGAGCATGGGACAAATAAATTTGCTCCAGATGTTGTATACGATTTTCCTATAACGGGAGTGGGACTGGGTTGGGAGGCTGACGGGGTTGGAAAATCGTTAAGAGGTACGTAGGGTCGGAATTAAGCCATATAGATGAGTCGTTGAATTTGTCCCTTTCCTCTTATCTTTACAAGATGGAGATGCTGAATGCGCCATTGTGCCTCATGACATCTCTCTTCTCCAAATGAAGGCCAGTCGATTGCTATAAAGGTTCTCGAAGACCGTCTAATTTTTTTCTATCATAATCACAGATTTTCGATCAAGTGCGACAATTAGGAGGATATGTCTATCCCGAGGGACTCGAAAAAGTGAAATCCTGAAAAGCAAAGGAAGAATATCGAAATAGACTTTGATGCTTTATTTTAGTTCGTTTGTACATTGTATCAAGTCGCCAGTGGCGCGAGAAATGCCGAGAGGTTGCACCAATACGTCATCTTTATTAATAGATTAGGCGCTCACGTAAAGCTGGCAGGAGATGATAGTAATTGCTTCCTTGCTCCCTCTTCCCCACACGCATACCTCGGCGGGGGATAGTCGTCTATATATTTGGTTATGCATACCCAGATAATAGTTTCGCAATTTTCCCGATCTCTCATTAGCTCATGGCAGCGCTCGACGACCGGAGTTTTTTTAAGGCGATCGTTGACGACAACGACAACGACATCATCCACTTCAGCCCCAGTATCGAACTTGGCGACAACCACACCATTAGGTGCTAATCCAACCTCCTCACCCACCTCAGGTAATCATAATGGACATCGTTCTCCATGGCGCTGGTTCTTACAAGCAATGGGTCGAGTCACCCTCCTCGTTCTCGTCACCAGCGCAGGCACCTTTTATTATATAACACAAAAGGATCGGTATCCTGGAGAGCAGCTGCCTCACGATCCATCAAAAAAGAACCTCGTCATTCTAGGCTCTGGGTGGGGCGCGACTTCACTATTAAAGAACTTGGACACCGAAGCCTATAACGTCACCGTTATATCCCCTAAAAACTTTTTCTTGTTCACACCACTGTTACCCAGTGTTGCGGTCGGGACAGTCGCGTCGAGGTATTTAGTAACTATCAAATCTCTCACGCCAGCTTTCAAACGATTTTGTTTCCGAAAGGTCTATCATTCAACCTACCCGATTCATAACCCGGCATAAAAAACGGCGCGTCGCCGTCATCGAAGCAGAAGCACAAGAAATCGACGTATGTACTCGGTCAGTTTGCTATCGCAGTGACTTACCTTATCATCATAAAGCCTTTCTCCAAAACAGTGACATTTACCGGTAAGAATATGGTTTCCTCGCCAAACAGTCTATTTTTACAACAGCTTGAGCAGATACTTCGCAAATAAAGGGTGAAGTGGCCACGAAGACTATCAATTATGACTATCTTGTTTGCGCCGTAGGCGCAGAAACACAAACATTCAACATTCCCGGTGTGCAAGAGCACGCTGTGTTCATGAAAGAATTGAACGACGCCGAGACGGTACGTAAAACGAATGCCGCAGCAGATCAGGGTAAAGATTCACAGAATATTTTATATAGTTTCAAGACCGTGTTATTGACTGTGCGCACTTATTTTCATACACAAAGACGAAAACCTCCCTCTATTTCAGGTATTGAAACCGCAGCTTTTCCTGGTCAAGCCGAAGAGGAGATCAAGCGGCTACTACATGTAGTGAGTATTCCGTTCTCATAGTTTTTCTAATGTGAAATCATATTGATAATGAATGGCAGGTTGTCGTAGGTGGAGGCCCGACTGGCGTTGAAGTCAGGTATGTCAATAATTCTCGGGTAGGGTGATGTGTTCTTCGTTTGGATCTAAACACTAACACGATAGCGGCGAATTACATGATTTTTTGCATGTGAGTCATATCACCTGTCTCGGACAAAAAATTCAATCTTATTCATGGCGCAAGGATGATCTATCGAATTGGTATCCCGAACTCGCACCAAAAATGCGCATTACTCTAATCGAAGCTCTCTCATCTGTACTACCCATGTTTTCAAAACAATTGATTTCTTACACGGAATCTACCTTCAAGAAAGAAAAGATAGGTATCATGACTGGCACGATGGTAAAAGAAGTCCGCGAGAAAAGTGTTTTAGTTCGGAAACCTGACGGGAGCGAAGAAGAAATCCCTTGCGGATTACTATTGTGGGCAGGCGGCAACAAACCGCGAAAACTCACTACCGATCTTATGGCGAAACTCGGGAAAGATTATCAAAATAACAAACGTGGCCTGGTGGTGGATGAGCATCTCATCGTTGCCGGTGCACTTGGCGATTCAATATTCGCTCTTGGGGATTGTACGTCCACGACCTATGCACCCACTGCTCAAGTTGCTTCCCAACAAGGCGCATATCTCGCTCGTGTTTTCTCCAAACTGAGTAAAAGAGATTTCCTTGCATCCGAATTAAGTCGCATGAAGGAAGAGCTTGGGTCGCTCAAGTCCCAAAGTGGCATAGATCTTGAAAATGATCCAGAACTAAAGAAGAAATGGGCAGTGGTCACGAGAGACATCGAAGAAACGAGTAAGCTGCGGCCATTTAAATACTCTCATCAGGGGTCTTTGGCGTAGGTCTTAATTCGGCTCAGTACTCAGCCTTTTTCATGATTAATTCTCGATGCAGATACATTGGTTCCGATAAGGCCATTGCAGACATCAACTTCTGGCAAAGACAGGTAATTAATTACTGACGGGTTTACGCTCATTTCTGGCTTACCATTATCTATCCTATACTTATTCTAGTTTGCTTCTGCGGGTGCTCTGACGTATGTTTTTTGGCGCAGTGCTTATTTGAGCACACTGTTTTCGCTCCGGAATCGCACCCTTGTCGCTAGCGATTGGTTGAAGGTCAGACTTTTCGGGAGGTGAGTTACCACTGCACACCATACCTTATATCTTATCGCTAATTTTGGATTTAAGGGATGTGAGTCGCGAGTGAAGCCATACGTAATTGCCTAAAGTGTTTCAAAGAAAAAATCATTTACACCGCCTTTAAATCTAATGAGAACACTCACCTGTATTGCACGCCTTGGGTTGTCCCGTGACATCACAAATATTTACAGCAGATAGACTTTTCACTTTCATCTTGAATACCATATAGCAAATGTTAGTTGATCAGCATGACTGCGGGATTTATCAAACATTGCAATGTACTAAAAATGGCATATATGTAAAAGCAGTCAGCTGCCATCAGGGATAACCGTCACCAGTCGAAATATTGGGAAATATGTAAGGCTGAAGCGATCGATGCAAATGGGAGGGTGTAGACGCGTTTCCCCTTAACAATGCTTGCTCTGTGTTCAGGAGAAGCTTGAGAAAAGGTATCGATCAGTACTTACTACTAAGTATGCTGCGAAATTTAAATGCTTTGGGCTGCAGAGTGGGATAGTGTTACGTGAATAAGTTCGATTGATCCACGTTATAGTAGGCACTAGTTATCTAAAACAGCGCGGGACCACCGGTAACGATTAATGAATGTCTGACAGCAGCTGACAGCTCACAATGCTTGAGAATGAATGTGATGGTAACGAAGACCCTCGAGATTATGTCATCAAGTGACATAATCAATGATCGTAGCATGGCTAAATTTGATTCTTTGTCCAAAAATAAGTAAAACATTGTTCCTTATCATTATTACTCTTTTTCACTTTTTACCTTAAAACTCTCATGTTCCATATCGTCGCTCTTTACGTTCTTTTTACCCTATATGTCAGCCGAGCGTTACCAGTGTCTCCCAATCCGCAATGGTTTACAGTAGAGTGGGATAATGATGTCGCATTTTCCCATATGTCTGGCAAGCCTTCAATGAGTGCTCAAGAGACTAGGTCAAGTCTGATTTCTCTTGATGAATTTTTTTTTTCAGGAACACTAGTTATTCCAAATCTTCAAGAAGGTAAATCGGGCGTCTTTGTCTGGCCCGGTTTGCAAGGGGGCTCGGTAGCACTTCAAGTTGCTCTGAGTAGTTCGTAAGTGAACAAGACCAAGCATCCCATAGCTACTCTTACAGCAAATAATCCTGTAACACTAGGTCCTTAACTGCGCAAGCCCTGTGAGTTTTCATCTCCGTTCGTGTCTGAGGAAACCTTATTCGGATATGTTTTAGCTCACAAGGAACTCAAGTTGATACCACCGAGAGCGATCCAATACCAGCTTTTACTGGAGGGACTTTGGATTTTGACATTCACCAGATCAATCCATTAGCAAACACTTGGGTAGTAACCATTATAGGCCAAGCTGATCAGGACGTGACTATGCAAACTTTTACCCTTCCTCCCGACGTTTCTCTCAACCGAGCCGTCTTTGCCGTTCGTGAGTTTTCCGTTGTCTCATCCCTATTTTGTGATGGTCACTTATGCAACGATTTCAGAGGTTACGGGCGTGTCTCACGATTTCACAGTGTCGTTCAATGACCTTACTTTGACTTCCGTTTCCTCGCCTGCTGCTACGTGGTGTTCGGAAACGGGCTCCAATGGCTATGGTGCAACTACAAATGTAAGCCTCATTCTTTCATTTTTTACTTTCATTAGCACGTGACCTGTTTTGATCATAGGGCTATAATGTTACTGGAGCGACTGCTTTTGGTACAGAATGTTTCATTAAAGAACTGGTCCTACCAGGTACAGCGTAAACTTGGACCGACGCCTAAGCCCCAATCCTCTCACATAATCTGTCATCTACCGCGATTTGGATGTAAACAGGCATTTACATCCCGTTTCAAAGCTTTTCTTCGGAGTCTTTGATCTCAATAGAGAATCATTATTCAACCCTTCTATTCATCGTTCTTTCATTTTCCACCATCGTTCTTTCATTTTCCACCATCGTTTTACTTATCTGGCCTTTCTATGGCATCCTCTTATATTTTTTGTCTCGCTTGGTCGAAGACTTGGCTGTTTCGTAGATTCGCCTCATTCGTAGACTCTTTACATAACCTAGAAGTGTAGTTGGAGTCCTAGTTCGGGTGCTGGTACTCTAGAAGTAATCGGTATTTGAGGCTTTCCTTAAGATACCCAAGCGTTTGAACTCGTGGTCGGACAATCGCAACTTGATCGCAACTTTGCAACCAGCACGGAGCGAAGATGTCGGTTGTTTGACACAACTTGTATCCTATAGCCGAGACTCGCTGTACACTGAAGCCATAAAACATGGTTTCCTTTACATGACACAAGACATCTGATTTATAAGGCTATGGAAATATTGACATAATGTAGGACAGCATTTATTGTGCGTGAATTCATAGCATAAAACACAATAATCTAGACATCTACCTTTTTAACACATGCTTGCAAGGCGACTCACCTTCAAGGTTTCAGGTTGTCGCAATTTGATTTTGCAGGTCGAAGACCGACCTAATCTTTGTATTTAACAGTGGCAAAAGAAGAGATCCTTCGAGCTTGATTAATGTTAGTACAACGAGTCAGTCGCGTTATGTATGATAACAGATAATTATTAAAGAGATTCGATTAACAAGCTGCCCCTTAGCTTATCCTTACGCTTTGAGAATGCAGCAATGGAGAAAACAGAAAGTAAGATACAAAAATGAGAACTCATAGATGCATACAACAAGTTCCGATTTGTTTTTACAGCTTCCATAGACCAATACGAATCGGGAGATCAGGTTATGTGCGCTGATAATATATTTGTGAAATAGCTTCCTATCAACACTGTTGCTCTTGCTCCAATAATCTCCTACAAGCTTCGTTAGGATCAACTAAACGACAAAAAGAACTCCTACTAGCCTTCTTGCAGCCAAGATCATCTGAGCTTTTCTTTCTCTCAGGTTTTGCTCTCGCCGTTCTGGTGTATCTTCCCATGTTGATGAACCACCGGGGTTGATTGTAGACAACTCGACAGAGTCATCCTTGACGCGGTTCTCGAGATGAAATCGACTAATGAGAGTTGTCTGCGTGCCGGCTACATTTTTTGACGGTAACCCTGTTGTCGCGTTTGAGCTAGAAGAACCTGTGGGTTGAGCATTAGTCTGTTGCGCTATTGCTGGCTGCGATGGGAAGAGATCGAAGTAATTCCTAGGGGGCTTTCGCGGGAGTTTAATTATTATACGATGTTAGTGGGTTTGCGAATCTCACAGTCTCGAGAAAGCCGCGCTCCAATAGTTTATTTGAGGTAAGTTCCACGCTTCCTGTCCTTAAGAGATCATAATGAATGTTGCCTCTAATGAAGAATAAAGAAAGAAAGGTGAGCTACACATTGTTGACGTATAAGAGGACTCGCTCAGAGTGCCCTGTACCTGGGTATATCGGGGAACATGGTTTGCACGGTTAGAATCTATAAAAATATTAGAAGAATGACTCATTACTGATGAATCGTAACATCATTACCATTTGCTCATTAACTGCCTTAGGCCGGAACCCAAGGATGTTTCTAACACGGTTGGCCTCATCACTGGAGCCACCTAAGGAGGGGATTTAAGGAGAGTTTATGTATTTATACAGAACTCTCTTACTGTTCCGGGTAGCCCATCGAACTATGAAAACAATAACAGCGAAAGCCACTACTACGTTGACGACTTCGCTCATGAATATAAGGTGGTGGCTGGGGAAATTTGCTTCCGAGCGCTCAGACCAGCTCAGCATTTCCAGTCTGCAAGCAAAATGTAGCCATTCTATTGTCCAAGAAATTTAACAAACTCTTCAAAAAATTGAAACCATCTATCTTGATTACATCAATCTTTCATATGCTTCATATACCATTTGTCTAATGACTTTTCTAGGCGGGCGCATACCCACCCATCTTTGGAACTGCTCGAAACCTTGTTCTAGCAAAACATCAATGCCTTCAACAACTCGCCAATTGCTACTCTGGAACTCTCGCGCCAGGGTTATCAATGGCGTTGAGCGGGGCCTGTACGCCATGTCGACGACTACACCCCCATTTTTGGCGCCAAATAAGCTTGCGTTCAACAAGATTTTGCCCTCTTCCCTGTTCAGACAGATGGCGTTTGATGGAACCGTAGATATAATGAATGACGGTGGGCCGTGAGGGAATGAATCCAATGAGTCGAGAACGACAATGTTGTATTCTGTCGGGAGTTGGGAAACAAGAACTTCTGCGGAGCTTCGAGTCCGATTGTAAATGTAGATCGTGGATACCTCAAGGGCGTGCAGGGCATACAGGGCAGCACGACTAGTCCCTCCTCCCCCAATAACTAAAGATGCCGAGCCTTGAGGAACGATGTCACCAAGGTTTCTTCGAATACACTGGACAATACCGATCCAGTCTGTATTGTCTCCGTGAAGTTCACGAGTTCCACTAACACCTTGTCCTACAACGATAGTATTGACAGCTCCAATAGCCCGAGCATGAACTGATGTGCTGCCTAAAAGAGGCACAATATCCAGCTTTAACGGAATAGTCACAGAGGCACCTCCGAATTCAGGCGATTCCAGGATAGATCGTATGTCGTTGTTAATTGTGTCAGTTTCTAGCAAAAAATAATAATGAGGTAACCCAAGAAGCTTGAAACCCGTATTATGTAGTGTCGGAGACATGCTAGCTGAGATGGGACTGCCAAAAGGTAAAACTTCTTGGCGGGAAGTTGTCCAATCAGGTGTCGAGCTGTTTGGATTTGAGTCAGAGAAAGCTGTCCAGGAGCAGCTTTCTGGGGTAATAGTGGGTGTGTAACGGGACTGAATGTTGTGTTTAAAATTCGGGATATCTGTCCTTCAGCACCCATATTGATGGCGATAATGGGTTTACGGCCTGGTCCTGAATTTGCCGTAATAAATTGTCGAAGACTATAATTATCTTCCATACAAGTTGCTTTGCCAACGATCTTGACAACATCTCCAATACGAGACGTAGCGATATACTTTTCACGGATCATCTGACTATTCCATTTCATCTCGCCAGAGATATCATGCCACGACGAAATGATTTGGGAACAGCCTTTTTGGGTGTAGAGGAGTCGCCGGCGTGATTCTGACCATGAACTTTCAACATCGACATATTCGCATCCAGCACGAAGAGCAAGCTTCATTAAATCAAATGCCGCATCTTCTTCAGCATCCGGAAACATCCCTCCTTGAGATGCCGACCGCACGGTAAATATGATGGGCAAGTCCGAACAACGGCGAAGGGTGGCAAGCTGATGAGCAACATACTCGGTGGGTGGAACGCAAGGAATCACAGGCGAAGCACCGTCCGGAGAGAGTAAATCAACACGCAATTCGATGGCGTCAACTCCGATGAGTAGCTCATCCAGGTATTCCAGCGCAGGTCGGAGGTCAGGATAGGTCAGAGAAAGAAAAAAAGAAGCAGGACCATTGGAGTTCGTGATCTTGGAGCACAGATTGGGAGTTTTGCCAGTAATATGATGAAAGAAGGTCTTGATATTGTGTTGGATCCTGAAACCCTGGATCGATTCGGGGATGCTAGGCAAATTCATGAAGACATGAGTAGAGCACTCTCCGAACCAGACCTCCCGACGTCGGAAAACATCCAATATTGATTCACCATAATTTGGTCTAGTGGTCTCGTCACTTAGATACTGCACAATCTCCCCAATTTTTCTTTCGATATAGACAACGGGCCCTTGTTGTTGTCCATATAGTTTCAGGGCCTCTCTTGCTTCGGATATTTCAACTATACCGCCTCCTAAGCTGATAATATGATTCTTGCTGCTCGAACTGAGCAGCTCGCGTAGGACTCCCAGTTCTGCTGAACGGAAAGCGGTCCATCCCTTGCTCTGAACAAAATTTTTGATACCTATTGGGTACTTTTTTTCGAACTCTTCGTCCGCGTCAAGAAAGCCCCAACCCAAAGCAGTCGCAGCAAGGCGGCCCACATAAGTTTTACCAGCACCGCGCATTCCAATCAATAACACAGAGGATGTATGGTCGTAGAGCACTTGTGAGGAGATCGATTCTTGGGCTTGCTGTAGCTCAACACCCTCAATAGATATTCCGATCTGGATGAAATTGGTCGATTCGTAGGTCACAAGTGAGTAGTAAGGCGAACCTCGTTTTGCAAATCATCCCACCAGTTCGGCCATGTTTTCTCAACGCAGCGCTTCTCCTTTATTATAACCCTTGGTATCAACGTTGCCAAAACGCTAAATGACATCGCGACACGATGATCATCGTAGCATTGGACGCTGACACTTTGCTTCAACGAAGAATATTCTTGTCCATGGATTTCAAGCCCGTCGTCAAGTTCGGTAGTGGAAACTCCAAATTTGGCTTAGGAATACTATTACCACAAAGTATGTAAGTAACAATAGAAGAAGAACACACCTAATTCATCAATCATCGCCTTAATTCTATTGCATTCTTTGACTCTTTGATTCGCAATACCGATAATTCTGGTAGTACGGTCGCCTCCTTGTACGCCGACTCTTCTTTCAGTCAACGAAGGTCTTTTGGAAACGGCCGCTAAAACGCTAGCAGTCAGAAAAGCATCAGTCATTGGCTCCATATCAATAAGTCCGCCAGCTCTAAGACCGTCCTTGATGCTAGGGCCTGTAACGGTAGTTTCAGTCTCCGTCTGCGCGACAACGCAACCCATGGGTTCCAAAACTTCTTTAGCAAACCTAGCGTCTCCCTGCAATGAACTAGTACCAATATTCTCAATGGTACATGAAATCCCCGTTATGGCCGCAATCGCTAATGGATAAGTCGCGCTACTTGCATCACTTTCAACGAGGTATTCAGCCGGATTACTATACGCCCCCCTTTTAATGCGGTAGATATCCTTTCCCTTATCACGATCAACTTGCACACCGAATGTCCTCATCATAGCGATAGTCATGTCAATGTAAGGTTGGGATATGACCTTTCCACCAACCAACTCCAAAACGACGTCATCGGTAGCATATGGGGAACAGAGTAAAATAGCGGATACATATTGACTGGAAATATTTGCCGCGAGTCTAATATGTCCACCGCGCAGACCTTCTGAGGCTTTAATAGAAAGTGGGAGACACCCATCGGACTCCTGATATTGAATAGAGGAACCGGTTTCTCGCAAGGCATTAACCAAAGGACCAATTGGTCTTTGCTTCATTCGGGTATTACCTGTAATGATGGTTTCACCACCACCCTTCGCTAAAACACAGACGGCCGTTAAGAAACGAGCAGCGGTTCCTGCATTTCCGAGGTAAATGTCTTTTCCGCTTTGGGGAGGGTGTAATTCACCACCACCGCCTTTTACAATTAGAGTTTCCCCATTGTCTTCCCAGGAGAATTGAGCCCCCTAACTTATTATTAGCCAGAGACTGCGAGTAATTTACATGAAAGAATTCACCTGTAGATCTGTCAGCGCAGCCATCATTACTTGTGTGTCGTCCGAATGAAGGAGATTCCTCAAACGACACGTTCCTCGACCTAAAGCGGCGAGAACTAGTGCGCGATTGGATATGCTCTTTGAGCCAGGAGTGGCCATCCTAAAGGGTTTTGGTATGCTAGGAATTATCCGAATGGCCTCTGACAAAGTACGTCTGATCACGTCGTCGGCTACCGCTGTAGCTCGTTCCTCAAGAGTCTTCCCAATCCGCGACAATAGAACAATTTTTTTGGTTGGGCCACTGTTTTTTTTATCAATCCGCATGATTTTCAGGAGATTATCGACTGACAGTTGCCTAGATGCGGGTACGGCGGCGATTTGGGGATCTTTCAGTGAAACAGGCAGATTGTAGCGCCTTAACACGCGCATAAGCCTTCCTATGGCTGCTTGATTTAAATGCCCCAGTTGCCTGGATATCTCAGCTTCGAGAATAGATCCAATACTGACACATTCCCCATGGAGGATGCTTGGAGTCAGTATAGCTTCAATGGCATGACCGATGCTATGACCAAAATTAACAAGGTTTCGCAGTCCAGTTTCGCGTTCATCGACGGTGACTATGTGAGATTTCACAGAAATGCTTCCCATGATGACTTGAAGTAGCAGTGTTTGATTTTCCGAGCGAGTTAATAAGTGACGACCAGTATAGTTCAGTGATGGGGCCTGAACAGCGTCAAGTATCTCCTGAGCGCGTGATTCAAGAAGGGAAAAGGCATCCGCATCCCATATTACGGCAGTCTTTATCACCTCCGCCATTCCATTAGAAAACTCTCGAGCAGGTAGGGTTTCCAGGAAGGCCGCGTCAATGAAGATGTATTCAGGCTGCCAGAACGCGCCGATGAGATTTTTTCCGTGGGGAGTATCAATGGCTGTCTTTCCGCCAACACTCGAGTCAACCATAGCCAAAAGCGTGGTTGGTATCTGCACGAAACGGATGCCACGCATGCTGAGTTAAATTTCAATCAGACGGAAGTCAAGCGGTCGACGTGGTTGAATAATTACAACGTAGCCGCAACAAAGCCAACAAGATCACCAATCACACCACCGCCCAACGCCAGCACAACAGTGTCTCTAGTGCAGGTATTCTCGAGCATAAAATCTTCTATGCTGGCTTTTCCTTCGCGACTTTTCGAGAGTTCGCCTGGAGGGATGACATGGCTAAGAAATCGTCGACCTTGGGGCAGTTTATTTCTAAACTCGACAGTGAATTTGCTGAGGTGCAAGTCAGCTACGTGAGCATCCGTGATGAGGACATAGGTCGAAGACGAAAGGGTGTTGAGGACAGTATCGACTATGTACGGTGCAAGATGGAACCCGCAATGAATGGATTCCTTGCCAAGGATAGATATCTTTCGAATATCTGCAGTCATTGTAGATATCTCCGGGGGAAAAAGCACAAGTCGGAGGGGGAAAAACAATGGCTGAAGCGATTCTTCAAGTAAATTCTTAATTTATTAATACTAATAGCAGTAACTGTCACAGCTGTGACTGTGTGTTGTTCAGTTTAATGTAATGACCGCACCGACCTCTGTGAGCTCGTTGCCACAACTCAGTCCCGTCATGTCTTTTTATCTTAGCAAACGACATTTGACTGTGGGGAATCCAACGCCGTTTCCACCCGGTCTTCCCAAATATACGAACTGGCGTTTTCCCGCAAAAATAAAAATGTCCAACGGTATACTATTGCTATGTCTGAATCTGGATGTCGACCCTCCAGACATCGTCAAAACCCAACCATGTGCCGTTCTGGAATGTTGGGTTGACCCACATAGTCTTCCCTCCAACAAAGCTATCGAAGCAATTGGGACAAACCTACAACATCAATTCGAGACTTTGAATCCACGCATGAAGTACAAACCTCTGCTGGATCCTAGTGTCGATGACACACGCAAGTTTTGTATAAACTTGCGAAAATTGGCCCAAGACGAACGTGTGTTATTCTATTATAATGGTCACGGCGTCCCCAAGCCCACTCCCAGCGGTGAGCTTTGGGTATTCAACAAAAGCTATTCCCAATACATTCCAGTCTCGCTGTGGGATTTGCAAAACTGGCTTGGCTCACCGTGCGTTTACGTTTGGGATACTTCTTCCGCCGGTCATCTACTGGAGAATTATGTGCGTCTGGCCGAACAGCGGGATGCTGAAATTCGTGCTCAACATAACGGCGTCTTCCCTGAAGGCGCAACACCATTTTCGGATTGTTTACAGTTAGCGGCTTGTATGGCTGATGAGCAACTTCCCATGTGCCCTGACTTACCCGCCGATCTTTTCACTTCATGTCTCACGTCCCCTATCGAAACTGCCATTCGCTGGTTCCTCCTTAAAAGTGCAAATCTCCCCATCGGAATTACTCCAGATATGATTATGCAAATACCGGGTGACTTACGAGATAGACGGACCCCATTAGGGGAGTTAAACTGGATATTCACTGCTGTTACAGACACCATCGCATGGACAAGTTTTCCTCGGGAGACGTTCAAAGAGCTTTTCCGGCGCGATCTTTTAGTGGCAGCTCTCTTTCGTAACTTTCTTCTTGCTGAAAGGATTATGAAAAACTATCATTGTACTCCTTATACGCATCCTCGTTTACCTCCGACCAATATACACCCTATGTGGGCTGCTTGGGATCTTGCTGTCGACTCATGCGTTGCTCAGCTACCTCGTTTGTTGGCTCGCGAACGGAATCCTGCAGAGTCATATGAATATGTTCCGAACAGTTTTTTTGCGGACTCGTTGACAGCCTTTGATGTATGGTTATCACGAGGCGGTTGCGCTTTGTCGATACCGGTGCCAGCACCCAATCCAGAACATCCCCCCGAGGACCCCTTGACGATTCCTGTAACATGCGACGCAACTCATAAACATGCGCTAGTCCCACGACGTCCACCAGAGCAACTCCCGACCGTTCTTCAAGTACTTCTTGCGCAGGTTCACCGTCTGAGAGCACTTATTTCCTTTGCGCAATTCTGCGATCTTGGTCCGTGGGCTGTCAACCTTGCGTTAACAATAGGAATTTTCCCATACATGGTCAAACTTTTGATGGCGCCTCCAGGAGATGTACGTCCCGTCCTAATTTTCATATGGGCGAGGATTTGTGCCGTCGCCCCTGACGTCCGGACGGAGCTTCTTGGCGTCGGCGCTGGTTCCCCTGGCGTGAATGGTGTGAGCTACTTTGCTAGCGTTCTTGCCGCTCGGGAAGAACCGACCTTCGTTCTTATTCCCAATGCAGCTGAGCATCGGGCTATGTGTGCATTCGTTTTGACAACCATTGCGCGGGGTAGCTTGGCTGGTCAGACGGCTCTGGCGAACGAACATGTTCTTGAAACATGTTTAGAACGCCTAGAAGACTCGTCGGATTATCTTCTGAGAGTATGGGTGATCATGTGCATTGCGCAAATGTGGGCAGGAAACGATAAGATCAAGGACGATGCTATTTTATTAGACGCTCCACAAGTGTTGATAACACAGCTAGGAGCGGAGCAAGCCCCGGATGTACGGGCAGCGTTCGTATATGCGCTTTCTACCTTCCTCGGAGCGATTGGTGCGCCTGTACTGGACGGTGATGACTCGCAACTTATGGATTCGCCTCCAGTTGTGGACGCTCAGTTCTTGCAAGGGGCGGAGGAACAGGGTCGTTACCTAGTGTTTTAGAGCGAGGGCATTATAAACTTGAAGCTGGGATTGCTACAAGTGCATGCTTAGCTGTTCGTGATGATGCAAGCCCTATGGTGCGGAAGGAAGCAGTAGTCCTGATTAGCGCAATTGTTGAGGCGTGGAGTGGTCATTTTATTATTTGTGCTTGGGTATATTGGGAAGAAGAACGACTAACATTACGACCCCAGTCACATACAAACCAACCGATGACACAGGACCCTCCCGGAGATTTTGCTGATTCTGTTCTGAATATCTGGAAGAAACACTTGCACCTCGATCCTGACGGGTCCTGGCCAGAGACCTGCTATCAAGTTTTATCTGGATATTTTACAGCCTGGGCAGTTCTGCTTGAGTTGGCCGGAGATCCCTTTCCTGAGGTAGCAGACAGAGCAAAATCCGTAATTGACTGGGTCGTTGAAAGATTACTCAAATCAGGTCTTCCAGTAATGGGCATCGATGCCGAACTTCAGCGCGGCCAGAAATCGAATCACGGGTATACCCCTCCTGATTCAGTCGGACTTCATTCTAAAAAACCTGCGCATTTGAAACGCGCATCGTCATTCGCGCATGCTTTGAAGAATTTGGGAAGTTATGCTTTAGACGGTTTATCAAGACCTCCTTCTCCATCTCGTCCATCTACTCCTCAGTGGGATGATGGGCGACCAGACCAAGAATATCGAGTTAAAGAAGCTGTTGAGACGCTTGAGCAACTAATCTCGGAGGACATGCTACGATTCAAAACCAGGCGAGCGGGTAAAAAGGTCAAGGACGAAGATGCTGAACGAGCGACTATTGGCATAAAGTTACCTCTAAGAAGTAAATATTACGAATGGTGTAACGAATATTTTATGGAGCCTCAGATGAAGGTAGCTTGAGCGATAATTCATCCATTGATTAATATTAACAATCCTCTTTTTTAGCAAGTAGAAAGCCACGAACCAGGGAGCAAAGTCTACAATATGCAACTATGGCGAAGGTCACGAAACGAGCGCATTCTTTCGGAGACCCAGACACAGGCTGAACTCGCTCGTTAGTCCAAATGATTTCATGATTTATGTCGTATTCAATTGCTTTCTTTTAGCTCAGTGTGAGTGGGACAGATGCGTGAGTACAATTCATGCGTCCGGTGTGTCGCCCAAGATAGCCTTACACGCCTACGACACTTACGTTGCCGTTGCCTCTGATCGTGATAAACTAAGGTAACAGTCGATCAAGCCACTCTGATATACTTTTAGTTTGACATATATGCAGTGTGTGGGATTGGACTCGGCGCAGATGCCTAAGAACGTGGTTGAATGGCAATTCGAGTCCGAGTACTGTGACCTCGGTACGTTTCATCAACGATGATACAGACGGCCTCGTCGTTGCTGGGTCGTGTACGTCATGTCTCAAAAATGACCTCTGTCATTCTAATACCTTATTCCTTTGTTGAACAGCCGATGGCGTCCTTCGTATCTGGAGACACGAAAACGAGAGCGGCGAGACCAGTCTCCAGTTATTGTCGGCTTTCAGAGCTATACCCTCTCTGATCGTCATGAAGCGAGGACCAGGTTTAGTAATGGATTGGTCACAAACCGCAGGTGCCTTTGTAGTTGGCGGAGATTCTAAGGAGCTATTGGTTTGGGATGCCACCACAGAGAGTAAAGTGGATGTAGGTCATGATATTTTTACTTCATCATACCCACTTTTATGCCTGAAGTAGACCATCATCACCCAATCGAATAGTCCACTTACGGCTTTAACGGCTGATTTTTCCAGGAGCCCACTTATTGTTACAGGATTTGCCGATGGCACTCTCAAAGTTTTTGATCGACGTTTGCGTGATGTTGACTCTGTTATTCGTATTCATCGTGATCACGGTTCATGGATAGTTGGGGCAAAGTGTCAAAAATATGACGAGAAAGCTTTGATCACTGCGAGGTAGGGAGCCATTTAATTTTCTTCTTTTCTTCCTTTTTTTCATAGAACAGCTTACAATATCATTACATGCAGCACGGACGGTCAGGTTCGTTTATGGGATTCGCGTAACGCGACGCGTTCAGTTCATGAATGGCGGATACACGAGCGGCTTGCCTCGTTTGATCTACACGAACAGACAAGCGTCTTTGCCTGGTACGACATCTTTCCACAATGTCTAACGATTCATTCTAAAACTTCATTTAGTTCTTCAGCTCTCACTCAATCCAACTGGAGATCGCATACCACCGTTGTGCATTCGCTACCTCTATGTGGAAATAGAGATGACGTTTTATCACGTGTAGTGCACCCAACTGGGCTACATGAAGTGCCAAGCACGCATATTCTTCCTTTTCAGAGCGACACCGTTTTCCATCCTAATGAAATGCTATACGCTGTGGCTGGTCCTGACGGAACAATCCGGTTGATGGGATGTAAGTTGCACGAAAGAAGAGATCAGGTATATGCTGGTCTATTACGGCCCTATGATGCGGTTCTTCCGGAGAGATTGACACAAGATGTCAATGGTCTCCAAAATACAAACACATCGCCTTTTATTTAACAGTTTTGGCCATACCGTACCTAATTCATGTACTCAGTAAATGTCGAGGTTTTGACAATACTCTCAATTACTTTCTCAATTACCATCGCTGCATGAGGCTGCCAGCAGCAACAACCTGTCCACCCTGTTCTAATACAACAGGAAAGTATGATAGCCCTCAAGAATTTCCTGACATTTAATAATTTAAAATTACAGCTGTTTGCATTATGTAAGGCTAGTGTTGCCCATGGCTTAGCTCAGCAGTGGCTAAGCCGGTAGCCGAGCCGATTTTAGCCGAGCCAAGCCGTAATAAAGAAGCCGGGACCCAATAGCTGGCTCGGCTAGCTTACAGCCGTTTGCAGACTAGTTTGCACTCCGACAAGTCGCGCGTCGGATGCTCAAAAAATAGGGTCGAAAGACCGGGTTTTCCTGGCTGAACTGCTGATTGTAAATTAGGAATATATTAGTAGAAAATGTTTCTAAGATGTATTTTGATTTTTTGAATACAAAAAATTATGATATTTGAGTGATCTGAAAAAAACTGGGTTCTCTAACTTTATGAGCTTTTTGGGACTGATGTCAAGTACCGATATCCGGGAACGGTAACAGATACTATAATGTATTTTAGTCGCTGAATATAATACCAATAACCCTCACCGTTGATCGATGGCAGTCAGGACTTGGCCTCAACCTATAAGAGGTTGTGCTGCGACAGTCTTCTTCAGGATTTGTCCTGATGTTCGTTACGAGCGTCGAGTTCGTCAAGGATGTTTCTGATATGTGCGTTCCGAGCTTCGAGAGTCGCGAGCTGTATCTCGTACTGAATGATATCAAGCTCGACGATAATGAAGAAAGCTTCAATATGTAACTCTCAGCAATGACGGGTGGCTTCTGTCGCTGCAAGTCTTGAAGGATGATCTCGACGCTCAATGATCTCAATGCTCAATGATGAAGAGAATAAGAGAAGGAGAGTTGTTATAGAGATATCGAATGTAGTTCGATATTAAGTCTGAGGAATTATCTACAAGTATGCTAGGGTTTATATACACATCAGATAATTAATTCTAGCTCAGTTCGAAATAGATTCCGAACTAGAGAAATGTAAACAAGTCATTGTTAGGGCGACTCAGGGCACACACCTAGAGGAGGGAAAACCTAAGATCTATTGAGGGACAACGACTAACTACTCACCTAGAGGAGGGAAAACCTAAGAGAACAAGCTTAGGTATCCCCCTCTAGGGAAAACGCATATAAGTACCGAACATGAGGCGCCCGACTGATCTCCATGGGATCCGAGGAGATACGAACAGAAATTGAAAGAGATCGAAGAAATCGAGAAAACGGAGAATGACAAAAAATAGTGGAAACAGCAAAGTACGGGAAATGAGGGAAATCGTAATACAAAATGAAACCGAAAGAAATCGAAAAGATCGAATAATCGGACGAGGCGCTAGCGTACCATAACAGTCATGAGATTTGTAAGTAATATCAATATATGCAGGGTATGATGTCTCATGTGATGAACATGAGGTGCGCAGGGATAAGAGCTGTGCATACATGGACCTACGTTCGTCATCTAGGATCTCATAACCGGAATGTGCGTGGAATATTCTAGAAAGGCCTATCCACGGGTGTTCCAGGAGTTAAGAGAGACGGGTGCGTCTCTATTCGAGTTGTAAGGTTGATTGGGATGACTGAACGCGAAGGTCTTATCGTGAGTGACATAAGCGTGATAAGATAACAGAGATGAACGGTAAATGATCGGATATGGATTACATAACATTACCGGAAGTGATGTCATGAATCAGATCATGACAACTGAAGGTACTAGGTGGGAAAATTGAGCCTTTGCTTCCGAGTTCCTTGTGGCTCAGTGGTTAAATTGCTGCTTCACTCAATTAATGTTTGGTCATGGGTTCGATTCTGAGTGATCTAAATTTTTGGTTCTCAATACACGAATATGTCAAGAAATAAAATTAAAGTTCTTTAAAATTATGTTTTCTAATTTCAATAACACTTGGTATTTTGCATGAAATGATGCAGCCTGACATATATAATTTTTGGAAAAAAAATTGTTTGTCAACTCTGGAATGTTGAAGTTTCCAAAAAAAACTAACAGTAGCCAGAATCAAACCCACAACCAAACATTAATTGGGTGAAGCAGCAATTTAACCGCTGAGCCACAAGGAACTCAGAAGCAAAGGCTCAATTTTCCCACCTAATACCTTCAGTCCCAAAAAGCTCAAAGTTAGAGAACCCGGTTTTTTTCAGATCACTCAAATATCATAATTTTTTGTATTCAAAAAATCAAAATACATCTTAGAAACATTTTCTACTAATATATTCCTAATTTACAATCAGCAGTTCAGCCAGGAAAACCCAGTCTTTCGACCCTATTTTTTGAGCATCCGACACACGACTGTTAGGGCTACTCAGCTCAGACTAGAGGGAGGGGATCCTAAGTAAATATATTGAGGGAACTATACTACTCACCTAGAGGGAGGGGATCCTAAGAGAACAAGCTTAGGGACCCTCACTCTAGGTACAGCTACTATATACATAAAACTGTTGAAGTGCGACGACAAACGTGTGTCCGAGTCGGTGACTTGGACTGCGCTGTTATATTCGATCAGGGGAAATGATCAAGCAAGTAATATAGTGTGCTCATGTGAGCACCAGAGCTTACTTACAATTTGTGTATTTAAAGATGTTAGATACAGTGATGCACAAAACTGTTCACACGCTTCCCACTTTTCATGCGCAACATGAATAACTAATTAAATAAAATAGTGAAAATTCTGAAAATATTTGTGTATATAGTTTAATATAATATCTAAATTGTTCAATATTTGTGCTAAGTGTGAAAATCAGCGGTGCTCAAAATATTTGCATTTTTCTGGTACAGGTTCATATGAACAGTTTTGCACAAGGGGCCAAAATAGTGAAAAAATATAATTATCTCCACAATTGTTATAGAATACCGGCTTTGATAGTCTTGTAACATAATATTCTATATTGAATGAATATTTTCAATGCTAACCAAAACGTAAATATATAGTTCTATTATTGCCAAAACTTCATTCTTCTACAGAACTACTCTGTCCTTTTTTCCAGGCTCCCGTCAGTTTTTAGGCTATGCTAATTTAATGAAAGATGTTTAATTTACTCTTTATAAAGTTTTGAGCAATTATTATTCAATAAAATTCATGCTGAGGATTACTGTATGGTGTTTAGTGCGTGTTGTCCTCCTTGTATGCACACCATTTTTTATATTAAGACGTCCTGATGCTAATTATATTGAAAGTAATGTTGTATTCCAGTTTATATTAATATACTTCAATTAATAACAAGTAGTTTGATAATGATTTCAGTCTTTTATGGGCTGGGAGGAACATTTAACTTTGGTGGTTACTCACAGAAATTGACATGATTCCTGTTTGACTAGAGGGGGTGTTAGAAATGAATGAAAGTGCTTCAATATCATTTTTAAATATTTTAAAAAGTATTCTGAGGGCCAAGGACTCATAGTTTCTAACAACTCAATGCCATGTATTTCTGGATTATTCCGGTCTCCAGCTGGGGTGGCATACTCAGCAAAACCTGGTTCATGCCCAAACCATAAGGATACTCATACAGACGTCATTCTTATGATAATTAACACATATTTTTCCAATTATCATAGTAGTTTTATCAAAGAAAAAAAACTTCCAAGAGCCTGGAGAACAGTGCTAAAATAAGACCTTTTGACAGTGTAGCTAACATGAAAACAACAAAACTGATCAATGATATTCACCAAAAAGCATTCTTAATATATTATTTAATATATTAAAATATATTCCAATCATTAAATGTCATTTTGTTTCTGAAAAATCATATGATGGCATTGTAAAGACACTCTCTGGGCATGGTCTCCACAAACATTTCATAATTAGCCTCAGGACAAAATAATGGCAATGGATATCATACAAATAGATTATTATAACATATATCAGCAATCTATAATTTTTTTAGAATCATGAGACACAGAAATAGGTTTGGAATATATGTATTTGCTACTTTTCCACACTGTGTGCAAAACTGTTCATATGAACATGTACCAGAAAAATGCAAATATTTTGAGCACCACTGATTTTCACACTTAGCACAAATATTGAACAATTTAGATATTATATTAAACTATATACACAAATATTTTCAGAATTTTTACTATTTTATTTGATTAATTATTTGTGTTGCACATGAAAAGTGGGAAGTGCGTGAACAGTTTTGCGTGTCACTGTATGTCTAATAAACTTAAGTCTCACTTTTATCAGGTTATGGGCCCCGCTCGTGCCTAAATAAAATAATTCTCCCAATCTCAGTCCATTGCTCATCATCTAATCACATCCTCTTACTATGTCTGCTTCTGATTCAACTACTGCTCCGGCATTGCTCAATTCTGGAGCTCCAGTAGCACTCAATTACCTCGTCACTACCGGGAATGGGTTCTCTACCTTCCCGAAACTCAACAATGCGAACTATCACTCTTGGAAGAGTAATATGGAGACGCTGTTGAAGGGGTTGAACCAGTGGGGTGTCGTCAAAGGCACAGAGACTGGACCAAGGCAAACAACTACACCTTCTGCGGATGAACAAGCGAAATTAGATGCATGGACATTGCGTACCGATCGTGCATACATGGAGATTGCGTTGCACATTGAGCCGGAGTGGAAGCAACCAATTTCAGACATCAGCAATCCTCACCTTGCGTGGACGAAATTGGACGAGACCTACGGGGTGGCCCTGGAAGGAATTCGAGCGGTACTGTTTGCTCAGTTAACGTCTATGAAGTACCAGAGCGGAACACCCATTCAGTCACATCAATTAAAGATGGAAGAGACCAGGTCGAAGTTGAGTGCAGCTGGCCAAGCACTCACAGACACTCAGTTCCTGTCAGGGTACGCTACCGTGTCCCCTCATTTTTCCTTATTTATTATCATTGGTATATATTTATTTCTATTCTATTTATATTTCCTGTGCATTACTTCTGCCTTCTGTTTATTCTCCCCGTCCATATTTCACTTTCTTTACTCGCGCGCGTCGCGTGCTCGTACCCGGCGTGATGCCCGTGACATCACGTTGCTTAGGTTCGGCTTGGGCGCCTGGCACTTAGCTGTGTCAGGGCCGCACGCTGCGTCGTCGTTTTATGTATATAGTAGCTGTACCTAGAGTGAGGGTCCCTAAGCTTGTTCTCTTAGGATCCCCTCCCTCTAGGTGAGTAGTTAGTTTCCCTTCCAATATATTGTCTTAGGATCCCCTCCCTCTAGTCTGAGCTGAGTAGCCCTAACAGTTCCTCAGCTATTTTCTCAACTCCTTACCCTCAGAGTATGACGAGTTCAGTGCACTCGTGAATTATTCAACGGACAATGTTCCCTCAGTTGCATCGAGATTAAGGCAACTTGAGTTACGCAAGGAAATGCGTGGAAAGAGTGTTGCGAGCGATTTCGCATTCGCAGGCACCAAAGGGAACAAGCACTGGAGACATTGTAGGGTTTAGCCAAAAAAAGGATCTTAAGAAAATTATAGTTCGAGGTATAGACTATTGATGATTTACCAAATTGCACAATTATATTATAATTACTCAGATTAAGGGATTCTGGTTTGGAAAATTGTCAGTATACTGCTATAATATCTTGGTTGAATTATGTAATAATTCTTTATCATATAAGCCTATAATCAATGTTATCCATTCAGTAAAATAATAAATAGAATGAAACTTACATTATCATCATCCATATCAAAGAATGTTCTGAAAATGTTGTTTATATTTATTGTGAGAATATATTTCAATTATAATTTAGATACATGGGAAAAGCCTAATTTTAAGCATGAGAATACTCTTTGTAATATTAGAGTTTTCCTGGGAAAACCTTAATAATACATGGATTCCTGGAAAATATTAGGAAAACTCTAATGTTACAAATTGTGACCTTAAGTTTTAATTACATAGAAACTCAATATTTACCACACCCTCAAAATTATGATAAAATACTTTATTGACAAGAAATTATATCAACTTGAATATATAATTTTCCACTATAGTTAATAATAATATATGTTTTAGTTTGTATACTGTTTGACTGAATAGAGAAAGTTATTTATAGTGTTATATAAGTAAAAATTATTACAGAATTTAACTAAGATAATAATAGCAGCATATTGACAATTTTCCAAGCCAGAATCCCTTAATCTGAGTATTAGTTATAATATGATTGCACAGTTTGGTAAATCATCAATAGTCTATACCTTGAACTATAATTTTCTCAAGATCCTTTTTTTGGCTAAACCCTACAATGTCTCCAGTGGGTCAGAGATAGGTTGCGGCAATGTAAATTTGAGCTAGCACGGGTTGAACGATCTTATCGTCATTCAGTCAACGGTATGTAGACAGTGAATCGGGATGACTTTAATCTGATGACTTATCTAGAACATTGACCATGCGGAAAATGTTCTCAACAAACGAATAGGAACTATAACTGAAACTGCCCGTGCATATAACGCGCGCTGCAAAGAGATTACAGAATTAATTGCCAAAAAACAAGCGCCACACTGGGCATGTGCCCCTCAGCCATTAGATCTGAAGAATTTGTTCACATTGGATGTGGATCATGAGATCTGGCAGGATGTAGGGTTGGAGGATGGAACGGATGGTCCTCCACCGGCATGGCTAGGAGATGTTGAAACTCAATCAGGTATACGAGCTTTATTAAACAGAGACCGAGCACAAGAAGAGAAGAATAGGGTTGAACGTGAACTTTATAATCTGCAAACTTGGGTTCATGCAGAGCTAGAAGTTCTGGACTACATTCTTGAGAAATATAAAGGTGCTCTGCTTTAATCTTTCTCTTAATCTCTTTCATTGTTTGTTTAAAGTTTCATAGAATTCAAAGGGATTGTTCATTGTATCAAACGATGATGGTCTGCCATTACTGATTTAAAGGCAATATGGAGTACAGACACAGCACTCATAGTACCAGTGGAAACATGGGGAAATCAGGTTCATCTATCCAACCTAAACAGTGAGGAAAAGTTACCTGGACACCAGCGTGAAATTGAACAAGCACAGGATAGTTTGGGGAATGATCAAGATGATGAAATTGATAGTACTGAAGGTACTGAATTTGAATTCATGGAGGACGAAGGACTCGTAGAGGCTATTGAGATTGTGGAGTTGGGGCAAAGCATTGGATTTGGGAGGTTAGAAGCTACTGATCAAGACGAGAGTTTGAATTTTGCAGACAATAAAATGACAAAGCGACTCCAGAGTATGTAAATTACTTAGCAATATGTATAATATATTATTCAAGCACATTTAATTGATTTAATCCACCCATTGCCATTACTTGAGTGATAAGGCCTGAGATAATGCAATTATATTCTATTAAAGACCAAGATCATGCTGTAATGATTGTGATTGAATTATATCAAGGATTGGGAAATTCTCAAGTGCAAATGCGTATAGGGCAATATATAAAAGTCAATCTCAGACGCGGACACTATCTATATATGCTGGACAGTACCAGGACATTCTATGATACCCAGGGTAGTACACCTCATTCGGTTTATATTGAAGGACACTATATTTAGATTAGAGCACTGTTTTCATATTAATAGTGCCCTCCAGGCATTGGGAATAATATTCTTTTTTTAGAGTAAATACATAGTGTCCCGGGATGCTGGGCACTATCCTTCCAGGCCACGGACGGTCATCTATTGTCTGCACCATTTAGGTATGACTATTATCTTACCGTGTTTATGCCTTTTGGTATTGTGTAGGGGGTAGCCTGAAGTGATAGAAATATATTTTCACAATAAATATAGAAAACATTTTTAGAACATTCTTCAATGTAGATGATGATAATGTAAGTTTGATTCTATTCATTATTTTATTAAATGGATAACATTAATCATAGGTTTATATGATGAAGAATTATTACATAATTTGACCAAGATAATTATAGCAGTATACTGACAATTTTACAAGCCAGAATCCCTTGACCTGAGTATTAGTTATAATATGATTTTACAATTTGGTAAATTGTCAATAGCCTATGCCTCGAATTATAATTTTCTTAGAATCCTTTTTTTGGCTAAACCCTAAAATGTCTCCAGTGACCCGGTTATGAATAGAAAGGTCTACCAAGGCATTCAATGCCGCGTGTATCTTCAGGGCACTTTTGATAGTCATGGTAAGGGAGTTCCACCTAGTCGCAATGGGCTGGACTAGAACGTGGTAATCGAGTGGTGGGTCGGCCCAACGACATTCTTATTGCAGTGATTCACATATTGTAGGAGAGTGAAAGACGGCTTTTGCCAGACCTTTAAGCTAAAAACAATCAGACCATATACAACGTGCTATAGTGCAAGAACATACCTTCTCAACTGTAACCTGTCCCTGACGGACATAGTCAATATGCTCTACTTCTGAGCCTTCATCTTTAGCAAAAGCTTCAATAACAGCTTCATCAGCTGCTGCTTCCCCGTCGTCTTCGTCCTTACAGTGCGCCTGATCATCTTCTTCGTCATCTTCGTTTCCTATATCTTCCAATGTAGACCGTAGTTCGATGTCTTCATATACATTAATTCCAGCGGCATTACATTTCTTCTTCACAGTAAAGACAGATAGTATAGCCTGCAATAACAACTATAAGAATGACGGCGTGATCATAAGCCAAAGACATACCTTGACAACCAAATTAAGCACATGCGCAAAACAGCGCATATGACAAGGAGCCCCACCCCAGTCCTCAATTCTGCCTTGCAAGCTTTCAATTAAAGTGTCGTTGTTACTGGCATTATCGCAAACGATACCCAGAATCTAGAGAACAATCATAAGGATGAAGTATTAAAGAGGTAGCACTGGAGACATTATAGGGTTTAGGCAAAAAAAGGATCCTAAGAAAATTATGGTTGGAGGTATAGGCTATTGACAATTCACTAACCTGTAATATCATATTATAACTATTACTCAGCTTAAGGGATTCTGACTTGAAAAATTGTCAGTATGTTGTTATTTTTATTTTATTTAAATTATGTATGAATTATTACTTTTATAACACTATCAATAACTTTTTCTCTTCAATCAAACAGTATACAAAGTAAAACATATATTATTATTAACCATAGCAGAAAATTATATAATGAAGTTGATATAATTACTTATCAGTACAATTTTTTATCATAATTATGAGGGAGTGAGAAATACTGAGTTTCTGTGTAATTAAAACTTGAAGTCACAATATGTGACATCAGAGCTTTCTTAAGATTTTCCAGGAATCCCTGTATTATTAAGGTTTTCCTAGGAAAACTCTGATATTACACAGTGTAATCTCATGCTTAAAATTAAGCTTTTTCCATGTATCTAAATTATAATAGAAATATATTTTCACAATAAATATAAAAAACATTTTTAGAACATTCTTCATGATGATAATGTAAGTTTGATTCTATTCATTATTTTACTGAATAGATAATATTAATCATAGGCTTATATGATGAATAATTATTACATAATTCAACCTAGATAATTATAGCAGTATACTAACAATTTTTCAAGTCAGAATTCCTTAACCTGAGTATTAGTTATAATATGATTTTATAATTTGGTAAATTGTCAATTGCCTATGCCTCGAACTATAATTTTCTTAGGATCCTTTTTTTGGCTAAACCCTACAATGTCTGCAGTATAGATTGAGTGAAATGTACCTTGTTGTCAAGGTTGAATTCTTTCAAGCATTCGTGCAGTCGTTCTGTGAGGTATTGGCCAGTGTGCGCACGAGTTAGCTTGATAAAGTTGAGAATGATTGTCTTCATCTGTCCCTCATGCTGATAGTGGATGGTTACACCGAGAAAGGAATAAATATTGCGCAACGTCCACCCGTCCATGTCAATGTGGACCCGGCCAGTATAATTCTACCCACACTACATTAAAGATGGTCAGGAACAGATAAGATACACTATTACATACCTTAAAGTAAAGCTGAACTTTGTTTCTAGTTGCATTGAACATCTCCAAAACGTCTCTTGAAACCGTCATCCGTCCGTGCACAGTCACACGGCAGTCAAACATCTGGAAAATCTCCACGAGCTCTTCATCCTCCATTATTGAGTACGGTCAATAGTTTCTTGAGACCCACTTGGTGATAAGATAGTGGAACCATCCTATACTAAAGATGAACCTCTGGCGAAAGCTCCAAGGGCTTCAGTTGTGGCATTGTGTTGGGGATTGCATGCCTTCGCATGTCGGCTCAGGTTGGAAGTGCTATCCTCGATACGTTCACGTCGGATGGCAATAGATGGGTGCCTGTATTGTATGTCAATGCAGACATTCCAAGTCAAGTGGAGTTAGACTTACTATTTGCAGCGAAACACATAGTAGACGCGTTCAGACCCATCTCACATCTTTTGAGATATATCAGGAGGTAAGGTAAAGTGATTATAGTAAGGACTTGTCCAATGGGCCATTTGTGACTCTGAAAATGAGATTAGGAATGAAAACAGGCACAGGCAGGAAAGATGGCATGCGTACTTAGTATTTCCTCTGAAGACTGCTCTTCTACATTAAAGTGCTGATTGAAGCACTTCTCGTGTTCAGCTCTTTTAGAATGGTGAGATTTGGGACTAGCAAGCTACGGTATTGCTTGATTTTTTTTCTTTGGAGAGGTGGCAGCCTTGCTTTTGCTTTTGGCGGGGGCCATAGATACGTGGGTTGTAAAAGAGTGGGTGGCGCGTGCATCATGAACGCAAAATTTTATACGGAAACAGTGTTTGCACGAAGTCATTGATTGATTTTTTTACCTGATAGATCAAAGGATTAGAAGAAAGAGAAAAAAAAAGCAAAAGTTTCGACTTACCAGATGTGGGAGGGAACACGAAGGAAGCTGCTGTCACCAGGCTTAGTAATCAGCTAAGTGTTAAGTCCTGCTACCTTTTTGGCAATCACTGACCGCAATTGGAAAAACAGATATTATGTTTGCCAATTCAAGGTATATTAATCAAGGCCAGTCTCATAGATCATTGAAGGTATTTTCAGTCAAGCCTGTTCTAAAGACTTGTTTTATTGGTTGAACTGCTCTAAAAGCGCGAAGCTATTGACTCAGACACAATAACATGTCGTACGAACGAAACATTTGTTGAGGGGTCTTAAGACGACTAGCTCTATATATTTATGTATGTATAATATCACTCCGAAATCCACAATCGTAGTTCACTAATGATGGTTTGCTTTAGCTGAACTCAGAACGACTAATCATATTTTTTATGGCTAGTCAGAAATATTTTTCAAAAGTCAATCAACGAATGTTAGCCTAGGACGGCTATATTCTGCTAAGCCTGCTTTGACGGTTCCAGGATTGGTTCCAGAGGTATGCTGCTTCCATCATTGCCCATCGATTATTGCTTATCTGCTCATTACATTGATCTTCAGTCTTATATACAATTTGACATATTTGTACAAGCAACTGCATTACGGCAATATATCATCGGACAGCTTCTGTGGCCCATTTCTATACCTCAAACAATGGGACAATGTCTGACAAGGTATGGTAAATTACCGTTACTCATCAATAGCATGCAACTAGCTCATCATAATAATTTGCAGTCATAATTAACATTGCACACTTCCATTCAAACATGTGCACGATGTTGTTCAATTTCTTTCACCGTTCACGTTACCACAGCTGGTTTCAAAGGTACGCCAGGTTCTTTATCTTTCACAGTTGCTCCTCTATAATCTAAAATCCGCCCATCGTATAGGCTTGGAACCTTGACAATATGATGGGTCCTGCCGAAAACATGTGCACTACGTTGAAATTATCAAACGGAACAGTTGTATAACAAGCCCTATATCGTACTGAAACCTGTTGAACTGAATTCACTATTCCGGGTCCCCATGTCTTATGGTAAGTTTAATTTTATTCATCTCCATAAGACTTATTCACCGTTCTTTATTTTATTATCACATTAATCGGACATCAGCATATCCCATAGAGTCACTGCTATATTTGCAAACTTCGCCAACTCTTTCCCGAAAGGACCATTCCTGGCTTTGATGTACAGATCCACGAACAAGCCTCCTTTTCCGCCTTCTTGATCATTTCCACAATGGACGAAGATAGGATACTCGTATTCTCCTTTGAGCACATGGAGAGTCACCCAGCCGTGACAAGTCAGCCTCCGTAAGTGCAAACAAAACGTGTCAAAATCCGTAAAGACACAGCGATGCAGCCAAAGATTTGACAATGCTTGATAGACATCAAATAGCTCCTTCGTAGTAATCAAGTGGTCACCTGAAATGTACCGTGTAATGTTAGCTGTTGTTCATAGGTGCAAACGGCATGTCATCCTAAGATATATAGGATGGCCAATATGAACCGACTCTGAAATGACAACAAGACGAATTCTTCGAAGCACCAAGGGTATTGATTCAAAGTATACATCTTAAGCTCAAAACTGGGGCAAAGCGCACTGAATGTTTCTGAAGGTAAGCATCGGATTGGTTCTAGAAAAAAATATTCAATTTTGCTTACTATTTCTCAATAAAAAATCGAGAAATTCTTGCCAATTCTCAAAACATGGGTGGACACATAGTCCGTCGCTGATCGGCATGTCATCATCCCATTTATCGATGTCGAAAACTTCCGTGCAGTCGATCATCAAACCAATCTCATTGTTCGTAAGTTTTTCTTCCTACACTCCTGCATAAGCACTAGCTATTTCACAGGTACAAAAACATACCATCAAATGTATGAATGTCGTAAGATTTTCTTTGAAGGTTCGTGCTGACAGGCTATCAGCATCATAGAGCCATGCCATTGCTGTGGCGGAAATATTTTGAGTGACATGGGGATCGGATATCAAAGGTTCTTGCAAACATGATGACTTCTTGACATCCCTAATTTTCCTGTCACTAACATGTGTTTGACTTCTCGAAGAATGCTCATGCTTGGGTTTATCGGACACTTCGTCATCATCAGTTGCATCTCCCATCATTGGTTCCCCCCATTCACCATCCACTTCACCATCTCCTCTCAATTTCCTCCATTCTCGCCATTCCCTTTACCTTTCAACATTTCCTTATGTTTACTGGCGAATCCGATTAATGCTGACACATGGATGATGGTATTATGGTAAGACTTACTTTAAATACCACGCCCGCCATTCCGCGCGCTTTTGTCTGACTCCCTTTTTTTTCTTGGGTAGCTTGTAGCTGGACATAGGTGCGTTGGAAGAAGAGCAAGTCAGAAACTCAAAGGGACGGTGCTTAGTTTTGGAATATATATGTTAAATAGATCATATAATTGTTTAATTTAACACTCATAACCCTTTATCTCCATCTGGAAATTTTTGAATAAGTATAAAAATACATCAAATAATAGAATAAAAAATCCAAAAAATAGCTTAATTTGGGTTTGATTATCAGATAAAGACCCAGACTCAGATCTGAGAAGAATCAGATTCGTGCTGATTTGGATTCGGAAGAGTCGAATCTGTAGGTCATTGACCTGTCTGGATCCAGGCATGACTTTTGGTATATGTCATGACCTGTCAATCCGGATCCGGCTGACCTGGATCCGGAATCATATGCATCCTTAGGGCAACTCAAGGCACACACCTAGAGGAGGGAAAACCTAAGATCTATTTGGAGGCAACAACTAACTACTCACCTAAAGGAGGGAAAACCTAAGAGAACAAGCTTAGGTATCCCTCTCTAGGGAAAATGCATATAAGTACAAACATGAAGCGCCCAACTGATCTCTATGGGATCCGAGGAGACAAAAACAGAAATTGAAGAAATTGGAAAAATGGGAAATGGGAGAGAACTACAAGAAATGATGGAAAATGGCAAAGTGCGGAAATTGAGGGAAATTGAATAAAATGAAAAACCGGGTGAAGCTAGCATATCATAACACCTCCCCATCTCTTCCCAGCCCCTCTTCACCCACCCAATGATCCTTCTGAAAGATCCGATGAGTCTATTCAAATCTTCTTGGACAAATCTAGAATATCAAGGCTAGCACATGAAGCCAAAAACAATCAGATTTGCTCATCTTCCTTCCCCCATCTTGGACAATTCTTTAGCGCTTCTCTCATCTTGTCTTTCCCCACTATGTCGAACAATAGCGAAACTTTCCAAAATTCCATCCCCTATTTACAACTCCCCTTTTTCCCCTTTACGTTCCGTTCTTCTCTCGGTCCTAATCCTGGCTTCCTTACCATAATCCGTGTCTACAACACCTTCATCCCCGAAATCAATATCGATGCTAATACCGTACTCCCCACTACACTCCCCCCTTCTTTGGAAATGACTCTTCCTTATGACGACTTAGAGCTAGGATATCCAATACCCACATGCACTAACTCTATACGAACGAACGGACATCAATGTCATGCACAAATCATATGAGTTTGTCGGGTTCCTAACAGCTCAATGGGATGGAGTGCTTATATGGAGATTAGTTTTTCGCAACTGGTTTTATGGATACATACAGTTTTTGTTAGGGCGACTCAGGGCACACACCTAGAGAAGGGACAACCTAAGATCTATTGAGGGGCACCGACTAACTACTCACCTAGAGGAGGGACAACCTAAGAGAACAAGCTTAGGTATCCCTAGGGCTCCACACGGGTTTTATCCTTTGGTATCCTTGGAACCCTCTAGCCAATCAGAATGCAGGATTTCATGGGTCAAGGGCAAAATCCTGCATTCTGATTGGCTAAAGGGTCGCGAGGGTACCCGCAACCAAAACCCGTGTGGAGCCTTACCTAAGCTTGTTCTCTTAGGTTTTCCCTCCTCTAGGTGTGTGCCCTGAGTCACCCTAACAATTTCAAACTGAGCTAGAATTAATTATCCGACATATATATAAACCCTAGCATACTCATAGATAATTCCTCAGACTTAATATTGAATGTAGTTCAATATCTCTATAAACTCTCTTTTATCTTACACTCTTCATCATTGCTCGTCGAGATTGTTTGCCGCAAACTGCTGTAAACCTGCGCAAGTGTTGTGCAAGGAAAGATATAGAGGGTAGAAAATAGATATAGAATAAATCTACGAAGAAAACTCTGTATCTACATTAAGGATGCACCTGAGCGCTATTGGTTAGAGATAGCTCAATCATGTATATATACTTCTGTGCACACAAGTGTAGTCCCTTGCGCTATTATTGACTAGGTTACTGGGTTATAGTAGCAGTCTGATCCTTAAGTCTAATCACTGAACGATCATGCCCTAACAGGTAAAGTTGGTTTCTGAGATGTTTTAAGTACATTTCACTAGTGACCTCCAAGTCCGAGTCTGGGTCAACAGGTTTTACACTACCAAAAACCTTGACCTGGATCCTTACAGGTCATTGACCTGCAGATCCGGTTCCTTATGGATCTGGATCTTTACGGGTAATTTGGCAGATCGCGGTGACCTGTGCAGGGATCCAGAATCGTGTGCACCCTTAATCTACATGAGTCTTTTATATAATAAAGATGAATGTAGAACAAAGTAGCTGTCACGCCCACATAACACCTTACTTAAGTGGAGCTCCACTCATTCCTTTTCCATACCTTGCTTATATTCTTTTGTTCCCCCGTTCCAAACCATTTCCTTTTCTATCCTTGTTATCTTGTTGTAACCCATTTCAGGTCTCTATTTAGTTTCATAGCTATTTAAAGATCGAGCTTCCTGTAACTACTTCTCCAGTTCTAATATAGATCTTATTCCGCCCATTCTCCCACATGTTTCATATCTCGATCCAATCTCATCTCAGATCCTTTGTCATCGTTGACAATGTCCTCGAACGTCGTCAGCGATGTTGTGTCTTTCTTCTTCAACAACTATTTCATATCAACCTCTCCGACCCTCAATCCTACATCACAGCCATGCTGTGCACTCCTAGATTTCATCCCCATCTCTCCAACCCTAGTCCCAGCCTCGAGATGTCGCAGCTCAGTCTCAATCCTAGTAACTCCGATGTCACTTGTACATCGGAGACCCAGTCCGAACTGAAATTGTTGGTGACGCACCATGAGGGTGCAACTCAAAAGTAAGTTGAAGCCAACCAACACCTGACTGAGTTCCGACCTGTCTCCGAGCCTCGCTTAGTCACTCCGTATTAAAATTGGTATAGAGACGATGTTATATTAACCTTAACAACACTGGAGACAGATGGTGAATACTCTGTATATATTTTATGAATTATGAACATACCTGGAGACAGATGGTGAATACTCTGTATAAAGAGTATTCCCATCACTCCAGGCTTACCTATACCGCGTATGGGCGCCTATTAGGCGCCCATACTGCTGGGATAATCTAATCTACTTAGAGTGATGTACAGATCATATTCTAACAGCTTGTTCTCTTAGGTTTTTCCTCCTCTAGGTGAGTAGTTAGTCGCTGCCCCTCAATAGATCTTAGGTTTTCCCTCCTCTAGGTGTGCCCTGAGTCACCCTAACATGAGCAAGCATATGAGAGATGGAGAAGACAGGACAAGAACAGCTATACTAGAAATGCTCAAATGAAGGAATGGGACCAAGTGGAAGTTGACTCACCCGATGTTGTGGGAATAAAGGTAAAAACCACCATAGGACAGATACTGATTATAAACATATACTGCAACCAAGCACACTCAATAGCTTTGCAAAAGGCAATGGAAGCTACAATCAGAGAGGTAAACAGAGTGCGGCAAGAAAGAGTGCAAGTCATATGGTTGGGTGACTTTAACAGACACCATCCACAGTGGGATGAAATGAGAAATGCACACCTTTTTACACACAAAAACTTAAACAAGGCACAAACACTAATAGCAGATGATTCTCCCAAAGAACATACTGACACTGAAAGCCATGAACACAGGCAAGTATACAAGACCAGACAATGTATTTGCCTTGCAAGGAATTGTTGACTACCTCGAGACATGTAACACAGCTGAGGACGAGACACCACCAAAAACAGACCATTTCCCATTTGTCACGCGAATAGCAACCAGCAGCACAAGAATTCCCACAAGAGAAATCAAAAATTTCAGGGAGACAGACTGGAAGAAGTTCAGGACAGTGCTGCAGCCAAAGATTGAACCCATACCAACAAACAAAGTCAGAGCAAAGGAAGATTTCGACGGTAGGCTAAAGAGGCTGATAGAAGCACTGCAGGAGACAATAAGAGAAGTAGTCCCATGTTCAAAAATAACTGCTCACACATCAAAAGAACTAACAGCGCTAAACAGAGAACTAAAACAAATAAGAAATAGATGCAGAAGGAGACACAACCCACAAGACCCAATCCACGAGACCATGTGCGTCTCTCAAAACAAATACATGCAAAGGATAGATGTTAGAATATGATCTGTACATCTCTCTAAGTAGATTAGATTATACCAGCGCTATGGGCGCCTAATAGGCGCCCAGACGCGGTATAGGTAAGCCTGGAGTGATGGGAATACTCTTTATACAGAGTATTCACCATCTGTCTCCAGTGTTGTTGAGGTTAATATAACATCATCTCTATACCAATTCTAATAATCACAACTTTCCTTCACTGAACTGGTTGGGGTGGAGGAGATGGATTTTCAGAGGAATCTGAAGACTGAGCAGGAGAAGGTGGCCTATCTGGTGCATCAGGCACATTATGATCCACATTCCCAGGCCTATCTCCCCCTGGATTCAGATTCCTCGCATCTCCCCCTTCATTAGGCATCCACAGCAACAAGTGGCTCTACATTTGTCTGAATAGAATCAGAATTTGACCTTGTAAGACCTGGAAAGGCTCTCTCATCAAACACTGCATCATTACTGATAACAGTCTTCTTTGTCAATGGATTGTAGAAGATCCATGCTTTGTACTCTTGTGGATATCCAATAAACACACATTTCTGTGTATGAGAGCCAAGACCCAGTCTCTGATCCTTTTGAACATAAACATAGGCAGTGCAACCAAACACTCGAAGATGTGAAACATCAGGTTTATGACCAAAGAATCTGTACCACATCAGAAAAAGAAAAACACACCATTGATACATTGCTGGAATGGGAAAATGAAGAAAATCGCCAAAAAATGACATTGGACATGGAAACACCTGAATTCTCAGGCTTGTCAGCAATACAAACCAATGAAGGAGATGAGGTACAAGCACAAGAGTTCATGGAGGGGTTTGAAGCTAATAGAGGTCAGGCACAAGAGCCCAAGTATACCAGCAAGAATATTACAATAATGGGTGACTTACCGTTGAGTTCCAACCTAGTGATCTGGTCCTCCTCAACCCAATGTCCCTCAATTTATGACAGACTGTTAGAAGGAAGGAGAACAAGCTAATGTTGTGATATGACAGGCCATTCAAAGTCCTAGAAAGGGTTAGTCGTGTTGCTTATCGGATCCAGTTGGTTGCGTCCTACTGAATCCACCCCATGCTAAATTTACATTGCTAGCACATCTACAACCATACCACAAATCTCTGGACGACTTTGGAGCTCGTCCGACATAAAACATCAAGCACAGAGACTTCAAAGAACTGCCAGAATACGAGGTAGAGGATGTTGTTGATGAAAAATGGGGAAAAATGCGAAATGAGAGGCAACAACAACTGTTCCAGACCAGGTTCAAGGGTTATGGGCTGGAACATGACAAATGGCTCCTGAAATCCAATCTTGCGAATGCACCAGAGATCTTGCATCGTTGGGAGGAGGAATACTGTGACATTAAGAAATAAGACATGTTGGCAGTTGCTAAAAGCTGCAAATGCAGCGCATGAAAAAATTTCACAAATAAAAAGATTTTACGGACTATTTTTCTATCCCTCTCTCTCTCTACTTCAATTCCCCACTCAACTCTAGCTCTTCGCCCTACCATTCTTTCCTTTTCAACCCCATATGAACCAGCTACATTGACATGTCGATTCAAGTTCCGGCTATCATGAGACCACTTCTTTCCTGAGGAATCCAATGGAACTTTGTGGCAAGTGCTTCCTGTGATGCTGAAATGGGACTTGTACTGTTCTAGCCCCTTTGTGTAAACTGTTGGAAAGAACACTACACCAATTCACGAGTTCGGAACCACAACCATACAGTACAGAGTTGAGAAGGTGTTCGCATCTCAGCTATGGAGCACACTCAACTCAGTTGCATGGGAGATTGTCCAGGCAGCCAGCCTGCCTATTGAGCCTAACACCGGACATTTTTCCACTGAGATTCCACAACAGGGAGATCAGTGCCTTGTGCACACTTGGCATTCAACCGGAAAAATCTGGTTGACTGACAGGCAGGGTGATCAATCAGAAATGTCACACCTGTCAGCCATGCTCATGCTGTACTTAAAATAAAAATAGACTAGTTGACAATTTGATATTAAGTAATAACCTGATAAGATAACAAGAGTAGGCGCTTGCAGTGCCACTAAAAAAGAAAGGCAAAAGAAGGGCTTGCTGGCCAAGCTCCCATTTGAATTGCCTACTAGTTATTGTGTGATGAATATGAATTCAGCATAGATTGAGATGGATTGTTGTGAGGATTCAAAGACAATGATGGCATCATGGTGCTAGATGCTCCAGTGTCCAACAGGTAATAGTCATTCTGAGTGTTAGAAAAAATGTCTGACAGTACAGAATAAATCGGACATTAGCACTTGGATCATGCAACAGTTGTGAACAGGGTACACAAACACTTTTTATTTATTAATATACATACAGTTCCTTTGAATCTTATCCGCTTGTCAGCTACCAAAAGGCAGTTCTATATGATTCCAAAAGATAAAACCCAATTTATTTACTGCTGTTATAGCATTGTAAGGCACATGCATTTTTGAATGTAAAAAAATTCATCCCAATAAAGTTGTCATATCTCAGTCTGTGATGCATATTTTGACTTGGTTTTTGCTGCATCTTGTTCAGAAAAAAATCTAGTTTTATTTTTTACTAAGTATATGTATTTATTGTTGTTTTCAAAATTACACAAAATTACACTTGAATTTTGAAAACAACAATAAATACATATTATATACTTATTAAAAAATAAAACTAGATTTTTTTCTGAACAAGATATAGCAAAAACAAGTCAAAATATGCATCACAGACTGAGATATGACAACTTTATCAAAATGATTTTTTTTACATTCAAAAATGCTCGTGCCTTACAATGCTATAGCAGCAGTAATTCTTAAGCTTGCCTGATATAACAAAATGTCTATTAAAATGTCTATTTCTATTTAAAGTGCAGCCAGAGTATGACCGAACAGCGTGACATTTTATTTGGGATTACCCTGGACTAGTCTAATCAACTGGACAACTCCGGTTAAAGCCCAATGACCGAGTGTGCACAAGGCACTATGAACCCCCACAACATCTGCTTGACAAGCTCGACCTCCCACATCCTTTTTTTGGCCCAGAAGACTATAACCTCTATGATCCAGTTGTTAATTCCTTGGACAGGCTGTTCACTAACGAGGATCTTGCCAAAAATTGGACAGAAAGCATACAAAAAATTGGAAATGGGCTACTTGCTTGGATAGCAGAGGCTAAGCGTATTCATTTTGGGAGGGATGGTGGAATGTCTTGGCTCTGGAAGGACAAACTCCCCACTATTTACCAATGTGAGGAAGCTATCAAGAGTATTGTTAGCATAAGAAAACGCAGTTGATCAGCTTATAGGATAGTAGTATGGTGAGATACAGTTAGAGTGGAAGATGTAAGGATTTCTACTCTAACACTGGTAGTTCATGTAAGGTTTTAGCAGTGTAACAAATCTCTATAACCTGATGAGGGAACTACGACTACATGAGGTGAGATTATATACATGATAGTAGGTGATCTGTGCACCAGCACTAAGGTAAGGTCCGTGTGTATTAAACTCGGAATGTTACCTGGTATGAGCGCTTACATCACTTTAACAAGAATCATCTAACATCCCTAAGAGATGCTAGAACTACTATGCATAAAAAAAGAAAAATACAAACAAACATGACACGAAGATTACTATATAGAATGACCGTAATAGTTAATTACCATATTCTAACAAGTATTTCTGGAGCTACTCTCTATGGGTCTAAAGTGGAGGTCTCTTATGATGAATATAGTCGTTTTGTCAAGCGCCATGTTCCGAGCCTATCCCGGCAAAGTCCGGTCTAGTACGTGCGGATAGAGAGAGTACGGAGAGTACGGGTGTGAGGGACTTGGCTTCAGCTTGTATGCTGTGCCCACTCGCCCAACTTCAGATATCTCTCAATTTCAGAGAACGAGAGAAGTACGTAGCTAGTATGTACAAGTCCAACATTAAGTACGACAACGAACTTAGATTGCCCAAGAGGTCTGACGACGACTGGGACTTGAACTACGTGCAAATCCGCAACTAAGTACGAGATGAGCACGCAGAGTACGAAGAAGAACAGAGACGGAACAGATAAGAGAGAAGAATAGATTATATTCTGACTGAAGAGACCCAGCTACGAAACTGGGGCTTAAATACATGAGTGTAAGGTGCCTATACTAAAAGGAGAAACAGATAAGAAAGGAATGGTGGTTTCTAGGACGGATAGAACGGGCAGAGTCCGGGCTAACCGAACCCCTGGTTAGTCAAGACATCGAGCGGACAACCCCCATTTGGAAATGAACGGATCAGAGGGCTGTGCATGAAGTACGGAGTAGTACACATGTTGTACGAGATGCATACTTGGGGGGAGATAATGGATCATGGGGTGTGACTTACATAATATCTCGGAAAAGGTCACGGGGCACGTCGCACGTTTCCTCGACAAATGTGAAAATATTCATGATGAATTCACATGCCTTATTGCTAGGTTCAAGGCTGATATTAGCAAGGTTGGATCCAGGATGGAGACTCTTGAATGCTGTGAGGCATTTGGGAGAAAGATTTTTGGGAATCACTACTATGATACTTGATTTGGGCAAGACTCTGACCTTTCTTCTGGAAGTTCTGATGCGGGTCCTGGACCATCTACTATAAGGAAGCAGTATGTGAGGCAAGATGGAGGCCACCATGGCAAACGATCTGCTGAAGGCAACCATGTTGGAGCACAGTGGGAGAAAAGAATGAAGGAATTTAACAGGCCAGTTATAACATTCACTCAGGAGCTGGTTTAGAACTATTTCTTTCTCTCTTTTCCTATTTCTTTCCTTTCTTCTATCTCTCTCTATTAGAAGGCAATTGCTTGGAAAAGAGAGGGGATTTTGTCATGTAACTGATTGCTTTCATCATCCCTTCCATCAAAAACACCTAAGGAGTAATACAGGTTTTACCCGTGGGTTTGGGTACCGTGACCCAACCTGGGTTGCACAGGTAACGGTACTTGTGTGTCCATGTTACTCCTTAAAACACCACAAAACATCATAAAACACCACAATGCCCCATTTCTTTGTTCTTTTCCAATCTCCTCCTTTCCCTTGTCACACTCTGTGACTAATTACCTATTTCTCCATGGTTTTGCCTTTATTTCTCTGCTTGTACTCGTAACTTGGCATGAATGGTGAGTCATCTTATGAGTCATTTCTTACTCATCCATGATTCCCTTTATTCACGCTCAAAACTCTATATAAGAAGGGCACTTTTCTCACTTTGGACATCATCATCATCTTATTGTCTTATCTGTCTTATCATTCAACTGTAACTACTCTGGTACCTGTTGGTCCAACTATAAACTTGTGTTCAACCACTATCCTAGTCTTTAAGACTTCACTCCTCTTATCTAAACCTTCCTCTTGTCTATAACCTGATAAAAACAACAAATCACTACTGCAATGCTTACTGCTGTTATAGTATTGTAAGGCACGTGCATTTTTAAATGTAAAAAAATTCATTCCAATAAAGTTGTCATATCTCAGTCTGTGATGCATATTTTGACTTGATTTTTGCTGTATCTTGTTCAGAAAAAAATCTAGTTTTATATTTTAATGAATATATGTATTCATTGTTGATTTCAAAATTACAGCCTTGTTACGACGGTGATGCCACTCCTTGAGCTCCTCCGCCCCCAATGGTGTATTCTCAGTGCCATCTACAATCTTCAAGTACCCTTCTCCATGAAGTAAAGCCCTAATATCACGTCTCCATTCTTCAAAATTATTCTCTCCAAGCATGACAGCCAGTCTAGCAGTAATTAATTACTGTAGACATTATGTGCTAAAGTCCACCAAGAATTTATCCTAACTATTCTAAAAAGCTATCTAATGCGATCAGGCAGTTGTACCATCACCAGGCTCAACAGGGTGACCGTGATCTTGCCTGGAAGGTTAAAATGAAGGCCCACTGAAGTGCACTTCCCCAAAAGTTCAACATCACGTATCTACAATGATCGTGTTTGAAGATAAAAAGAGCGCACAGTGACTGGGAAACTGTGTAGACAGATACCAGTACTTGATCCAACAACAATGACAATGTCACGAATGACATGTGCAAGATTTAGAGAGGAAACGGACGATGTTTGAGCGAGCAGTGATAAAAACTATGCGAAGGACCCAAAAGCGCAACAGTGAATAACTTGTGCAAAAAATGAAATTTGCGAAGAATGGGCGGGCGCTAAATGAGCGGTGTGTTGGCAGATAAAAGTAGGCACAGTATACGACTAGGAACTCGCGGGGATAGATGATCTGAGCGATGGGTGACGATTGGGAATGAAAAGATGGTGACAATGTTGTAGGAAGTTGGAATGAGAGGGAAATGAATCAGATGCTGTCAGATAAGGAATAATAACTTTGTTTTTAGGCTGTTCAGAAGCTGGGGCCCATAACCTATCAGAATTGATGTGGTATTTACATGCATCATGGCACTTATGTAACTTACATAATATAGGTACTTGGATTTTGTATGTGGTTGTGTATTAGACCACAAGTGTCTACTACTATATACCTAAGTATAAATAATTCTTAGTGGAGCTGTTACATCCTCACCCACTGACTTGAGCATCAGGTCAAACCTGAACATGACAAGTGAGTCTCAGTCATCCTTGGTATAATCCATGGCCATCTCAATATCTCCTTGAGGGCTGGTTCCTGGTCTATCCAGGACTTCATATTGATCAGGGTCGATCACAAGTTCTTTCTCAGCTATGTCAGCTGGGAGTGGTGCATTCACTGAGGGAGGCAAGTTAACAGTGGACTCCATGTAAGGAGCTCCTGTTGAGGGTCCAGCAGTGGGAGCTGGATGGGTGGCACCACAACAGGTATTATGACATCAACTATGAGTTTGATGTCCAGGTAGAAGGGATGAGATTCTCACCACTTTACAGTGATAGTATTACTATTGGTTTGTGAGCACCACTGTTCTAGTACTGGTCCTAATCAAGTCTTGATTAGATGGGTATTGATGCAATTATAACACAACATCCCAATGACCTCCTCCCTGAGGAAGGGTATATGCTTGATGCCAGCCATCAACTATGGAGGGAGAAGTATTTACTGTCTTGTCAGCTGTCAGTGTGAAGGCTGGTGATATTGAGCCATTTGGATAACCCAAGCTTGTTGCAGATCTCTGCCGCAATGGGGAACACTACACTCTCCTTGTGAAGCCATGCTATGACTTTGACATCACTGATATTCAGTGATCTAGATTGTTCAACACTTATATAGAAGGGTACAGATGCAGGGTCTTTATACCATGTATCATAGAGATGACTTGTCTCTGGATCCATCTTCCCTTCAGTTGGGTATGGGAAGGCCTTGGGCTGCTCTCCAATAGTGAGGCAAGCATAATCTGTGCCTACATCCCAGGTAAGCCTAATGCATGTGTGCATTGTGACTTTTTAAGGTGTGTATTTTCTTCCCTTTTCACTGGAGACATTGTAGGGTTTAACCAAAAAAAAGAAAATTATAGTTTGAGGTATAGGCTATTGATGATTTACTAAATTGTACAATGCAGTGGGAGATGTTGTCTGAATTTTTCATAAAGCAGATACAACTTACAGAAAGCAATTTGATCAACATTTGGGGCAGAAACAACAACTTTATTCAAAATGCACATGCCTTACAATGCTATAACAGCAGTAAGGTTTTTCCAGGAAAACTGTAATACAATGAGTATTCTCATGCTTAGAATTAAGGTTTTTCTATACATCTAAATTATAATAGAAATATATTTTCACCATAAATATAAAGAATATGGGTAAGTTTCATTCTGTTTATTATTTTACTGAACAGTTAATTAGCAGAGAATTGGCACAGCAAGCTGCACCCAGGTTCTATTCAAGTGAGGTGCATTTCTTCAATTTCAATAGGAACCTCTGGTTGTGGAATTCCAGCATTCAGTTCTCCAAGAGCCCAATTTGGGATGGATGGCCCAAATGTGAGAGGTTGAGTGGGAGGTTGAGTGGGTTCTGAGAGAGGTGGGGATCACTCATTCGACATCTTGAAATTCTCTGAGAGAATCTGAGGGGCTGAATCAATGAATGGTGATATTTCAACCAATTCTTGGTTTTTATTGACTGGGAAGGGAAAAGGACAAGAAAAATCAGCTAACAGACCATGCACACAATGAGTTTGAAGGATGGCCTACCAGGACTTGGATGCGCTTCATTTGCACTATGCATTGTAGGACGTCGACATGAATTCTCAGCTGATTTGTCGAAATTGCATAGTGTATTCAGGAACATGGTCTTCCGCAGAGTATCTAGTCGTTAGAGACGTAGTAAGGATTGAAAAAAATTACCCTGATAACTGAGACACAGAGCCAACCAGAAGTGGCAATGCCAACTGCTCGACTCGACAGTTGTGGAAAGTTTTCGATTTTTACTTAGAGAATGTGAATTTTGTGTCAGGAAAAAGATCTTATATTCTTGTAATCACATAAGATTGTATACATCAAATAGTTTTTATCTACAAATGACAGTTCTTTTAGTAAGAAAAGCACAAGACGAATATTAACTACTTACACAGCTCCCAGTCTCCATATTTATGTTCAAAACCCAATGTAAAACCCACCATACTGTCCAGTACAACCATCATTATGTGCATTGTCATCAATAGTCGTGCAATGGATGGATGGATGCAGGGAGAGCGAGACAAACAGGAAGGCGCATCTATTAGAATTAGTATAGAGACGATGATGTTATATTAACCTCAACAACACTGGAGACAGATGGTGAATACTCTGTATAAAGAGTATTCCCATCACTCCAGGCTTACCTATACCGCGTCTGGGCGCCTAATAGGCGCCCATAGCGCTGGTATAATCTAATCTATTTAGAGAGATGTACAGATCATATTCTAACAGCATCCACATCATTGCTCTCCACATGAAAGGAAAAAGCCGATTAGATAAGCTTGATCTCATTTCTTTTTGGTCCTATCATGGGATCTGGACAGTATTTGAGGACCACGTCGTGGTGCGAGGCCGATTGGGCTGTGACCAGGTCAGTTCAGTCCACAGTACGAATACCATGTATTCATCTGTTATATGCAGACACATGTTTTGCACCTGCCTAAGTACTTAGTATTATGTAACATACATAGGTGCCATCACTCCTGTAAATTCTTTTCTTACCTGCACTTGCAAATACACAGCTTTACACTGTTAACTGTGAGGCCATAAGAACCAGGCTACTGTAATGAAATGTTACATTTGAGGACTATTTGTATTAGAATTGATATAGAGACGATGTTATATTATCCTCAACAACACTGGAGACAGATGGTGAATACACTCTGTATAAAGAGTATTCCCATCACTCCAGGCTTACCTATATCGCGTCTGGGCGCCTATTAGGCGCCCATAGCGTTGGTATGATCTAATCCTCAACCAATTCCTTGGTATATTGTAAATTTGTCATGGTGTTAACTCAGTTAGAAAAGAGGCTGAAAATGACCTATTTCCTATTGAATACTTGAACTCAATCTGGCTTTCCACCCTTGAAGCTCAACTTGAAACTCAATATGCCCCTTATTCTCCTTCAAAACATCAACCCTGAAGCAGAACTTTGCAATGACTATCAACAAAGCTCAAGGTCAATCATTAGGACATGTTGGAATTAATTTACATTCTCAAATTTTTTCTCATGGACAGCTTTATGTTGCTGTCTCCAGAGGTACTAATATGGGCTGGATTAAAGTTCTTTTACCACCAAATTCTAATGAAAAAACTAGTGTTACATGATTTTTCATAATCAACTTTTGCTTCTGGCAAATACCATAATCCATAAAGCCTGGAGGTTGAAGTGCCAGTACTTCTTTGTCTGCCTATTTCCCAGCCAATCAAACTGCTTTTGTTGGGTTTCTATTTCAGACCAAACTTTTGGGTCTTAGTCTATGTGACCACCCAATCATTGTCCTCAACTTATATGGGCTCCTTAACACCTCAGTGCATTCTGGACTGCACTTGCTGAGTGGCTCTCCATAAAGTAATTTTGTAGGCTGGACCCAAAGTCTTTTCTGTTACTCCCATTCAGTCAGGTGATGCCTTTACACTTTGATCCTTATGGTGCATTATGGTTCACTGAGCTGATCCTGGTGTGCAAGCTGATGGGTGATATTATAGATTCGAATCCTCAAATTCCCAGAGGTTGTTGCTGGGTTTTGAAAGTCGGTTATCAATGTGGTCAAAACAATTTAAGGGCAAAAACCTTAAAAATTGTGTAGGGGAGATTTGAACCCAGGCTGTAACCAGCCCAATTCAGGGATTCCAAGGCAGGGCTACCACTCATCCACCACTGCCCCTGGGAGAAACTGTTAATACTGCTTCATCCTTAATACCTATGTATTACTTCATCATGTTTATTTTCATATACTACTTTTTCATTTTGTATTTTGTATTTGTATTTCAAACTTACTTGTCATGAAAGAAAAGTTAGCCAATACCACAACCCGCTGGCTGTTAGGATGACTCAGGGCACACACCTAGAGGAGGGAAAACCTAAGAGAACAAGCTTAGGCATTGTCAGGGTATGCTACCGTCGTCTCTCATTTTTCCTTATTTATTATCATCAGTATTATTTCATTTCTATTTCATTTATCATTCCCACACTTTATATCCATCCTCCATTTATTTGTTCTGTCTCTATTTCACTTTTTCTACTTGTGCGCATTGCATGCTGTCGCGCACCAAAATCTTCCTAATTAGGAAAGGTTCTTCTTTTGTTCAAAGTGGAGTTCTAACCATCCAGAAATCTCATATCAACAACACTACAGCCTCAAAACTTCAAAAGCCATAAAATGACTATGTTCATTACTCTTCATCAATATCCTTACTGATCCCAAATTCCCCCACCAGATCACCAGTCCCATCTGATAATGATTCTATACCTCCATTTCGCTTTTCACCTTCTAGTCCCAGAACATACGATCTGGATCTCAATACGACTTTGTATACTTATAGTTCCCAGTATGCAAGTCTCCACATCAACTCAGAAACGTACTTGCCAAAGAAGCTCAGATCTGGTTCACCCTGGGATCATGTTCAGAGAGAAAGTCTATATCGAGGAGAAACTAGACTGGTTTACAGTTGTTAACGTGTATTCGACACCAGAATCAGCTATACAAAACTTGTATCGAATATGGTTAGCGACTCAAGACGGATTTGAATTCACATTTTTAGTACTGGATGTGCCAAGTCAATGGGTAATCATGAAGGGCATGAATACTCAAAGACTCAGCCCTTACAGACCTGCGAATTTAATCCCAGAAGATACCCCACCATCATGATTCTCTCCACTTTCACCTCAAACTTCTCTGATACAATCCTCCCCTTCCCTTCCCAGCTCCTCTTCCCCTACCAAGCGATCCTTCCGAAAGATCCAACGAGTTTGTTCCAATCTTTTTGGACAAACCTAGAACAATAAAGATAGCATACAAGGCAAAAACAATCAGATCCACTTACTTTTCTTCTTCCTTCTTGGTCAGTTCCCCTAGCGCTTCCTTTCATCTTGTCATCCCACTATGTTGTACAATAACGAAAACTCACAAAATTCTACTCCTTATTTACAACTTCCTTTCTTCCCCTTTACATTCCATTCTTCTCTTCAAACCGGTCCAAATCCAGGCTTTCTCACCATTATCCGTGTCTACAATACACTCATTCCCGAAATCAACATTGATCCTAATACCATACTCCCCATGATACCTCCCCCTGTGATGGAAGTAACTGTTCCATATGACGATCTAGAATTAGGATACCCACGAGCCTTAACTCTATATGAATGAACTAACATCAATGTTATGCACGAGTCGTATGAGTTTGTCGGGTTCCTAACTGCTCAACGGGATGGAGTAGTCATATGGAGATTAGTTTTTCATCACTGGTTCTAGGGTTACGTACAGTTCTTATTTGTTGATGCCCCTTTTTCTGCCATGCCACCTCCCCCAGATTTTTCTGAAGCTCATACGCACCCCTTACCCACTTATCAAGAAGTGGAAAGTAATCTATTTGAAGATCTGAGGCGACCATCGATTCCTAGTCCTATCATCATTCTTCCACTGCCACGGAGAAGCCGATCTCAGCAGCTGGAGCCAGATCAGTCAGAAGAATAAGATGGAATGGTATGGTACTGTTAGGGCTACTCAGCTCAGACTAGAGGGAGGGGATCCTAAGCAATATATTGGAAGATAACTATACTACTCACCTAGAGGGAGGGGATCCTAAGAGAACAAGCTTAGGGACCCTCACTCTAGGTACAGCTGTTAGGGCGACTCAGGGCACACACCTAGAGGAGGGAAAACCTAAGAGAACAAGCTTAGGTATCCCCCTCTAGGGAAAACGCATATAAGTACAGGATACGAAGCGCTTGACTGATCCCCATGGGATCCGAGGAGATACAAACAGAAATCGAGGAAAATCGAAGAGATCGAAAAATCGAGAAAATGATGGAACTAATGGAAACGGCAAAGTACGGGAAATGAAGGAAATCGTAACACGAAATGAAACTGAAAGAAATCGAAGAAATCAAATAATCGGAAAAGGCGCTAGCGTACCGTGACAACAGCTACTATATACATAAAACGACGACACGGCATGTGGCCCTGACACAGCTAAGTGCCAGGTGCTTAAGCTGAACCTAAGTGACGTGATGTCACGGGCATCATGCCATGTACGAGCGTGCAACGCGCGCGAGTAAAGAAAGTGAAATATGGACGGAGAGAATAAACGGAAGGTAGAAGTAATGCACGGGAAATATAAATAAAATAGAAATAGATATATACCGATGATAATAAATAAGGAAAAATGAGGGGACGCGGTAGCGTACCCTGACAGGTACAGGATAGAGGCAGTGCAGGAAGTGCCAGGTGTTGAGTCAGGCAAGGGCTGTGTCTCAAGTCGGTTTTGTTCTTCCTAATTGATCTCTTTTTGTTTTCTTTTGTTCTTCTGTTTTGGTTTCATCATTTTTCTCCTATCTATGTTTGCGATTCCTTTTGTTGTAATTGTATCCCCATCATTCTCTCGCAATCCCCCTATCCTCCATATTTCTTTTGTTCTTTTGTTTCTTCCTGTTTGTTATCCTGGTGAACAATGAGTGATTGTCTCACCAAAGCTATGTACTCTGAAAGGTATAAATACTGGTAAATACTTGTAACAGCAGCAATTCTACCAGACGAGTTGTCTCACAGATTAAGTCAAGTCAAGTTCAGTCTAAGTCAAGTTCAAGTTCAAGCCCAGTGTTTCGTCTCGACTCTCTTGTCTATTTCTACGCTCATGTCTATATCTTTGGAATACTCTGAGTGAGGTCTTGGAATCTAAACTAGCAATTTTATTTTCAAGTTTATCACATCACTAACTCGCAAAGGAATACAGTCATCATTGATTGCAGGTCCTCCATTTATCAGTTCCCCAGTCGCATTTCAAGTTCATTGCCGACTCTCTGTTCATTATCTCACTTGCACACTTGCATATGATCCTTCTTTATTGTTGCAGTTGGTGTTAGTGTTTGTTTGTGTTGGTTCGATATCAGTGCATACATCCCACCTGTTAGGGTGACTCAGGGCACACACCTAGAGGAGGGAAAACCTAAGATCTATTGAGGGGCATTGACTAACTACTCACCTAGAGGAGGGAAAACCTAAGAGAACAAGCTTAGGTATCCCCCTATAGGGAAATCGCATATAAGTACAGGATGTGAGGTGCCCGACTGATTTCTATGGGATCCGAGGAGATACAAACAGAAATCAAAGGAAATTGAAGAAATCGAGAAAACGGAAAACAACAAAAATAGTGGAAACAATAAAATACGGGAAATGAAGGAAATCATAATATGAACAGAAATCGAAAGAGATCGAAGAAATCAAATAATCGGGTGAAGCGATAGCGTACCGTAACACCACCTTTCCTATTCACTCACACACACACATGCTGTTAGGACACGACCATTCAGCGATTAGACTTAAGGATTGGACTGCTACTATAACCCAGTAACCTAGTCAATAATAGCACAAGGAGCTACACTTGCACACACGGCTGTATATATACATGATGTCGCTATCTTTAACCAATAGCTATCAGGTGCATTATCTACCAATAGGAAGAGCGGTAGTTGAGGATGTTCGGATGAACACAGAGAAAGAGGGAAATAGGGTAGAATAGAAGCGAATGGAGAAATGGAAGAGGTTCAGGAGAATATGCGAGGGATAAGTACGGACCAGCATACCGGGTACCATATGACCGACGTAGAGCACGTAGGCATCTAAGTAGGTTATACTATACTACACTAATATACCTAGAATGATTGTAAACCTGGGACGTACTCTGACATACGCTTTTTCTCTCACTCAAAATCAGCACCTGGACCGCTCCATGGTAGACTAACCAACCTCCATAAATCAAATATCTAGTTGTAGTCCAATCATTTATAGCCGATACATTTAGCTATATACTTCAGATCATTACAACACTCATACCTGGCGTGATGCCCGTGACATCACGTCACTTAGGTTTGGCTTGGGCGCCTGGCACTTAGCTGTGTCAGGGCTGCACACCGCATCGTTGTTTTATGTATATAGTAACTATACCTAGAGTGAGGGTCCCTAAGCTTGTTCTCTTAGGATCCCCTCCCTCTAGTCTGAGCTGAGTAGCCCTAACAGGCATCCACCTCTAGGGAAAATGCATATAAGTACAGGATATGAGGTGCTCAACTGATCTCCATGGTGTTAGGGCTACTCAGCTCAGGCTAGAGGGAGGGGATCCTAAGTACTATATTGGGCAATGACTATACTACTCACCTAGAGGGAGGGGATCCTAAGAGAACAAGCTTAGGGACCCTCACTCTAGGTACAGCTACTATATACATAAAACGACGACGCGGCGTGCGGCCCTGACACAGCTAAGTGCCAGGCGCCCAAGCTGAACCTAAGCGACGTGATGTCATGGGCATCATGCCGGGTATGAGCGCGCGACGCGCGCGAGTAGAGAAAGTGAAACAGAGACAGAACAAGGAAACGGAAGGTGAAAGTAAAACATGGAAATGACAAATAAAATAGAAACGAAATGATGCCGATGATAATAATTAAGAAAATGAGAGACGGCGGTAGCGTACCCTGACACATGGGATTCGAGGGGATACAAACAGAAATTGAAATAAATCAAAGAAATCGAAGAAATTGAGAAGTCGAGAAAATGGCAAAAACAGCGGAAATGGCAAAGTACGGGGAATGGAGGAAATCGTAACACGAAGTGGAGCCCGGGGGGGGTCAAATAATCGGGTGAGGCACTAGCATACCATAGCAATTATGTAATTAGGTGCTAAAGAATTAAGTGTTTGAACGGGGTATACAACATACTCAGGAATCCGCCCCAAATTCTGACAGATGGCAATAGTGTACCCTGACTAATTTACCAGTTCACCTCACAACAAGGGTTGTCACAGTAGAAAATAAAGGATAAAAGAATAGCATATAAGGAGAAACCATGGAGAAATGAAGGAGATATTAATAAATTAAGGGGAACATGGTAAAACAAAACTCCAGAGTTAATTCTTGATGACCAATCTGTCAAGATCCGGGACTAATTGAGATTGTGAGATCGAGGAATCGAGAATTGAGAGATTGCAAGTAGAGGAACTTGGCTTCAACTTATGTGTTGCACCCACTCCAAAGGCTTGGTAGTACTCCTCAATTTGTATTGTGATGAATCAAGTACTTACAATGAGGAACAACCTAGAGATAATGAAGGTTTTGATAACAGAGTCGCCAAAGTTGAGGAAATCGGAAGAATCAAGAAAACAAGTAAAATGAGGTTTTCGAGATAAAGAGATGAGTTGTAATTCAAAGAGGTTTGAATACAAGGAATATATTGAATTGAACCAAAGTTCGATTTCAAGATGACTTTGTTAGGTATTTACAGCGAGCTTAAATACAACAAAGTAATGCAGGGTTAAGTACAATGAAAGTACTAATTCGGATGAGTACATAATAGTACTCGAGGAAATCATGAGGCTCATTAGAATCATAAAGAAAGTAATAGAAAGCACTCTATTAATATCACAGAACCTCACCAATGGTCACAATCAGTAATTCAAGAAATTGGTAAATCGGAGAATGCGTGAAGTGCATTCTCTATAAGGTTCAGTCAGTCATGTTCAGTAAAGAATGTAAATCAGTAAATCAGTAAAATTGAAGTCATGAGAAAATCAGCTTGTGACACAATCAATGGACTCAGAAAATACTTGACTTCTGAGAGTGTTTTGATCCTAACTCTATGAGTTCTTTATCAAATACCTTGGTGTAGCTGGAGTTTTATAGCATTTTATATTGTTTTTGGCTTTGAGTGCTCTGGGCCTTGAGCCTGTCTTCAGGAGAGGGGTATTTAGGTCAAAATGACCCTGATACATGACATGCACATTGCACCATCATTTTCAGGGAAAAAGAGAGATGACAATGCTGCCTGATCACAACCCCCTTAGGAATTTGACACTGACAACTGAATAAAAACTGAATTGAAGGTAAGAGTTACCTCACTCTTTAGCTGGGTGTGTACACACCAAAAATTAAGTAAGTAAAGTTCCAATTTTGGCAACATGCACATTGCGGATTAGCACTCCTCTCCACACAACATAATAATTATCAATACACAGCATTCTACCCACAATGCCAGATGCCTCAGTAACAGGCAGTACAATTGGTAAACTAATTATGAAAAAGCACTGGGAGTGGACTGCCTTCTTCTTTCAGGATGATGGTAATACGTCCTGTGCCTTCCCGGTGTGCCTGTCGGGGTGTTGTTTCCATCCGAGTTGTCTTCGTGTGAACCCTGTTGAATTGCGTCTGCTGTTTCCTCAGAGTCACTATCGTCCTGTAGAAGCCATTCGCCGTCCTCAGGGAGCACAATCACACCTGTAGCATGATCAAAACTGAGCCGATGGTTGAGTATTGCTGGTGTGGAGTGATTATGTTCAAAATTAATTGGTCTGCGGGGAGCCGCTTGTGGGGGATTAGACTCGGACTCTACTTCCCCCGAGTTTGACCGGTAAATTGAGACTGTTGGCTCATTGAATTTGGTGGCTACTTGTTTCCCGTGCGAAGACATCGAGGTAAACGGTGGAGAGAGAGGATGAGAAGATATACCTACGCCATCGTTCACGAAGTCGCGGATGTCTCGTCGGACAATACTGTATCTTTTTCGTAATGTAAGGACAACGGCCTGATCGCGAGAACCGCCGTCACGGTCCACTCTGGTGGCTAACGATTGCCCTTTCTTAATTGGAAGCCATGGCTGGGGGAGAACGCCAGTTAAGGCTGGATGCCCATATCGTCGTTTTCCAGTACTATCCACCGGCGGTAAGCGTATGAATAAACTTGGTTAAATTTACGCACTTTAGAACACCGGGGTACCAGCCTTGCATAGGGGGTTGTGACTGAAACATGGGCAAGTCTTAACGAGGAAAGCAAAATGGCGAAAATCTCACATAGTCTGTCCTATCGTCTTCTGGAGCAACATATAGCGTTTCGTCATTTTGAGCATAGCGACGTCTACTTAAATTACTGAAGAACGCGTAAGAACAGCACGTGAGGGTATATCGAATATTACCACGAACCTTTGGGACAAACTGACGGGATGTCCTGCACGTAGTCTAATCACATCATCTGTATCTTCTCCCCTTTGTACTTCAAACGTGGAACTTAAACTGACGTATTTGCTAAGCGATTTAAACGTCCAATGTATAGACCATGCCCAATATAGAGTGAAGAGAATCAACGGAGTCATTAATGAGGACAGCACGTAGGATTTGTTCAGCGTGAAAATGCCGGTCATAAATGTCTGAAAAATAATCATCCCCCAAAAAAGACGGCTACACGTTATTGGCCATGCCTGCCCCTGAGATTCGTACGGTTTGTAGAACACTGAGACAGAGACTCGGCATATAATGACAAAAATTAAGTGTTCAGACTCACCAAAGAGAAGTTTATACTTGTAAACGACATAAGCGATCCCGAAGTAAGCGGCGCCAAAAAATACAATCAAAGGCTGAATGATGCTATATAGCAATGTGACAACGAAAACAAGAATAGCTTGAGGATAGACCGTGCCGTAGTTAATCATGGGAGGGGCATTGAGCTCAGCAAAATCTAGATAATCGTGAAATTATATTCAGCTCCGAATGCAATTCCATGAACCTCTTGGCGTCCGCGTGAAAAATAAGCGTTTAAACATCGAGGGAATGAGAACACCGAGGTTGAGTAGCTGTAAAGGCATGATTCCAAGCCCTTGTAATATCACATAGCTGAAAAAAATGGTTAGAATAGATACCTTATACGAAAACAAGCAGTTCACTGACCAAAGGAAAAAATGCCGAGCATTGCCCTTTTGAAGGGACGCTGCTAATCTCTCCGGAACTTTGGCAGGAGAATTTGCAAGTTCAAGAACCAATTCAAGATACGTGCTTGCAAGAAGAAAAATGAACACTACGTTTATGAGCAAGAACAGGAAGTATCTTTTTCATTGACGGTTAGAGCAACTACGCCAGCTGGAAGAAAATCTTACTTTTTTAGTAATGAATATTCGATCCAGCTTCTAGCACGATAGCCCTGTTGATAGGTGAAAACTGGATGACATAGAAAATTCAGCGAAAGTGGTTTGGGAGATATTGAAGCTTTCAGTGCATACACTCAAGGATAAATGGTAGCAGTGCCATCAAACTAATGAGAGCAATACTGGGTAAGGAATTTTGAACAATAGCTTTAATTTGAGGGCTAGAATCAATAAGCCGGCCGAGCCATGGGGCGACCTTTTTTATTTCGGTATAGCTCAATAATCCAGCTAAGGCTGTAACTGGGAAGACCCAAAAAAACAAAAGGAGGCACATCAGGCCCATAACGACGAATTCACGGATTTGTAGGGATGTGTTTGATAATGCCATATTCGCCCAAATAATATCTCTGGGTTCTGGTGCAAGACAGGTCAGAGATTCCGACAAGCGAGGCGCATGTACCACTTGAGTCGCGATTTGGGCACTCGACATCTTCTCAAAAGTAACGAAAGCGGAAGTCGTGGCCGGAAGTTTCATCTGTCTTCTTTTAAGGACCTTATCATTTGAATCTTGAAATTCGTGTTGAAAGTGTTCGATCGCGTCAACCGTCTTGAATGAGAACCAGGAGGGACGAAACGTAGGACGTTTTCTTTTTGGGATAACGAGGCGATTTCGCTGGCCTTCTAAACCGTCCCCGTCCGCACGCACGTTTAAACTCGGATCATAATTTTCCAGCGTGCTTGGATTTCCAACATAGTCTACCCAAGCATTTTCCAATTTAAGAAGGGCCTCCGTTCGTTTATGCAGAAGATCCTCTAAGACCCCCGGCTCACGAACAAGGCTAACGCTTTCGACAGCCAAATTCATGTTTTCGAAATAAACAGCCAGTGAATGCTCGTTTTGGAGATGAGGTGGTAAACTAGTTACCATAACCGTCCTGGCAGCAATCGAGTGAACAAGCTCTAAAGAGAAAAGCTGTCGGGAACGGATAAAACGCTTGTAGTTGGAATGGATGAATTTCAATGCAAGGAGGGTGAAAATATATGTGAAAATGAAATGGACTGTTAAATAAGAGCTAGCTTCAGTGATCAGATCCAGCCAATCTCTAGAAGGCGTAGGGGGCGCGCTTGGCGATGAGAGATTGATCCAGTCCGAGTCATCTCCTTCGGGATCTTCAATGGCGCCGATATTATTCTGACAACCGTAAATACAGACTCGGCGCGATCAAAGGAAGAAAAAACATTTACTCTGTAATTCACAGGTATAAGCACAACCAGAGCAAGAATAGAACAAACGCTAAAGAATTTGAAAGACATTTTTAGAAAGCTGAGGAGCTGCAAGTGTCTTATTTCAATTGAACACAAAAAGTAATCTAATGACATACGACTGCAGCGTCCAGCCCAACGATTTGCAAGATCGTATATTCTGATGTTCGTATGGTAGGTAGTATCCAACCAAAAAAAGCTTGATGAGCATGAGCCTCATGTGGCGAAAACCCTGGTTGTTATATCATTATTAGCGACAACGTCATATACCCCCTAGAAAACGACGTTTACCTTTCAACTTTGTCCGAGGAGCGAACATGACAGGATAGCGTGTCCTGCAGTACGAAAATAGGAGGAAAGAGAGTAACCCTATTGAGCCTGCCAAAACGAGTTGGGTTGTGAGCCATGGTCCCTCAAACCGTTCTTTGAATAAATCATTCGGGTCAATTAAGAGCCTTCGCAAAAAAAAAAAGGTCAAGCACACTCACGCTTTGGAGGAGAGCCCGGGGGGGCTCCTTCCCAGGGCTTCCCAGGATCCGTTTCATTGAACAAGGCATTCATTCTGACGTTGATTTTGAACTAGAGAGAAGGGACTGCCGCGGTCATACAGCAAGCTTTGAAGCTAAGACTCACTCCACTGATACTTTGTCGGAGTTTAGAACACACTATTGAGTTCAAGTTGAGTTTGAACGAAGATAACATACATGCATGCTTTATGTAAAGGGATTTATTTAAATTATTATCATACCGAGAGGAAACAAGACTATATATATATATATACTAATCTAATCCCTGTCGTCGTCCTCTTCGTCGCTAGATCCCGCATCCGCTGATTCTGGGTCTCTAAATCCTTCTACAATCAAATTAGCCCCGGCTTTTAGCACATCGACATCCGCGAGGAGCTGATCCTTTACTAAAGGAATTTGACAACGCGGGAAAGTTGTGGCAAGCGAAAAATCGTATTCGGGAGCATAGTTATCGAATTCGCTTTCTTTTTCGTGAATTGGAACGACATTGTACAACATACTTCCCGCCCAGATATAAAGGTCTTCGACATTCGACGTCTCATGAAATTTTCTGATCCCCAATCTTCCATTTGGAAGTCTGACTCCAATTCGTATGCCTCGTGCCGGTTCATCTCGTAGGAGCGTAAGCTTACAAGAAAGCCATCGTTTGTATAACCGGTGTTTTTCTTCCTTACGCTTCTGTTCCTCAGCAGCTCTCTGACGGGCCTCTTCTTGTAACCGGGCTCGTTCCTGCGCTTCAGCTTCTTCTCTACGTCTTCGACGAATGCGTTCTCCATCTGCTCGCTCCGCACTTCTGAATGCGGCATCTTGTTGCTCCCTTAAACGTCGCTCTTCTTCTCTGGCAAGAACCTGTAAGCGGAGTGGTCGTACTCGTGGCATGATTGTAGTGGTTATGTGTTCGATTAATGCAAGCGGTGTCAAAGGTATGGGCATTGCTGCAGAGGGGTGTCGGGACAAAACGGTCAAAGCGGTTGGTGGCAGTCCAGTTTGAGATCGAGATATGGGAAGGCGAGGCTGTAAAGCAATAAATGCAACAAAGGGGAACGTAGTGGCTGACAGCTTCAGAGATGCTACAGGAATTAGTGAAAACAAAATTCACATAGAAGAACGGAACGGATAGAGTTACCTTGATAAGCATCCGAATTTCGAATTTCACCAATCCACACGACAAATTCACCATCATACAAGGCACGAACAAAGCCTGAGTCACTCAGAACGGTCCTTTTGAAAACAGGGGTATCATCATGTTCTTCGCTCAGGAGTATGGCACATAGAGGGCGAGCCTCTTGACGAGCAAGTTGTAATGCGGAGTCGTATGATCCGACGTGGAAATCTGGGAGTAATTTACGAGACGGCTCGACAAAAACCATATCTTGTACATGAGATGGACCAGCAAGTGGAGTGGATTCCGCTTGTATTGCACGAGCACGGCTGATAACCATTGCATTTGTTTCTTCTTCCAAGTCCCTAATAAGCCTCTCGGCTGCAAAAGTAGGGTTGTCAGGAAGCCGTGGACCTCTGGCTGCACTAATGTTTGTAAATAGTCCTCGAGAGTGTGTTAGACTAAAAGAAGCTAAACTAAAGCCAATTGGTGCTCGTGGCAGAGGGATTCGTAGAAAGCGAAACACGTGTGATATTATGCCGAATGTCAAAGTGACAGGATAGGTTGCCAGTGATAATAATGAGAAAAAAATTCTGACAGGAAGAACAGAGAGTGTAGAACGACCTCTCTCATGCGGGCTTGTATTTGAGTTTTGTGCGGAATCATCAACGCTCATGGGTTCGATTGTACGCTTTGAACCAGAGTATATGGCATCCACGGCGCGCTGGGAGCAACATTTAGTAAATAGGCGTTGCCGAAAACGAGTAAATATCAAACTATGCCTCAATATCCCATCCAACGCTTTCTAAGATGGCTAATTCATGGTGAATGTCGTCATCTGACTTGTTTTGGCCGGGACTGGCCGTGATGGCCTGAAGTTTTTCGAATGTGTCTCTGTGTTCACTTGTCAGATTAAAAGTGTCTAGCAAAGGCATTGAAGCTTGAAGGTCCCGAGGGTGAAGTGGAAGCCAAGTTGTCTGAACCAACTCAACTGCGTCTGTGAGGCGCTCATCATTAGTTGCTGATTGCACTGGCTGGGCGCTAACCATCACGCTGAGCAAAAAAGAGGGCAGTAGCATTGCGGCATAGGAATCATACATTTCCGAATACATGATGGGCTTTTTTTGTATTATAAGAGATACATCTACTGTTCGCTCGAGGGAATTGTATACTTGGACGTTGGACGGAGAGGTAGGCCGAGCTTCCAGATTTAAAACTTGTGTCAAATTTTCACAGAAACAAGTTCAAATAAAATCAAATTCACTCTACCTTGTTATAAACCATCTCTATTGCCTTCATCTGATTTACAGAGTCCTCGGGGGATATCCAAGTCTTCGGAATTCTGCCTTTGACTTTATCGACAAACGCTTCTAACTGGTATCGATAGCTTAATGCAAATGACCCAGGTAGCAAGTAGTATCCACAACTATCAGCATTCTGCTCTCATCATTGGCATGCACACAAATAACACTCACGTTGTCCACCATTGTTCTCCCTTGCCATTTTCGTATCTATAAGCTGTTTCGGTTCTCTGGTTTCCCAATTTTGGCTTCACCGTTATCGAATGGAATATGTATGGCGCGGGGAAATTGCTCAGAGAGACTTCGCCATCTTCTAACCGAACCTTGATGTAGTTCAAGGGCCATCGAGGAATAAATCCAAAGCGGGGTGACATCTGAAGATCACAACCCATTTCGGCGGTTGCGCCTTCGGGAAAAGCGTAGAGGAAATCAACGTCTCGATCTACAGTCGAATCGTTTGGATGAAGGACATGATTAGTGATTGTAACGGATGTCGGCTCTGTTCCAATGAGGGTGCGAGCCACAGAAATCCTTGAAAAGATTAAATGTAATGATAATTATCAAACGCTCGTTCGAATGCCCTGACTGCGTATTATCATGGAGCTTACGGATAAGTACCCATATCCATTAGACCCCCACCGCCTAACGAGTAGTCGAGACGAATATCACTGTCAGGGACGAAGCCTCGTGGAACTTTCAATTCCGATTTTACTGCCTGAATTCTGCCAAGCTCTCCGCTTTGAACGATCTCTGTTAATCGAATAAATGCCGGATGAAAGCTGGCGAAGGAGCAGTGCTCATTGATTAATATTACTAGTTGCAGCGGTTGCCAACCTCACCGATAATGAAATGCTTCAAGTAAAATCACGTTTTTCTGCGTTGCAATTTCAAACAGCCTTCGTGTCTCCTCGGCGGTATTGGTGCTCGGCTTTTCGAGTAAAACATGCTTTCCAGCCTCCAACGCCTTAGCCGTCCACTCAAAGTGCAAGCCATTTGGAAGCTGAACGAATGAATATATAAGAGGATGAGTTTCAAATTCATGTCATTTCGATGTTACTGGATGATTCCGGAGCGCAAACTCGGCTTCGGAAGCAGGTGCCAGCGGTTGGCAATGTCCGTTGGACTCACCGGGTTATAAATCGCATCGATTTCAGGGTCGTTTATCAAATCTAGGCGTGTAATGTTCAAAAATTATAATCATGGTTTCAAAGATGCTGACCTTGATACCCAGTATGTCCATAATAAACCTTGGCAATCTTATGCTTTTTAGCAAAGGCTTTTGCTCGTTTCTCATCTCGTGCTGCCACGCCTAGAACAATAGCCTCTGAATGGCTTGCCACCGCGAGGATAAGGGCGATGGGGGCGATCCTAGCTGCTCCAATGATACCAAAGCGTACAGGGTTTGCTTCTTTTGGAATGTTTGGAGGGTGAAGTACCTGTAGATAAGCCTACGTTGAGTTTTTTTCGGTTATTTAAATAAGAAGATAGATATTACCGAATATATTCTACTCGCAAAACTGAGCATCTAATGTTCTGAGTTGAAGCCTGTGCCTGAGCCTGAGAATACTCTATCCCGGCAATATATGATCATATAATATTGGAACTGGTAAGATACCGGTGTGCAAGATCTAGACGTCCGTTTAAACTATTACGGGATATCCTGCTACAAGTGCGGAATTTCTGCAAACCTTCTTTTATCTTTCGACATTGTATATTGCAAACAATGTGAATGTGGCTGCCAGGGTCTATCTCATGTGCTCTGGTGCCAACTCAGCGCCGGGTATCATAGAAATCAAATGCATTCAGACCGTAGCTCAATTGTAGCATAGAATTGTGCTTCAACATAAGAAAGGAACACGCGGAAACCTTTTCAAATTTAATATTCTCCGCTGTATGCCATAGTACCAAGGTATATAATCGATATAGATATACATTCCGCGTCCAATTGAATCACGTAAACTTGCTTCTGCTTGATTATAGTACAAGCCGCCTGTTCAGCGACGATATGGCGGTGGAGATCCTCGCCCACGTTGTCCTTGAACACGAGTATACAGGGATCCGACGGGAGTGTTATTCAAATTGTGATTTATAAAATGTGCCTTCAGAACCAAAGTTTATCGCCACTATTGCACTTTCATTTGTGTATAAAAAGGCGTCTGGTTCCATCAGGCTTTCCATCCAACCATCCAATGCCTGGCTTTGCAGTGAAACTTTTATTCGTTGTCGCCCTCGCAACTATCCTACTTGTCATTAGCTGCCAAAAGAAAAAGAGCAAGTCCAAATATGCATATTTACCATTACCTCCTGGGCCAAAACCGTTGCCCATTATCGGCAATGTCCTCGATTTACCCCGAAGCCGGGAATTCGCCACCTATCATAAGTGGTCGAAAATGTATGGAGATGTTGTTCATGCACAGGCATTCGGTCAGCACATCGTCATCCTGAACAGTGTACAAGCAGCTCGGGAATTATTAGATCAACGGTCGGGCAATTATTCAGACCGTCCACACATACCGATGGTTCATGATCCACTGCTGTAAGCTTTCTTTTTTCTCCTGCCAGGCTCGAGTCGTGCATAAATAACCATAACGCGGAAAGGATGCATCTTGATTGGTCATTTCCGATCATGAGGTACAATGCCCGTTGGAAAAGACATCGTCGACTTTTCGCGCAATACCTGAATCCCATGACCATGAAAGCGTATTCTGAAAAGATCACAGCTGCGGCACATACTTTACTCCGCAACCTTTTAAGCGATTCAACGACCTTACATAAAGGTTTAAAGCACGCGATTGGTAGCATTCTTCTAGACGTGGTTTACGGCTACGAGGTGTTACCGGAAGATGACCCTTTTGTGAAGTTAGCAGAAGACACGGTGATCCTTACAACTCATGCAATCAGTCCAGGGGCTTTTTTGGTCAATGTTATCCCGTCACGTAAGTTTTTCGGTTGGCTCTGACACAAAAGTAACCGAAAAGCGAGGGGGAATTTGATATAGTGGTTCATATACCGGCTTGGATTCCTGGCAACAGGTTCAAGCCCTTTGCGGCGAAAGTGCGAAAGATACACGAGCAGTTGATCGGAAAGCCCTACGAGCATCTGAAAGAGAAAATTGTAAACAAATATTCATTCCTGTGCACATTTCTGACTTTAAAGGCTCACCATAGGATCGCGGGGAAGCTGTTTCCTCGGTTGTCTCAAAAGCACTGGCAGACATTGCGCAAGCCGACTCGCTGGACCCTCAGAAGTTAGATGATATAAAAAAACTTGCCGCTGTTATGTACGCTGGTGCGCATTACCACCTTTCTCTCGCCAATATAACCTCGATACCCATTGTCGTTATTTAGCTGGCGCAGATACGACCACAGCACCTGTTCAATTTGCAGTTCTCAATGCCATTTTACGGCCTGAGATTCAGCAACGGGCACAGACAGAGCTTGATTCAGTTCTCGGCTCTCCAAATTCCAATGATTTCAGACTTCCAACTTTTGAGGACGGTCCCGCTCTGCCATACATAACAGCATTAGTGAAAGAAAGCTTGCGCTGGATTCCGGTTCAACCCATTAGTCTTCCGCATGCGTCTTTGGAAGAGGACGAATTTCGAGGATGGAGAATTCCGAAGGGCGCTGTTATCCTCCCGAACGCTTGGACGATGCTGCATGACGAGAAGACGTATAAGGACCCGTTCACTTTCCGGCCAGAACGTTTTCTGACCAATGAAGCTTACGAAGCTGAGCCCGACCCTGGCGAATTCGGCGTATTTGGCTTTGGTAGACGGTATGTAATAGTTTCGTGTTTTTCTTGCAGCAAGAGCGATACAAAGATTACATCATGGCTTAGCAAATGTCCGGGCGACCATATCGCCGAGAAGGTTATATGGATGGAGCTAGCATGCCTATTCGCCGCTTTCAATTTTATGCTACCTAAAGATGAAAAAGGGAGCACAATCGACATTTCCTATGCCACTATCCCCGGTAAAGAGTTTATTCTGTGAGCATACTTCAGAAACACTCAGACGCAGGAACAAAATCTGAGACGAACTCTTCTTGCAGTCACCCACCCTCTTATCCATGTTCCATCACTGTGCGTTCGAAAATAGTGGAAGAACGCATTTACATGACGAACGTATAGAACTGGTGTTATTTGCGCAGCTTGCCCTTCTACATTGGAATCGCCCACTTGGCGATATGTAGCTGACTAGTGGCGATGTATTTATTTATTCCGTGATAATAGTAAGAGATGAATCTACAACACAAAAAAATTATTTGGTTACGGTTTAACCAGTGTCAACCTGAACCTGATTTCTGCAATCTCTTGATCCTCGCTGATCACTTGACCTCTGAGCGGGGGTTGTTCATTCTTCAGGGTAGCTTTCAAGGCTTTACGGATCATCTCCTCATATTCGCTCGCGGCCTTCTTCAAATCTTCAGCGTCTGATTCATTTTCAAAGACATAAAACATGTCAACGTCATCCGTGGGTTGCAAGTTGGCTTTCTTTCGCAGCCGTTGCACCCGGTTAATCAATTCTCGAGCGAGACCTTCACCGATTAGCTCCGAGTGCACTTGAATGTCGAGTACAACCACAACATCGTTATCCGAATTGGCGGAGAATATACCTTCGCTGCTCTCGGGATGTTCTACGTAGCGCGAAACGGCCAGATCACCCTGAACAAGCTCGATACCTCCCACTACGATAGTGCCTGTTTCAAGGTAACGTTTAACATCCTCGGAAGATAAGGAAGGCAGGCCATTTTTGACTAGGTTTATGTCCTTCCGAAGCTTTTTACCAAGGACCGGCCAATCGGCTGTGGCTTTGTATTTGACACCAGCGCGAGCCTCGTCCGAGCTAAAAATCACGTCTCTGACGTTCAACTCGGATCGTATATATCTCTGCAGAGGACTGATGTCTTCCAGATAATGCTCATCCGGGTGAAATATGAGCAATTCTCGTAATGGCGTCTATTTTGGAAAAAAAAAGGAGATATTAATAACGGATCAAGGCGCTGCGTTCCATATATGCTTGCCTTGAAAGGTACGTTGTGCTTGTCCCGAAGAGTTCTAGTCAGCTCGATCACGGCTTGCATTCGTTTGACTTTCCGTTCAATGTTCTCATCCAGGTATTGATCTTTGACTTCTGGGAAGCGTAGGAAATGTACCGACCGTGTGTCTTCTTCTGAAATGGACTGAACTGGAATGAACGGTCTGAGTCCTTGGTATAGACTTTCGGTTAAAAAAGGCGTATAAGAAGACTAACGGAATAGATTTCAGTATTTTCAGCGAGTCGTAAATGAAGGAAAAAATACCATTGTTCTACATAGCGTGAATAACGTCTCAAATAGCGTGTTCAAAGCCCGGATGGTTTCGTCTTTTCCGTCTTCGCCCTTAAGTCGTTTACGGTTAAATCGGATATACCAATTTGTGAGTTCGTCAATAAGATCCAAAAGGCGAGGAACGATAGTGTATAAACGGTACGCAGCCATCTCTTCCCTGACAAGTTTGATGAGAGATTGACAGCGAGCCAAAATCCATCGGTCCATGACATTCTCAGATTGTAGGGAGTGAGCATCATAGACGAACGAGTGTCCTTCTTCCTTCTGTAAAAGATTGACTTGTCCGAGGAAAAAGCGAAACGAGTTCAACCACGGCAATAACACTCGGGAAACTACTTCTCGGACTCCTTCTTCTCTGAACCTCAGGTTCTCCCCGCGGACAATGGGCGAGTTGACTAAAAACATTCTAGTAGCATCCGCACCATATTGATCAATGATTAAGTTCGGATCTGGATAATTCTTCAAACTTTTGCTCATCTTCTTGCCATCTCTGATTGGGGTTAAACAGATGGTTTAATAGATTGAGCGAACGCGACTCACGCTGCTAAGACCAGACCCGTTACGATGAGGTTTTTCCACGGTGCGGTCTGAAACAAGTGAGTTGAAAGTACCAACAGAGTATAAAACCATCCTCTGGTTTGATCAATCCCTTCTGAAACAAAATCAGCCGGAAAAGTCTCCTCGAACTTCTGCTTGTTTTGAAAGGGATAGTGTTGCTGAGCATACGGCATGCTAAAAGCGAATTATAGCTGAAAAAAATTAGACAAATGTACCTGACTCACCTTCCTGATTCGAACCAGCAATCAAAAACTTCCTCGACGCGTTTCAGTTGACCTTTTCCAAGCTTTGACGGTATAGTTATGTGGTCAATTTTATCTCGGTGGAGATCGGTGATGTTTTTAACTCCAGAGAGCTCCTCTAATTCTTGAATGGAGCCTACACATACAATCTAAGTTATTAACTTCAGTGGCGGAGCAAATCAACTCGGTCTCAACCGAACGAACCTCCTCAAAGTCATCACTAACCCACAATGGAATAGGAGTCCCCCAATACCTATTGCGGGAGACATTCCAATCTCTGGCATTAGATATCCAATTTCCAAAACGTTTATCCCCAACGTTTTGCGGTACCCTGCGAAACGAATTAGTTGGACGATACCCATTAACGGATATTTTTTCTACCATCTAGTTTCTGTGTTGTTTGCGACTAATTGATCTACGATGGGTCGAACGCGGACAAACCATGCCGGAACTGCACGATAAATAAGAGGTGTCCCAGATCTGAGCAAAGTCAACGAAGCGTGGTTGGAAGTTGCAGATAAACTCACCTCCAACAAAATGGATACTGGTGTTGGATAGTCGATTGAACAACCAATTTACCCCTTTCCTTCAAATGTTTTTGAATGGCTTTATCAGCAATCTAACTCCGTTTTCAAATTTGACTGCAAACGTAGGAGAGAGGCCAGAAACCGACCTTGACATGTTCGCCAACAAAATCGTAGACCTCTTTCGTAAATCGTCCTGCGTCATCCACAGGACAAGGTGGCATTTCGTCCGGACGAATAATTCCATTAGCTATAGCGATACGATGATCATCGTCACCGAACGCGGGAGCTTGATGGACGATCCCAGTGCCGTCTTCGCTAGTAACATATTCGTCGACCACAACTCGAAAAGCGCGATCCTCGAACTTGTGAGCCGCAGATAATCAGAATAACAGAAAAATATAAGATCTCGACGTAATTGCATACTTGTTCAGTAAAGTATTCGAACAACGGTGTATATCTCCAGCCTTTCATGTCCGCGCCTTGGAATTGACCGATTCGTTTGAATTTTGCCTTCTTCGGGTCTTTATAAAGCGTTCCCAAAAGACTCTCGTGTATAATAAAATTTTCATCACGCTGCTCGTCGTGAATTTTGATGTAATTAAACTTGGGGTGGACACATAAGGCAAGGTTAGACGGAAGGGTCCAAGGAGTAGTTGTCCACGCCAGCAAAGAAGTTTTGGGATCATCCACCAAGGTAAATGAAACAGTAACTGGTCATTATATCATGAATGTTATGAATTGCGTACTTGTATGCAATAGGTTAAGCACGCACTTGCTGGATCGGCTACATCTTTAAAATTTTGACCCGCTTCAAAATTTGATAGTGGAGTTGTTAAGGCGGTAGAATAGGGCATAACACGTAGTCCCCGATATACCAAATTTTTCTTGTATAATTCGCTGAATACCCACCAGACCGATTCCATGAACGAGATGTTTAAGGTCTTGTAGTCATTATCGAAGTCGATCCACCGCCCCATTCTCTCAACAGTTGCGCGCCATTCGGCAGAATATCTCATGACAATCTTGCGACATTCTTCATTGTACTTTCCAATCCCCATCTTCATCACATCGGCTTTTCCAGTGATACCTAATTTTTTATCGATCTCATGTTCCACAGGAAGACCATGTGTATCCCACCCAAACCGCCGTTCAACGTAAAATCCACTAGCGGTTGCATGACGAGTGACAATATCCTAGAAAAAAAGAATTACCGAGGTCAAGGTATACGATAAGGTAAATTTAGCAACGTCTGGTGACGAACCTTGATGGTCCCAGCTAGAAGGTGACCGTAGTGTGGTAAGCCAGTGGCAAATGGGGGGCCATCGTAGAAAGAATATTTTGGACAATTTTCTGTTAATTTTAAAGACGTTTTGAACGCATCGATCTCTCTCCAGTATGCGATAATCTTCTCCTCTTCCTTCGGAAAGCTGAATGGGGCGGAAACTGGAGAGATCGGGTTAAAATAATGCTATCGATCGAAATCGAAATCGAGAACGAACTATCATGCTGAGGAAAAGCCATGTTTTGGAGAACCTGGAAGAAGACAGTGACTCAGTGAACTCGGAATATATAAATGGTTTGCCAAAACGAGTCACTGTTCTGTCGGCAAGCAAAGAATTGTGGGAAATTCGATGCAGAGCGCACCCACAGGCACCTACATATAGACGGACGGCCCTTTCCTCATGATTGGCCTTAAAGGCAGACTGAATGTCAGTCCGTCTGACGTTTTCTGCTGCACCTAAACTCATATATCTTTTCAGATTATCGACAACACCGGCGCATTGATCGCGGAATGTGTCAACGTGTTGAAGCACAAGGTCAACGACGGATTTGCGACAGTTGGAGACGAAATAGTTGTTGTTGTGAACAAAGCGAGGCCATTGCCCCCAACCAGTGTCAGCAGGTAATTACTGAGTTCGATCTATTTTTCAAAGCTACAACGCACCGTCTTGTTAGTGCCATTAAAGTTCGAAAAGGTGACGTCAGGAGAGCTGTTGTTGTCCGGACGAGAAAGCCAGTACGAAGGCCAGATGGTAGGCTCGTTCGGTGAGAGTCTCACGCGTGGTAAAGATGCATTTCAATTGACTCATTTACTTCATTAGCTTCGACGACAATGCCGCAATTCTACTAAATAACAAGCGGGAGATGTTGGGAACTCGAATAGGTGGTGTTGTCAGCGCAGACTTGAGGAATCGTGGGTGGACGAAAATAGTCAGCTTAGCCCCCAAGGTTAGTTATAATGTAGTTTATATAAGAGCCAAAGCCTTTGAATCGCCTGATAGGTCTTATAAGCAATGCCGTTGGGGTTTTTTATCTCTCCAATTATATCAAATAGATAGTCACTCAATTATTTATTACAATAAGAGATACTTTTAATAATGCCTTCGCCTATTCGTTGAATTTCAGACATAATGGCCTCTTTATTCAACGTGACCAGACCGGTATTTTTCACTTTCTGCGAGGATATAAATATCATACAATGACTTGGGACTTCAGGAAAAATTAACTCACGTCTTGGTTTCTCCTATCCTCAAAAATCGGACTCGAAGAATATCCTAGATAAACCTTCCATTGTTTTGGGGTGCCGAGATCCGGGTGCCAAGTACCTCCAATTACTGTCCCACCGTAAACGTCGTAAAAGAATTCAATGACGTCCGAATATGTATGCTAATATTATATAGCATTTCTGTCATTTGTATATCATAAGGTCCAAATTATAAATCACGTACTTGCAAATCACGGTAAAAGGCCTCTGCAGGATTAAACTCAACCCGGACGCTATTCTGTTTATTGACATCGTGCAGATCCAAGTTCACATATCCACTAGTCCACACAGAAGGTGAGGGGTGAATTCCTTCCCAGTAACGAGTGACAGCGTCGGTATTCAAATGGAGCAAGAAATCGTAGTCTTCAGTTGGATGAACAAATAGTGACTGAGGAGAAATATTAAATGATGGTATTGACGAGTCAACATGAAAAGATGCACAAACCTTAAAAGAGAAATTAGATCCTCCCGATATCACCTTCATCAAGGCTTGTGCTAAGCTTTTGATCCGAGAAGAAACAAGAGGTGTGATGGTATCACACCATATGGCTCCGGAGGGATCTTCTAAAGTAGCTATCCGCCAACTCCCTTGCCCGGCTTGAATTTCAATAGATTTGACATTATCATTGCCTTCATCTTGCTTCTGTGTCTCGCCATCCCGAACTTCCTCAAACAGTTTTACATACAGGACTCCGTCCCATCTTGAAAGAAAGTCTAAAACTCTCGTGAAACCACGTCTGGCGGTAGCTGGGATATCATGTGTATTGCTCAGGTATACACCAATGCAAATCAGCTCGATGGCTTCATCTCTCACTCGGCTACCAACCCAATGTGATGCCAACCACCGCTTGACCAGGCGGATGGTAAATGAAAGGGAAGGATACTTGTGGTGAAGTGCAAGAACAGCTGAGTGATACTGAGGAGAGTATATGAAAAATCTGTTATAGTTTTCCAATGATTTTTGAGCTTTTGATCGTTCGTGGAAAGACGCCGGTGTAAAGCCAGGACGATTAAAAACGTTACTTGTTTCGCTAAGCAACATGGCCTCCCTTTCATGCCATATGTATGCATGGAAAGCCCATCCGTCTATCAGAACTTCGAGTGCAGGGAGGCTTTCGGCTATCGAGTTCGTTCCGCCGCTCCCGGCAGCACGAGGTATCACGACCCGAGCATGGTACTTCTTGTCTTGTTTCATGAAACCTCTAGCCATTCCTTCCAGTAAAGCCATCTTTGCCCGCTGAATAGCTTGGATGTCGTCTGGCCATCGGGAGGAGCGTTCGAGTTGGAGAATAACTCTGAATGCGGACAGATAAGATACGGAAGGGTGAAAGCCTACTGAAGATGATACCATTGCAGGAACAAGAACCGGGCAAGGTGGTAGAACAGACATATATCGCAATGCAGGAGAAGAAGGTTTGGTTACAACTAAAGAAAGAACAAGACCCCCATTTTCCTCCAGTGCTTTGAGCTCTTTTGAGAATTTGTCATATGCCTTCATAGCATCCGTAAAAGCGCAATCTCCCCGACCCGTGATTGAACCACGAGCTGGCGGTGTAATAACACTTCCGTAGTCTGCATTGAGTATAGTGACACCATTCGGAGTCTGTAGACCGAACTTAAGTTTGAGAATATACAGGACAATTTTAACGGGGGTAGATTCTCGGTCCTCCGTACGGATAACGCCATCATCCCATACACAGCTATAGAGAATGCGGCCATCTTTGAAGCGGCGCAGATCTGCCTTCGGTCCCCAAAACGCGCGGAAAGCTTCTTGTTGACTCTCCGGTGCATCCACTGACGGCCCATGGTCTACAAGCTGTAATGCGGATACTGGATCATAGATAATCCCAACGGTGACGCTATCAAGTTCTGAGGGGAGGCACGAAGTGATTGAACGTAGACTGGATCTCGAATGCAGGGCAACGACAACCTTAGCTCGAGATCCAAGCGCCTGTTTGATAGTTGAAAGAAGTAAATCTATAAGAAAGTGAAAAGTTGTAGGAAAATCCGCAGACAGCGGCGGGACTTTGCATTGCATCTGAGAAAGTTTGACACTACGAAGACAATCAGGTAATGTGACGTCAACTTTCGTAAAGAGCATTTCATACCCTATGATACAATCAAATCTTGTGTGTGGTTCACGCATGTCAGTCATGAAAACGGTGCTAAAGGGATCGTCGACCGTGTCAAGGGCGTGCAATGTTACTTCCGCATCTCGCGCCAGCTAGCCAGGCCAATGAAAGAAAGCAAAATTACATAACATGATAACACAATAACTTGTTGAAACATACCAACTGAAGCGAGGAGAGGGGCACTCCTGCCAGCATATTCACCAACCCGGTGGGATCGACAAAAACAGGACCGGGAATTTTTATCCAACTTGATGCATCAAACTAAAAATGATCTTCAATAATTCGGAATATAGTTAACGGCAATATTATCATTACTGTCAGGTTTGTCTTAATATTCCGCATAAATACCGGTTCTCGCTCCCAATCATGTTTTGCTGTGACGTACGTAAAACTTGCAGATGAAGATTTATTGACTAAGGGTTTTCACGTACAAAGAAAATCAAGAGCCCCTCTGAATAGCTGATACGAACTTATTCCGGTCCCGAGGGTAGATCGAATCGCTTTCTTCGCCGTATGTGCTGATGGCTCCTCTCCGAGGAGCAGAACGTTGAGAACACAAATCCACCAAGCACCCAAACGTTCGAAACCATGAATACAGTACTTGCTCCGATGAATATTGACATCAGAAGCAGCACTGGGCGCAGTATACGAACCAGAGCCATAACCTCGTTGATTCCCCCAGACTTTAAGCAGGGCTAATGCTTCACGTACAGCAGGAACAGTATCAAGAAGGTGGTGAGATCTAAGCAGGATGCCTCTGAATGTTGAACCAAAAACACTTCCAAGTGCACTATTGTATATTGGGCTGGGTAGATTTGCCGTGACTTGATCATCTGAATTCCCTGAAGTACGCATGTTCGACTGGGAAGGTAGGAGACGTCGCAGCGGTATTGGATTATCATCGGTGGCAACAAGTATGATACGTATCGCGGCGTTCAATTTGGATAAATTACCTTTTTCAAAATTTCTCAGAAAAACAATAGCACTTCTGGGGAAATATTAATTACCTGATCTTGTTACTAGTACCAAATTCGTTAAACGAGGGTCATCTTCTGGGGATTCGTATAAAATGCCAAAATCAAATCGAGAATAAGAAAGTGCCGCAGCAACACAAGCTAGATAAAATGCACGCTTGTGAAAAAATCTCGAATTCCGGTAATCTTTCTCTTGAAAAATATCCTAGAAGATGAATTATTACTAAACACAAACCACATTTATTGATTCTTACTGATGGCATTTCAACAGCCAAATCCACGACAAACCAGTTTTTCTCTGGTCTTTTGAAAGCTGTTTTTGTAGCCCAACTTCCTACGACGTTGAGTCTGACGGGAGCTTTAAAGGTTACGTTCCACGCTGTGGAACGCGTTGGTTGTGGTACAGGATATGGTATGGCTATTGGAACAGCAGTTTGCTCCCTCCTCGCCCGGAAAGCCAAAAGCGAGTCGGCGCCATCCAAAGGGTGAATGGGGTCGATGGTGGGTAGTGAAAGAAAAAACGGATACAAGTCGTGGATGATCTTCTCAAGTTCTGGGATGTATTTTTCTTTTGGGTATATCGACTGTACCAGGGAGTCGAGCTGAAATTGACTTTAGCAAACTTCAAGGTGATAGAAATTATTTACCTGGGTTTTGAATGAGTTGTTCTTGTAAAGATTTTCCGCTTCGTTAATAGCTCGTAATTCAGAAGACGAGGGTAAAGGATTTTTATGCTTAATGTCTCGAAAATCATTCGCATTTTTCTCAGCCTAATGATCGAATAACTTGGGACAAAAAGCGGAAGATGACGAAAAAAAAAGACATACCGTTGAAGCTGATTTTTTAAGTGAGGGACCTTCTCGCTCATCCTCGAGCACATCAACCGCAGCTTCTATTTTTCGCTTCATTATTACAAAAAGACAGATTCACGGCGGGAAGAGGTACATGATGTAAATCAATGTATTATGTAAATTCTTCAAGCGAGGCACGTGACAGGTAGTCGAAACCACACGCGCCCACGGCGTCAAACTGGCCAAAGGCCTTTTTAAAAAGACGAGGCGTTTCACTTTCGATCCTCAACCACACCACTATGACTGTTCGACTGACGTCGACCCCTGCTATTAAAAACGCTCCTGAAGCGGGAATCGCAGAGGGTAATGGTAGCTTCTCTAATACCCATCTTGCTATTCTTGTCTTTGCTGTTCCATGGCTGCTGAAACGCATGCTTCCTCTCGTCAACCGAGGCGGTTTTTATACGTATTGGTTCTTGTTTTTCATTTGTGGTATCCCCGTTACAATAGCCTATTGGACGGTTATGAGTATGTACGGTCCAAGAAAAAACGAGAAAGTTATTTTGCCCGGAAAACCCGTCGAGGATTATATTGAAATCAAGGACTTGGAGCTAAAACAACACTACGGGGGTGCAAACAAAATTCCTATGCAAGTATTTCACGATGCGTATTTTGATGGAAAGGTTGATTTCAAGGGTAGGATATATTTGCATAATACATTTAACATGCTCAATCTTTCATAACAGGCGACGTTTTGGATGTTTTGGAGTATCGTCACGACTGGGCTAGGTTTAATTTTACGTATGAATTATTTAAATACGTCTTGACACGGTTAATTCCGGACGTCATATTCCACACTCAAAACCAAGATGAAGATCAAGTTCGTGAAAATTATGATCGTATGTACTCTGTCACGTTATGCTTATCTCATGGCTCAAGAGCTTTTCTTAGGAGGAGACACGTTTTATGAAGCTTTTCTTGGACCGCGTATGGTCTACACGTCGGGTATCGTTCTGGATCTTGACCGGGAGGAGACTTTGGAAGAACTTCAAGACAATAAGCTTACTGTGGTTTGCGAGAAGCTGAATTTGAACGCTGAAGACAGACTCCTTGATATTGGCTGTGGCTGGGGAACACTCTGCGCGTTTGCTGCAAAAAATTACGGATGCGATGTCACTGGAATTACGGTTGCAAAAACACAGACTGAGTATGGTAATAACCGAATTTCCTCCAACGGCTGCGATCCTCAACGCGCCCGTATCATATGCACCGACTATCGAGATATCCAGTATACGAAGGGTCAATTCACCAAGATAGTATCCCTAGAGATGGCAGAGGTATGCATGTCTTTTCTGGGGCGTCGCATTTCCATCCTAAATAATTTCTAGCATGTGGGTATCCGGAGATACGGATCCTTTTTGGCTCAGGTTTATGACATGTTGGACGATGACGGTATCTTTGTTTTCCAAGTTGCCGGCATCCGTCCCCACTGGCAATATGAAGACTTGATTTGGTATGAATCTATCAAGCATATAAGCGCATATAGTTGATTAAACGGTTCGTACAGGGGGCTTTTCATGAACAAATACGTATTTCCTGGCGCGGATGCAAGCTGTTCATTGGGATGGGTGGTGACACAGCTTGAGGCGGCCGGTTTTGAAGTAAAAAACATCGACGTTCTTGGTGTTCATTACTCGGCTACGATTTACCGTTGGTATAAAAATTGGGTCTCTAATAAGGATAAAGTCATCGCCGAATATGGAGAAAGGTGGTATAGGATTTGGGTCTTCTTTTTAGCATATTCTGTCATTATCCCTCGGTAAGCGACTTTTGGGCGTCTCGACACTTGGGTCACGGCATATGTTTATTTTGTTCACTAGCAATGGTGGAGCGTCTGTGTACCAGTTTACGTTACACAAGAATTTGAATGCATATCCTCGAATTGAAGGCGTCAGAAATCATTCATCTATCAAGGTTACGCCATCCCGTGAAATACAGTATGTGTTTCCCTTTCTTTATTCCTGCGACTTGGTATATAATATTAAGCCTCCGTTTAACAGGCCTGTCCTTTAGGAACAGCAGGAATTTATCGTCATTATACCCGCTTGCGATAAATCTTCTATAGTCGGTGATTCGATCACTTAGACATCGAAAACTTCATGCTTCTGTGAAATAGATTTAATTTAGTCTGGAGCTATCTACGTTACATCCGCATAATAATTTGGGGCTGATTGACAATATATTTCCGTGGTCAGGCTACATGCAGCTTAGTATTGGCCATGACAGCCTCCACGCCACTATCCTTGACACCTGCATCGTCGACACCCACATAAACTACTTTGTTATCGCTCAAGACAAGGGCAAAACGCTTCGTCCGGCGCATTCCTGGCAAGTTCCTCTCCAATCCCATTTTCTCCGCATACTCCGCGTTGTGGTCTGACACAAAGAGGATCTGAACACGCAAAACGAAACCATTAATATGTATCATATTTCAATATTTTTCAAACTTATTGGATTCGCTCTTACCCCTTTCTGTGAACCACCCGTTACTCGACCCCAGGCGGACATCACGAAGGGATCGTTACTAGCCAGGAAAACAATTTCATCTACTTTATGCTCTTCTTTCAAGTGTTCGAATTTTTCGACATAAGGAGGTAAATGGTTCATGTGGCAACCAGGCTACGGTTAAATTCTTAAGTCTGATTCATGAAGGAGAGGTAAACATGAGTTAGTTTACCGTGAAAGCGCCGGGAACGCTAACCAGAATGACTTTCTATCAAATCGCCACAAATCAGACTTATATCAACATGATGAATGATGAATATTTTCACACCTTGCCCTTCCATGCTTCAGTGGGATCAAACGAGACAGCTTTGCATATTATCATCAGCACCGAAAATTCAACCTTTGGGATGCCACGCTTTTCATCGACTTACGCTTCCCACAAACCGACTAGAAACGATTATTCGGTTATATTATTGCCAGTACGAAAACTTAGACAGCTCACAAGGTCTTCTATTTCTGCGGAGAATGGAACATACGTCAATGTGCCACTCGGGATGATATCGCCAGCTTGTATGACCATGTCGTTCGTTTAGTGGTAGTAAACGGAAAATCAGGGGTAAATGTATGGAACAGATATCCTGACAGTTTATATATATAATTCCTCCCAGGTCCGACATCTCCGAATCTTCTTTATCTGCTTATTATCTTGCCTTATGTAACTTGGTAGGGCTTAGGCACAAATTATTAATCACGCTGAAATGGGATTGCAGCTCTCATAACAGAGCAATTAAATCCAAGTACTACAAATTCGTATACCAAGTTGTAACCAGACGCCTCTCTGTAGCACTCTGCTACTGTGCGACTCGTTCAACTGGCCGCGGTGACGATGCGTTCGCTTGTGTAATCTCAGAGTGACAGCAAACAGACCAAGATGTGCAAGAAATTACGGCGCTCTCATTCTCTCTTTCCCTTCGTTCCGTGCCCCAACCACGAAATCGGACGCAACCGGTGGGTTTATGACGCTCTTCAAACGCCCAACAAGTGGCATGAGTGCCGCGTTCTCGGACGATGCTTGCAACGAAACGAACTCAATATACGACTGAGGACAACAAAAAAAAAATCAATAACGGTGTGAAAATACACGCAAACACTCACTTGCAACCAATGTTCAAAGTTGGTTTTGAACCGCTCTAAGAACTCCCACCGAGTTTTCATAGCTTTATCCATCTCGTCAGTTTTCATGCTCGATGAAGAGGAGGGTATGTCTAATCTCGGAGAATCAACGGCAACTTCTATTGTTTGGGCTATTTGAGTCTGCAATGTCTCCAATGCAGCGACTCCTTGTGTGAGCGATTTGGTGAAGGTACCGGTATACCAAGTAAAGGCAGTGCATGTTTGGAGTAGCCGATGATGTTGCTAAATAGAGGACGTCTCTCTAAGAAAAAACAAAGACCTGAAAAAGGACTGGAGGGAAAGCGTACCTTCACAAGGCGTGAACTGCTCAACATACATTCTTTTAAACACGTATCCAGAAAATCGACATGGTCTCTCAGGAGCTGGTCCACCGTTTCTATATGATCTCTATTCAGTCCAGCGTTTGTATGTTCATCGCTTTCGGTAACGAATGCCTTTTCATTTTCCTTATCTATTCCTCTACTTCCTCTCTCGGCAGCGCTCAACTTCTTTTCTAGCATTCTCCAATGGACTTCTAACACGCTATACAATACAAATGCAAGCAAATGTCTCACAACAGCAAGCATTTGTCCACGGAGGTTTAGTAATGCCGTTCGCCAGTGTATCAAGGACTGCGAGGAGGAATAGAGAGCAGAGTTGAACAGCAAAGTAGTTGAAGAAGGCGCGACCGGTGTTGGCGAACGTGCATCTGTACGCCCTGTTGTTGGTGTAGGCGTTCGCGCATTAATTGGAAGAGGAGTTAATCTTCCAACCGTAGCTGGGGCTCCCAAAGACGGCTGAGAAGGTAATGAAGGCGGCAGTGTTGTCCTCCATACGGTCCCTTTCTGCTCTACCCACATGTTGCTAAGCTGGTATTCTAGATATTTCAGCGAAAGCAGAAACCTGAAGATTAATTGATATCGGAGTATCGCTTTACGACTTATCACGAGGGATAAAGGAAAGGGTGGGGTATAATCCAAGGAAAGAAAATCTATGGCTAAAGAAAGAAAAGTCTAAACGTTCGTTCGCTCGTTCTCCGAAACGGAAGCAACATACCAGTCAAATTGCTCCTCGACTTTTCCTTTTCAATCTTTTCTTTTTCCGTTCCTCTGTCTTTCTCCTTGTCTAAAAATTCCTCAGGTTCTCCGACTAATGGGGCACCTTTTACACTTGAAATCTTGATGAGCCATTCCACCAGACTCGTTCCTTGCATCATCAGTCTTATATCGTCTCTTCCGACTTCAGAAGTCATTGAGAAAAGACCGGAATTCGAAGCTGAGCTAGCACCGCCTACGTCGTCTGCATTTACGGCGACGCTTAACAGAGTGTTCAGCTTGGCGGTATTAACGCCTTTGGGGGGTTTTTTGAGCTCACTCGCTGCGATGTCAAAGAAATGCGTGAGATAAAATGAACGCGAGAGGAAAAAAAAGTGATGTAGAGTTCGCAGACGGGGTAGAAGCTGGTGTGTGTGTAGCAGGAGATGAAGTAGGGTCTTGTTCGCGTGTGTATAGGAATTTGAGATGATCTGGAAAAATCTACAGGGCACAAAGATTAGATACCCATCCCGGGGAAGGAAGAAAAGAGAAATCATGGCCTACTTTTCGTCATCCATGGCAATGTCGCTTTGATCTCCCGTCTCTGAGCCTGAAGAAGAAGATACCGCGTCCGCATGATCAACCGACATACCACATTCACGAATAACATTTAGATATTTTCCAGCTAGAAGTATCTTATGCTTCCAAGGCTCTAGAAGAAGCGGTATACAGGCTCCATCACGAAGCACAGTAGGTTTCTTGGCTACAGTTGCTGCGGTACTGAGGATGTTTATACCGGTGTCAGAAGTAGCCGGAAAGGTAGACCCATCTCGCAACTACGAAAAAAAAAACTATTTTTTTAGCCAACCGTGTAGACGTTTAAAAAAAGGAGTCCTCACAGTGTATCGTCGCTCCCAGTACTCGTCGACATAGTCTCTTTCAAGAATACCTTTATCGATCGTGCGACTTTCACGAACCATAGACTCTTCGTAGGGATCCTCCAGATGACCTCGTTTCACCCAGTTTAAAAGGATACGAGCGTAGGGACGACTGGCATCCCTCAAAAGAGTTCCAAAGACAAGACACGCCCGTGGGTCACCTGCATGCGTATTAAGAAGTGTATTCAGGATAGTGAGAACCTCGCCGCCTTTGGGAGGTGTGCGAGACGATGAGTTCAATGATAAATCCGAATCTAGAGGCATATTGACAATCTTGTTGAGATTCGATGCAAGGCCTAGCTCAGCATTTCGTGCGCGTGTTGAAGAGGAGTCAGAGTCCTCATCGCTGTTTTCGTCACTGTCCGAATGAGAAATCGATGTCTGCCGTGTGAGCGCTCGAGTTAGGATTTGGAGGAGAGATAGCGTATGCAAAGTCGGATGGATGAAAAACCATAGTTTTTGTAACGAGAAATGAGGATCAGAGTGAAACGCGTTTTCGAGTTGAATGATAAGGGCGTGATAGTCCTATGAGGGTAATTATTTTAGAAAAAAAAAGATTTAAAAGAAGTAATCAAGATGATTTGCCCTTAACATGGTGCGCATACTAGCACATAAAGCATGATTAACGAGGCCGTTTTCAAGGTTACTGCGCTGTTGTATAAACGCTTTGATGGTTGTATACGACGTCGCAAGAGGTAATATACGTTCTACGATATCGCGAAGCGAAGGTTCTGGAAAACTACATGAGTCAAGATCAAAGAGGTAAGATTCAGACGTGGTGCTTGATACCTACCCAGTAATTGAGACACTGTGAATTTGATATCCCTCGGGCTTTCGATTTCGTCTGATAAAGGCAAGTCACAAGTAATATGCACGCCTGGTATGCCCTGCGTAATCTGAGAATGAATAGATATGATGATATGCCATTATACGTAACCATAAGGGCGTTCAGAAGCTCCTCAAGGATTAGGGCTTCTTGTATTTCGGTAGACAATGTATTGAGGCGTCCATCGGGGGAAGGAGTCTCTGGAACATGTTTATCTCGCTTTGATTTTGAGAAGTGCAAGTTCCTTTGAGGTTTAATACTGTCAGGGATACGTGGATTGAGGGGTGCACGGATGAACGACTCCTCAGCAACGAATGAATTGTCGTTCGGATTGTCGTTGTCGCCGCCGAGGTCATCATCATCATCATCATCATCACCGTCGTCATCATCATCGCCATTCTCACCGCGCTCCTTGTCGGTTTCACCGCGTTTGTCGGAATCATATAAAACACCCGTGTCTATCTCGCGTCGTTTCCGGACGGACGCGATCGTTCCCGTAATCTGAATGGTACAAGGTGAATCATTTTTGCAACTATATTAATATGAACGAGACCAGCCTTGGCATATTGTTTTTGAGATAGCGTGAGTGCGGAACGGCGATAGTGACGGCTGTCCATGCAACAATGCTGAATTTGGGCGAAGGGAGGTCAAACGGGACTCGGTTTGCCCCGCCGGTCACTGGGTCACTGAGTGCATTATGTAAACGCCCTTCCCTTTTGCTTGCACTCGCAGCCACTTTGCTCGCTACGCTCACTGTCATGACCACTCCTCCCCGTCTCCAACGCTCTGACAACACCAGCCCCCAAACTCAAAAGCCAGACATGTCGACATTCAGACCGCCAAAATCGACGATTTCGTTGTATGTCTGGCGTTGGAAAACGTGGATAGGTGCTACATTTGTCACGTCAATGCTGGAGCCTTGGGAGACACTCGTCCTCTGTTTGTCTTTTTTTTTTCCAGTTATTTTGTTCGTTTTGGCTCGAGTACTGATATAATCATTGGTATATATCCGTATATATTTACACAAAAGTCGCATTCGTTTTAGCTTTTGTTGGCTTCTTCATTGGAGGTCTATACCGCTACCTTCCTTCGCAGGTTTTCTTTCTCGCGAAGCGAACACAATACTACATCGGAGGGCCGAACATTGCAGACTATGGTGGAAGGTCGGATCTTTGAACAACCGTCGTTGGCTTTGCCTCTCTTCGTATAACATGATAATCACCTGCACTCTTATATACTCTACCCGAGCTCGGACAGAACTCTTTAGAATTTTTATGTATATATGTAATGACGTAGCTAAGTAGACGGCTTATTATATACCCTTCCTAACGCGATGACCCTCCAAGTATACATACATGGGCGTGGTCAGGTACCTTTAGACCTGCTGGTAAAAACTTGTCCGTGACAGACCTCAGTTGAGACGCGGCAAGATACGTACAATATTTGCCGTCAGTCACTACTAGTACAAAGACGCATCACAAGAAGACAACCAACAACAACAATAACAACAATCAACCAATCAATTACAGTAACCCACTTGATTATTTACAATACCTGATAGATAATTTCTAGCATTCTAAGTAAAGAATCCAAAAGAAGTCTACCTGGCTCGAACTCAGTTCATCGTCAACAGTAACAACAACAACCCAACAAAGGTCACCAACTCGGAACACCTCCTCATCAAACGATTAATCAGTATAGCTTACAAAAACGTTACGCCTTTTGTTCTAGCCCAATCTACTCCGTTCTTAAGCTGTTCAAACGTTAGGAAAATGAGGATAGTCGTCGGCTGTAAACGAGACCACGCAGGGACCCATCCTTTGAACATGAACATCGGACCTTCCGTAGCCATGGAATGGCGAATGACTGCCAGAGTAGACTGGAGATAGACTATAGTAAGTAACGAGTTCAAGATGAAAAAAAAAAACGAAAAGCGGACCGTTGATCCAGGCCCGGACGCATTCATGATTCGACTCTAAAAACATTGAAAAATCTTTAACGTATGGAACGACATATTGCGGGACAAATTCATTACCTTCAATACATCAGCAGGTGAGCAAACGGTCGTAGCTACTGTTCCAGCAGCGAAGCTGGCAGTGAAATGACAATAAATATTATCATCCATAAATTTGCGTCTCAGCAACTCGGCCTTGAAGTAGTCGTAACTGATAAAAAAAAAATAATCCGAGTTAGACCCATTCCATGACATCAAAAACAAAAGAGGACAAAGGGGGAAAAAAGGATGACAAGACTTTGAAATGTGAATATCGGACGGAGCTACTACATAATCCGAGTCCAGATCAGAGATTGCACGTCCCCACACTGAAAACGTGGGGAAAAGTGATCAATGATCAACAAGGTTCCCTGAGGTTGCAGTGGCGCTGGGAAGCCGAGTCGGTGGATAGGCCGATATGGTGACTTGCGCGTATCGGTGCATGCAGCATGTGCAGTCGCGTGATACACACGCACGCACGCAGATTGAACGCAAGGGAGAAAAGCAGCGAGCTAATATACATAAACATATATGTATACGTAGACTTACGAAGCGAGTTGACTGGCATTCATGAGCACAGCCCGGAATACATTGGGAGTAAGACCTCTCGCGAGGGAGCTTAGACCTTCTTCTCTGACCATCTTGGGGTAATTTAGGAAGAGAAATCAATTTAGAGTAGAATAAAAGATCCCACATACGCGGAACAATCCGTCAAAGCAGTTTTTGTAGTTCAATCTCTTTTCGGGGGGTTTGGCATAGTCTGCTTGCATGCGCACCATGAGGATCTCTGCGGGATTTCCGACCAAACCAGCAATACCACCAGCTGAGGAAGAGAAAGAAAAAGAGAGAGAACAATGTGTGTATTAATTCTCAACTGGGTAGTCCCATAAGCAATGACGACATACCCATACTACCGGCGAGGGCGAGCTTATATGCTGGTGCGTCCTTGCCTGTAATAGAGAGAGATTAGATATCAGATATACAAAATGTGAGCAAAGAACAGGAATAGGAATGTGACTGACCGGCACCGATTATCTTCTTGCTCTCATCATAGGCCCAAAAGCGACACAGCGAGTAGCTCATCTGACGCATCCATGTGCCGCTAATTCCGTCGAACAAGCCTCTGACGCCGGCGGTATGCACCGTCTTGCGGATGGACTGGACCATGCCCTTGTCTCCAGACGCCTGCAGCCTCACTTTGGTGAGATCGAGGGGATGTGTGATGCTTGCGGCAATGGTTGCTGCCACGCCTCCCAGCCAGAATGGATACGGCTTCTTCTTGGGGGGAGTCAATGGGGCACTGGCAGGAATGGGAGTCGGAGGTGGTCCGACGGCCAATTCAGCCTGCGATGTCGATGTCGATGTGGTCGTCGTCATGAGTGGGAATAGAGAGGAATACGGAGAGGAACACACAGAGAGAGGGCAGAGAGAGAAGGAGAGAGAGAATATTTATGCGTGTGACTTTGGTATGCCCTTCGCAGCTGACATTCCTTATTATCACAATTCACTGGCCAAGGGTGGCTCAAAACGGACTACCGAAGCACACAACAGGCGTCCACTCGGAGACCCGTCACGGGGTCAGCAAGTTACAACGAATGTCTGAAAAAGCGGGAAAACACGTTATTTGATATATTCAACATTGGCTACTGAAAACAAGCGCGAGACAAAAACAATCGTGTGCGTCATCGTCATCAACTACATTCAATCATAAACATCAATAAACGAAACAAAACGAAACACTCTGGACGATCTGCAGCTGATCACTCACGACCGGTGATGAAATAAAAAAAACCAAACGATCGATGAGCACATCCATCTCGCCAGAAAAAAAAATAAACATCAAGAAATCTCATCATTCGTTCGTAAGCAGGGCATAATCATATCACAAAAGAGAAAAAGCGGGAAAAGAAAAAATCGAGAAACAAAAAAAGGCATATAAATAGTAGCAGCAGCAGTAAATGTCGACTAGGTGAATGCCACTCTGTTCATGACGAAAGCAATGCCATGGAGCGAGGCGCGGCATTGACAGAGTTGGCGATCGCTCGACTGCGCGGCCGAGGTCGTATGATCCTAAGCGATTCCGAGGGACTGTAGAACATGAAAGAGTTAGCCAATAGCCACCCGACGTAATGATAATTTAACAACACCAACCTAACTAATAAACCATGTGTCTCGTTTTCCTTGTTGTTATTATTCTTAGTCTTTCTGTCTTCGTCCTTCGTCTTGCGCTTAGACCATCCCAGTGCCGTGCGACGTGTCGCTGACGGAACCCTGGGCCTTATATCGGGCTTCGTAGCATTCAATGGAACGCTGGTTTCCTCATTTGCTAGAGCCGCAAACGCAAGGAAACTTTCCTCGGAAGAGCCAACCTTGTTTTGCTCCAAATCAACAGAGAAAGGCGAGAATGGAGCGATGGCTGCAAGTATCGGACGAGGCGACGGCACGTTGTCATTCACATACTTGGGTCGCAAAGCATGTCCACTACCGCTAGAATTAAACGATGACTCGTTGCTTGATCTGGAGCGCGATCTTGCATGAGATTTCTTTGACCGCCCGCTACTTCCAACCGACGAACTAGGTCGAGTGTACGGCACCGACCTTGAAACAGATGACGCACGAGACCGTATTCGGCGCACATGTCGGTCAGTTGGAAGCGGCGCGTAATTCTTTACAGAATGTTCAAGCAGCGCTTGCATCACTGCTGGATCCCGTGGTGGAACAAAAGCTAGCAACATGTAAGCAATCCCGGCTCTCATCCATTCAATTATTCCTACTCACTGTGCAAGGCATGAAGCGAAAAAGGCGTATCAGGCCATGTTGTCCGACTATGTCTTATCTCCTCGTCCGCTTCGCTACGTAAGGCATAGTATTTTCTCAGCCCAACAACCCACTGCTCTTCTTCCCAGTCTTGACGGTGTTCAATGATATGTGGCTCCGAAAGATTTCCTTTGACCATTTCAAAATCTAATGGCGTGCGCAAGGGCTCGGAAGAAAAGCTAGAATTACTTTCTAAGCTATTATGACGCTGAGCTGAGAGATTATTGTTATTGGGCGCAATCACAGGACGAGGAGATTCGTTCGCGACCTCTTCATGAATCGTGCCGATCATGGATCCTTTTGAGATTTGGGAAGCGCGTCTTCGGTGACCTTGTCCTGGCGCACGAATCCGACTCCCAGAGCGAACTCGGGTCGCACTACTCCTCGAACCTGCAGCAGCAGTTTGCAGTAATACCGAAAGTCTCTCGACATCAATACTAGATTGGGATTCTCCCGACCCGTCCGAGGAAGATAGTGGAGGCGTTGTGTCTGGTGGCTGCGTAATTGTAACCACCGGTTTGCGTTGGCGACGGGGCGCGGGTCGTGAAAATGTCTTCGAACGAGCTAAACGAAAATGAATTCAGCGAAAAGGAACCAGAACAAAGGGGATATATTATTACTTGAAATCATTGATAAATCTTCTTCACCTTCTGCGCTGAGACAGCTATCTTCAAGGCTTTCGCGATGCAATAAACCTTTGCGAGCAAGGCTCATTCTGGTTTCTCCGAACTTGATGGATTTGGCAGATGCACTCAAATCGTCATGTACGAATCGAGCGGTATGTCCTATTTTGGCAGTTGGGGAAGCGCCATCGACCAATTGACTTTCGTCATCATCCGTGGCAACATCGTGGTGGAACTCCCGTTTCTGTTTCTCAACGCGGAAGCAAGGTGATGCCTCGAAAGAAGAACCAAGTGAGCGTCGTCGAACATGTTCGCCACCAAGCATAGTGATCATTGTATCATCTTCACGGGACGGCTCATGATTGCCCGTGCTGCAAAGTGAGAGCGGACGAAACAGATTCGGAGGAGGAAATAGATTGTGATGCCGTAACGGTGGTTGATCATTTTCGTTTGTCGGTTCGTGCCAGAAGACCGAATCAGAACTAATGGATGAACGGTGTCCTGTATTGTCGAAAATGGAATCAACTGTTGAACGTCGTTCGTCGTCTAGAATGGAGTCGTAGGATGACTTTTGTGCAAGGTCTCCCGATACGCTCTCTGGAGGTGAAGCGGAAATCGATGAGAGAGGATAATGATCGCCAATGCTTTCAAACATCTTATCGCCTACTCCTGGACGACCAAGCCGCATCCTGGAAAATTCGCTTATTGTGCTATCCACCGATCGTTCTTGTTGATGTCTCATCCAAGCAGCACGTCCACCGTTCGCACCTTGTATGCTATACGCAGCAGCAACAGAACTCATACTACCTCCAGAGTCATTGCGGCGATGTCCATGATTGAACGTACGGTTGTACAAGCTGATCGGTGGCCCATTGATGGAGTTAGTTGATAAAACACTTTGGTTGCGAGCATGACCGTGACCATCACCAGATCTAAAGTAAAAGCTGGATACATCGCTGTCTGTAGAGAAACGTTTGCTTCGTTTATGATCACTGAAGCTGTCCAGTCCAGGAAGCTGATCTCGGGCTTCTTCATCTTCCACAGTACCATAATTAAAAGGGTCCGTCATGCCAGGTTTGATCACCTCACCGTAAGATGAAACAGAGGCGATACTAAATAGAGATTCATGGCGAAGATGGGATTTCATCATCGATGCTTGAGACGTTTGCAGCGACGAATAGAAGTCAGGTCGGTCAGGCCCAAATTCAAATTTGGTGCGAATAGCGCCAAAAGAAGAAAAACCCAAAAAGCTCACATCGGAGGATTGACGTGCATGAGTTGGCAGCTTTGCCTTTTCTGCACGTGCCATCTCCTCACTGATACAATATTCTGAGCTAGTCTTCGACTCTAGGCATGACGGGTGAGAAACAGACCGAAGATTATCGCTGCCGCTGGAGACGTCGGGAGGAGGCATGTCTATTAGTTGGGTTACGTTGTTGGCCGCCGCATGGACATAAATGGAACGTAAAACAGAGCTGTCTTCTTCTACAGGAGAAGCGGGCACACTGACTGAGGATCGTCGAGGAAGCTCGTCAGAGTTGAGTTCAGAGGAGGGCGAGGTGCTTAATGCGGCTACACCTGGGAGCTCTAGCGCAACACTATTTAAGGCCTGATAAAGACACAAACACGTTAGCATTGTACGGAGAGGTTTTGTCAAAAAGATATTACCAATTCCTTGCTTCGAGAGGTAACCGGTGGTCGACCACCGAACTTGAATGCTGTATCAAGGCGTCCGTAGGAGGGTTTTGGTATTACCCCATCAGACATCTGCATTGGGGAAGAGGATTTGCCGCGGGAGGTTTCGAGTCCAAGATTGTTCATGCTCTCGTTAAGTGTCTCTACCATCATAGAGAGACCTTCTTCTGTCTCCATATCTAACCCCCCTTCCAGAGTTGAAATCAAGCCAGGAGCCAATTCCTCGAGAGCTGTTGTTTGTATCTGAAGTCCCTTTCGAGCAGTGACGTGAGGGGGAGTTTTGAAGGCAGCATCAAGTTGTTCAACAAAACTTAACCTGTGGGAGCCTCCGCTTTCATTCAGACGCTTTAGTTCTCCTGTGAAATCAAAACTTTGCTTTGTATCATCTTCAGAGCCTGAGCCCGAAGTTGAAAGTGCATTGCGTAATGCGCCCGAAGGTATAAACTCTTCAACATCACCATCATCAGAGAGCGTCTGCTCGCAAAGTGGAGGAGCAAGACGTAGAGTGGGAAGCAACAATGACGGTTTGAAAGTTTCCGGGGAAGGAGACGGATCAATGACGGGGAGCAACGATGGAGCAGGGGGAGATGGCTCTATTGTAACGCCAGGATTAACGACTGAGGCTGGGGTAGGAAGAATGGTTGATTTACTTGCTGGGATAGGCAAGGGACCGGTAGGAGGGAGTCCAGGTGATGGGGGAAGAGTGCATGACGCTGAGGCCGATGATAAATACAGCTGTGAATGAGATTCAGAAAGAGAAGGACCCTGAAAGTCATCGAGCCGACTGTTGACGGATAGGACATCCTTAAGCTCGTTAGGTATGTCAGAGTCTGGTTGCCCACTTTCATCCTCGAATCTATGGCCTTCGCCATTGGCCGTCATAAGTCCAGGTACAAATAAGGAGATTCCCTCGTCAAGGCTAGGGCTATAACGTGACCTGGATGAATCGGATCTATGCGAAGACGTTGAAAAACGGTCATTGATCGTTGTATGCTTAGCAGAACGTTTCCTGTTCATCTCTTTGCGTTCTTGCTCATGTTCAGAACGAGCCAGCTGTTCAATGTACTCGACCTTGCGTCTAACATTACTACCGCGAGGGATAGGTCTTTGAGAAATGGGAACCAGTCCGCTACTCTGACGAATATGCCCTCGAGCTCTGGTCGGGGGGGTAGGTGAATCCTCTGTGCCAAATTGACATGGATAGAGGGGGACAGGGCTTCCGCTAGCAAATCCAAGAGGAGGTAATGCAAATTTAGGAGGCTTTTCCTCGTCAGACATCTTGTGTGAAAGAATGTCTGATTGGGACGGAACTAGGGAAGACAATGTTGCTGATTCCTTCGGCTGTTTTTTAGCTAAAACGGCTCTCGTTCCAAATGTGGAGGCGATGCTACTGGCACGAGATATTCTATTGATAGGAGCTTCCCTGAGTGACGCCCTAATATCTGGTGCGATTTGGACTGAAGAACGACTCGAAACTTCGACTTTCTTGCTCAGCCTAGATGATTGCATAGTACGTGGGTCTTCCTGTCCATCGGAGGCGGGACGTAAACGGGAGTTAGCATCGCTTTCACCACGATAAGCCGAGTTCGGCCCTTCTGCGGCAACTTCATTAATATTTCTCATATTTTCGTCCTTGTTCTTGAACGTTGCAAAGTTATAAGGTCGCAGGCTGGAAACGCTTGCTCGAGTACTTGCACTGATAGCACTAAAGCGTTTGCTCATCGTTTCACTGGTAGCCCCAGTCGCTGCACCCATAGCACGGGTGATGGCTCGAACTTTTCCTAGAAGACGTAGTGGGCTATCCTCGGGTAAGGCCCCACTAGCGCTGTTAATAAAAGCGAAGCTTTCTCCTACGGCCGCGCTATCAGCAGAGGGATCCACCGTTGGATCCAAGAAGACAATAGGATCACGGTACGCAAGCTGAATGTTTTGACCTTCTTGCGTAGGAATGCATTCTCTAAAAACAGAACAACGCTCATCTGCTGGCGAACATGTAGCGCGACGAGTTAAGACCTGTTCTCCAGGTTGCTGTGCAGTACTCGCTTGATTGAGTGGCGCGGATCCAATATTCTGCGTAGTTGAACCGGACGCTCTCCATGCAGCAATTGCATCTGCGTATGAGGCAGTAATGTCGCGATCTTTATCAGGTGTGGCTTCAAGGTCGAGCCTATTGATCAGGGATGCCAAATCTGAATTAGCAGCTTCGAGGACGGAAAGAGCTAGTACTAAAAGAAAGTCAGATAATAGCCTAAATAGAAATTCTTAGCTCATGCACAGACCATCTTGTTTGTCCTTGTACTTGTCGATATCGATATCTACGACTATACCGGCAGGACGAGATCCTCGTATAACTCCATTTGAACTAAGCAGCTGCTCACTTGCAGGTCGCGGTCTTGGCCTTGGCCTTGCAGCAGGGGAGCTCTCATTGTCGCGCAAGGCATCACTTGTTGCTGAAAAATTGAGTTAATTGGGGAAACGGGGGAAAATCAAGGGTTTTATTCACCAGTTATTTGTGATGACGCTCCTCGAGGGTTTTTTATACTAAGCCGGACACAGGCTTCCTCATCAGATACGTCTCCCCTGTTCCATAAATCGGAATCGCTGTCCGAAAGTTCACTAGCATTATTGTTCCTAGCAGGCCACGTCTCTTCTGGCATAACGATATTCGGACAATCACTAGGCTCATTGATGTTTTCGTGCTGGGAGTTACGTTCACATGAGCGATTGGGGTCTTCAGCAATAGGTGGCATTGATGCCTAAAATAGGGAAGTGAGCTTATGTATACCATTTCTGAGTTGACTTCTGTTTCCTTACCTTAACGGATGTGATATTCAAATCGGCAGATCTTCCGAATGTAAGTCCTGGAAAAACACTCATAACATGTGTCCTTTTCCTGCCTTCTATTGTATGCCTATGAGAGTTTTTATGCTTTTTCAGTTGTTCTTCTTTATCCTTCGACGAGGCAGTTGCGTTGACATTTTGACCTGAACGCGACGTATCCTCGGCTTTCGGAAATCTCTTGCTGCTTTTCGATGTGTTATTTCTCTCCTTCGGTTTGTCCTCTTTGGGAAGCTTCTCTTTTTCCGACTTCTTCTTCCCTTTCGCCAACGCGAGCGCAGAGCTCACACTGCCCCACTTAACGCTCATACCTTTCTTAGACTTCGTCGTGAAGGTTTTGACTGGAATTCCAATAGCACCAGTATCCTCGCCGCTGGCGGTATAGGTGCTACCAGGACGATTGCTCTCACCACTGGAACTCGAAGTACTCAGTCTACGGTTATCGCATGGTTGTAGATAAGGAGACGTAACGCTCAGTACAGTGCCGCAGGATGAAGTTCGTGTACGGACGCTAGTATTGGTAATAGAAGGATTCAAGAATTTGTGCGACCCAGGAGGACGGTGACTTAAAGAACCCATAGGCGAGAGCCTATTTGTTAGATCCTCGCCTGTATGAGTGCTCAAGGCACCAATTTCGAAGCTGCTGATGGAACTCTTGACGCGAGAGCCAGGAGGAATCTGTTGAGTATCGCGAGGAAGGTTACTGTTTTTCAACTGTGCCCAGCTACCGATTCTGGCAATGCTTTTCATCGCACGCAATGCAATACTATCCGCATAGCCTGAATCGGAAGGAGATAGCGGTGTTGACCCACATCGTTGTCTGGCTTCCGAGAAAACTGTGTTTGCCTCTGTTACATTGACTTTAAGCGCATTGAGGGAGTGATTACGCTGTCGCTCTGGAACCGATGTGAGCAAGAAACACTCTTTTTGACAAGTCAAGAGAATACTATACCTTTCTTTCTCCCCCTGATACTCCACCACTTGTTCTCTTCTCTCAGCTCCTCCTTCAACTCAATATTCCCTTGATCTTCAAACAATCCGTCCAGTTTGGCGCGACTCTTCTTCTTCTTGACTACAACGATTTCGCCGATGTCAGGGTCATCCGCAGGATCAACGTATATATCGATAGTGCTGCGTGAGCTCCGATCTTTGAACTTGAGGAGATCCTTCATTTTCATTGTTGTCCCGCCATTAACAGTGACGTTACACGTGGCATTGCCGTCCAGTTTAGTTGTGGACGCGTTGACGCGACGGACGATGTCAGAGAGATCCTTTTCGCGCGGGGGAATCGCCTTAGTAGAGAGAAGGGCCAGTTTACTTTTCTTAGGAACGATCTTCTTTCGTGGAGAGGACTTCGGAGCTATCACAGAAGGTATACTGGTATCGGAAGGTGTAGCTTGAGTTAGGCGGATTGTCGGGATAGGGACCTTTTGGTTCATATGTAGATTATGGTTTTCTGGGGTAACATTTGCGGTATACACTTCGAAAGAATCGGATGCATTCATTGGCAAGGAGACGGTATTCCTGTTCTTCATCGCGTAGGGCACGCTCAGAATGGGAGAAACGTCGTTGTCTAGGTGCGTAAAGTGTTCGTGCGGTCGTACAAATGCGTATCTTCGTGATGTCGTTATGTTTCTTTTGCAGCTATTCAGCAACTGTAAAAGCGTCTGGAAAAGATACACTTACAATATTCTTGACTGACCTTCTGGATTCTTCCTACACGCCCGGCGTGTCTAACCAGGGATTGCAAGGGCGAGAGGAAGATCAACGGGATAAAGAAACGCTCAGTTTCGCACGGCGCTCGCGCTGACACGAACTTGGTGTAAACAGTCATGTGACCTTGACCAAATCACATCATGCCATCATGGTGCCGTGACTTGTTACATGTTACATGTCACGAGTCACTGTCACATCAATCCATTAATGAGCTCATCGAAATCAAAGACCTTAGACAACAATCTCATGATACCTGCAGAGGAGGAAGGAAATACAGCAGAATACCACTATGTCTCACCACCGCCTCTCAGTTTGCTCAGCGTAAGACGACCTTCAGTAGCTGGCCTACCGCCGGATCCATCCTCTTCTGCTCAACGAACAGTCTCACAAATGCCGTCCCTTGCTAGTCCCAATGATATCTTTGACGCGCCAAATTTGTCCTACCTACCAGACACAGATCAAGAAGAAACCAACATGCCAGACTTGACGCAAGGTCTAGAAATTAAAATGCAGGACTGGATGGGCGAAGGTGTTGGCAAGGTCAAGAAACACCTTATTTCTCGACACTGTCACTCAATTTCAGACAGATGAGCATAAGCCCTTCTGGAAGGGATGTGGTCTTGGCAGCTCGCTCAGGGTTATATGTCATTGATCTTGAAATGCCCCTTGAGTTGCCTCGATTTGTTCCACAGGGTGGTACGTGGGATGTAGCAGATGTACAGTGGAACCCACATCCTTCACGAGGAAATCTGGTCGTCTCGACTTCTAGCGAGAAATTGCACGTATTTTTGGTATTTGAGTGTTGTTTTCCATTAAAACTCTTAATAGATTGATTTGGAATCTCGATCGTGCAGATCGCTCAGCTATCCAGCATATCCTGTCGAGACATTACAGAAGTATTACAGATGTCAATTGGCATAATCATCATCCGGATATTGTAACAAGTACCGGAATTGATTCATGGATTTGGGTTTGGGATCTGAGAACAACAGGTAAACCTGTCACCGGTCTGTTTTTTTTTGCTTTTTTCTTTCCCAAAAACCAACCTCCAAGCCTGGTTTACTCGCCCGACTAGGTCTCTGTGCCTTCAATCGTGAGTGATTTTTGAATAGACATCATATACTCCTTTCAATATCCTTCGCATAGCTGGAGCAACACAGGTAAAATGGAATAGACTGGACGAAAACATTCTCGCCTCTTCACATGGTAATACCCTTTTGATCTGGGACCAGCGAGTACGATTTCTCTCAAATAAATTTTATCTTGTCCTTGTTTCTTAAAAAAATTGAATATAGAAAGGTGCAGTACCGCTGACCGTCGTGAAAGCCCATTCTAGTAGAATACATGGCATCGATTGGTCGCGAACCAGTCGCAGGGAAATTGCCACTTGTTCCCTTGATTGTACCATTAAACTGTGGGACAGTGTAAACCTTGGGTGGAGTCGTCCTTCGAATATCGCAACTGCGAGCAGTCCCTCGAACATTTTTTGTTCATCGTCCACAATACAGCCCGCCAAAGTTATTCATACAGAGTATCCCGTATGGCGCTCACGGTACGTTCCCTTCGGCGAAGGAGTTCTAAGCTTGCCGCAGCGTGGATTTCGAAAGCCCGAGCTACTGAAATTCATTGATAATGGCTCGGAAAAGCTTGAACATAGGTCAATTCATTTGATACCTGAAGGGACTCTTGGAGAAGGAACGGTCAAAGAATACGTCTGGAGAGTAAAAGGAGGATTTAGTTCATCGTTTGGCATGTTAAAATGGCTAGGTATAAGGATATACAATAACCCTATTACAGATGATCGCGAGTTTCAGCTCGTCACATGGAACGAAGATAGAACAATCAGAGCGTGGCCCATTAGTTCCGCCACTCTTGAGGTAACTGCAACCACACTTGTTTACACTTGTCAATATGCTGATATTAGCAAATTCTAGGAAGCTGGCTTTATTCATGGTGGACCTATCAGAGATAGCTCTCATCGACCATCTAATCAATATATTTCATACAGAAATGTATCAAACACAAAGACTTGGGATCATAACATACATGGAATAGGTTCTTACCTGAAAACCAACGCTCCTGAAGCAGACATCCAAACTGGCGCAATGTCTAATACTTCTCCATCAAGGATAGCTCAAAAACCTAACTCAGGAACGGCAACAATTAAGCGTAGTGGCACCATGACAAAAGGGCCTTGCAGAGTCAAGAATAAGCGTTTTGGTGGCTTGCACGCTCTGACCTGGATGCCAAGCGTCAAAACTGTCGCAAGAAGTCGAGAGGGTCACAAAAGGAATGAAGACAAGGAAAGCTTCAAGCATAATCACGCCAGCCTTGAAAGTTCAATGGCTAGTTTGGATTCGTTCAAATTTGGCGAAGGGTGGGCGAAAGACGATGAAGACAATTTCAACATAAAAACCCAATTTTCTGACGATAAAACGTCCGAGTTTGATCCAGAAACTACATCTTGGGCCGAAGAGTGAGCCCATTGGTGTACGTTGGCCTCCTCTCAATCTAACTCGTCTAGGTTGATCTCCGCCGTGAATGGATTGACCACAACAAAAACCGTAAAAATTTCATTGGAAAAAGTGACTTCATTGTACAGCGTTACGCCGTTCATTCATTCATTCATTGTTAGGTTTGGTCAAAGAAACGAATGTGTAGGCTCGGTTTGCAAGGCCCATGGGGAGAATCTTCTTCAGTCTTCGTACGTGTTACTTTTGCATTTCCAAAAGGATATCCACATTGCCATATGTCTCCGCAAATCGATCTGGAAAAAAACCATTTAATACCTGCGAAACGCCGTGCCATGCTTTTACGTGAGCTTCGACTACTAGGAAAGAAGCCTCCTTGCATCGATCCTTGTCTCCGATTGTTATTAGGTCTCCCTACTGACAACGGTGGCCTTTCTCCTCGAAAAGTAGCAGAAATAGATTCTGAGTCTAGCTCAGAAGAAGAGTCGAAGGCTGTAACCTCGAAAGGAAAAGACTTGATCCCACTCGGACAAGGGTTTGCTGAACCTAGGACTTCTCAGGGTGTCTTTAGTCCGAATGGTAGTTGTGGATTTTCATTTCTCTAAACCGCTATTATAACCGTTCTTCTAGGAAAACTCGTTATTTTCTCCCATGCTCCCGTCCGGGTTGTGAAAAATGCCAGTCAGAACCTTTCGGCATCACCTTCTGCAAGCTCGCAAGCCGCACAACGACGAAGGCCAACGGTGGCTGGTGGATTGTCTGATGCCATGCGACGTTTATCAACCGCTGCTCAAGATCAAAAAAATATTCCCATCGTTACAGGAATGGATGAGGATCTCCTTCATGCCTTAGAGTTGTTCTCTTATCCGAAGACGGTGAGGATGTGTCTGCAGAGAATTTGTTCTGTTCTGATCGCCATTCAGCGCCAAGTATCCGGCTTAACTACTAGTGGCGAGTCGCGTGTGGGATATCTAGTTAGGCCCATTCGTAAAAGCCTAGTTTCGATTCGGGATTTGGCGGATGTCACTGGATTGGATACGTACGTCGCGAAGTCATATGCTGTTTCGGGAGCGGATCCAGCTTCATTTTGTTTGAACAACGCCAATATTGCCAAATCATTAAATCGAACAGATCATGAAAGGATATTCAGGACTTTGGGGGCCCTACTGGAAATAAATATCTCGGCCAAGGACTCTAAAAGGAGTTACAGGTATTGGCGGCAGGATCATTTAAGCCGGTCAATTATATCCTCTTTGTAAGGGTTTGTATACTCCAATGATTGACCAACCCTCACATTTAACAGCCTGTCTGAACTGGTTGAAAAGAAAGACGTATTGATGCTTGCCATGGTCTCCGTCGCGCTTTTGATGTCTGATAAAATCTGTAAGGCACCTGGTGAGTTTCGTTTCCGCCCTGTTTAAAAGCATGCCACACCTTACACAAATAAGCGTCTTCTCCCAAACCGTATAACACTCTTGGACAGCTTACGCACGTTTCAATGCTCCCCGGTAAATCTGATTCAAAAGTCAAACATTATCGTCTTCGCGCTTCTTCAGGTGCCTCTTTGATTGCTCCTCAACTCTCCGCTGGCCGCCCCACAACGTTCTCGTCCGGTCTATCCAATTCTCTCACTCCTAGTTCCTCATCCCGCAGTGCGTGGATGGGAATAGCGAATGGCGTTCGTTATCTAGTGGGTTCTCAGGACGGTCAATCCACTCCTAAGGCGCACGGCTCTCCCATCGAACGAAGCAAGACCTTGCCTATTGTACAAGAGAATAATACGCATTTAGCCAAGATGTCGGATGGCAAAAACTACTTAGGGGACACCTCTCAAAAACACGTAAGCGGCTAGATCCAAGGATTTCTCGAGCTTATGAATTTTAAGTCCCCACGCTTTTCTGTTTCATTTTCACTCGGTTACCATGAGAAAGAATTAGGCCGTGAAGCCATTGTTGGAGCTTCGATGCGTGGAAAACGTCTCGCTGCACAAGTCTCCCTGATGAAGACCGAGTAAATCTATTTTTTTTTGCATAATTCCATTGATGACTAAAGTGTGACTGCTAGCGATGCTATTCATCTCGACTCAGAGCAACAATTGTCGATATACGTCTTTGTTCTCGCGGAAATTCTATTTCGCTGGGGCTTGAAGCAAAAAAGAACCGAGCTTCTTGGTTGCTTGCCAAAGATGGCATCCAAATTTCTTGGTTCAATCGACATGAGAAGCGGCAGTTTGTGTTAGTTATAAGTTTCTAAATCTCTTCAGTTTACAGACTTTTTGCAGCGATTGTAGACGAATGTCCCCGGAAATACGTCGACGCTTCAAAACGATACTCCGGCATTGCACGGAGAAGGTCTGAGCAGAGATCTCTGTGTACAATCTGTCGTCTTCCAGTAAATGGTAAATGCTGCTGGCTTTGTTATCGGGATGATAAACTAACTATTCAACTAGGTCTCTCTAATGTTTGTTTGATCTGCTGTCATATCAGCCACTTGTCGTGTTGGGAACTCAGAAAACACCTCGAGTGCCCACTAGGCTGTGGATGCAAGTGCGATGGTGGAGGAACGTTTGAGGTAGGGAATTCAGAAATCCGAACCAATGAAGTGATGTGATTAGTGGATAGCCTTTGTGGAAAGTTAGCCCACAAGTAGCCGAATAGGCGGGGGAAGTGCGTACTACACATTGGTTTCAGTTACTTCGTCAGATTCCAAAAATTCTTCAAGAGCTTGTGTTTCATGATCACGCGAGAGTGCATTGATGAAATGGCAAAGGCCATCTCCTTCCAGGACGTCGTTTAGGTTATTGATGGACATGTTAATCCGATGGTCAGTGACACGCCCCTACCATAATTTATTGAATATGGACGAAAAGAGACAAATCCATTTTACCTACTTGGGCCCAATTATAAGTTCTCACTTTTTCACTGCGATCGGCACCACGAACCAATGCTCGTCGAACCGACCTTCGCTCAAGCATTTCCTGTTCAAGCTTCTTATCCAGAAGCCGAGCGGACAATACTTGAAACGCTTTATCCCGGTTCTATCAGAAATGCGCTTGATGAGAGTAAACAAAGCGTTGGAGGAGACGGCTTTACCCGGTGTTGACTTCGTTCATCTTGCATAGACACTGTTATACCCGTAGGCAGATGTGTAAGTCGAACAGCAGATTCTGTTTTATTCACATGCTGAAGGACAGAAAAAAACATAAGCAAGCCATTACTTTTGCTAAATATCACTCTCACCTGACCACCCGCGCCACGGGCTCTCATAACATCAATCTTAACATCTTTAAGATCGTAGAGCTGATTTGAGTCAGAAGGAGCATTGTTTTCCATCATGGGAAGTACCTTGATTTAATATTACAGAATGATAAATAAAACCAATGAAGCATCGGTGAACATACCACTACTGCTGCGGTGCTCGTGTGGACTCGTCCGCTTTTCTCCGTCTCAGGAACTCTTTGCACCCGATGAACCCCACTCTCCCACTTGAGAGCATCGTAAGAACCCTCTCCTTTGACTTCTAATACAGCGCTTTTGATCCCTCGTCCACCCTCGTTGTCTTCCTTGGTGATCACTTGTACTTGCCAGCCACGGGATTCTCCGAATCGGCCATACATTCGCAGTAAATCAGAAACAAAAAGAGAAGCTTCGTCGCCACCAACTCCGGCCTTAAGCTCCATAAGAGCGAAATGTGATCGTGTAGGAGACTTGGGAATCAACAGCTGCGTAAAACGGGATATATCTGACACGAGCTTTAACAGTAGGCCCGACTGTTCGTTCTCAGCAAGTGAGCGCATAATAGGATCTGAATCCAATAACAGTTCCCTGGTTTCTATAATTGTCTATGAAACAATCAAATTGAAACAGGCATGAATAGGGATGCAAACGAACCCGCTTAGTTACACTATATTCGTCCCATGCAACTTGGAGAGGCTCGAGTTCCTTTATTATACGCAATTTGCGTACTTGCTCGGGTGACAAAGTGCTCTGGTCATGTAACTAATAACGATGACTAGCAGAACTCGAGCCAAAATGGATATACGTACTTCTTTGAGAGCGAGGACTCGCTGCTCGATTTTCTTCTTTGCGATGCGTAATAATCGGGAATTGTCCAGTTCCGTCTGCTTCAAGGCATCAATAGCGCTGGTTTTGGGTTGGTGAAATGAACGACGACAACTACTAATCAACGTCTTCGGGATTGCGAATGCGTGAGGACTCGCTCGACGCAACAGCATTGCTTTCGATCAATCATCGTTGCTTACGTCAACGATTGACACGTGATTTATCCGGTTCTTGTCACGCGGCTCATGGCGCGATCAACTCAATAGTATCAATACTCGTAACAACTGTAAACCAGCAGCGCTGCAACATCCAGATTCATTTTGATATTCCTCATCTCCTATCCTTCCTTTAACGATTAGGTATTCTATGTCTCCCGTTAAACCCGAAGATGACTTCGATGATTTAGACGGTTCGTTGATTGCTCAGGTGATACTGTCTCGGGAGGTGTATTGACTTATAGATGCTCTTCTCGCTTACCAATAGAAGTTTTGGAGGAATTCAACAAGCCAGTGTTGCCTCCTCAATCATTATCTACCAGTGTACCGTCAACATCCTCAGACACACAACTTGTCGAAGATGAGGAGACGAAAGCATTCAGGGAAGCTTTGGAAAAGATGCTTCTCGAAAGTTTTCAGGGTCTCTCTTCGGACAAGGACATGAATATGGATGAGATGAAAGCAGCAAAGGAGATGAGGGATAATTGGGAAAAGATGATTATTGAAGATTTGGAAGCAGGAGAAAGAGGGAATTCGTTGCCAACTTCAAGCGGCCCCTCAGGATCTACAAAAAGCCAGTCAACTTCGAAAGAAAAAAGCAATATCGATTCCGCAAGCGACGAAGACCCATTCCAAAAAGCTATACGTCAAGCGATGGATAAGCTAAAGAGCAGCGACGATGCCTTGAAGGTGCTTTTTTTTTCGAATTTCTCACATTTATTTGTGGCCTGAGAGTTTAATAGGCCGATTCTCAAAATCTTTCTCAAGATGATACATTAGACAATCTATTATCTTCATTGCGCGATTTAAATCTGGAGGGTGAAGATGGCGAAGGATTGGAATCAATGTTAGAAAATATGATGTCACAGCTAATGTCCAAAGAGATCCTGTATGATCCCCTGAAAGAATTGGATACCAAGGTACCACGACTTCTAACAATCGGTCTTCGAATTTCCTAATCTTTTGGAAGTACCCTGAATACCTAGCTAAACATCGATCCTCTCTTCCAAAAGAAGACCTCGATCGATATACAGCCCAATCGGCCAAAGTCTCTGAAATAGTTGCGATCTTCGAACGCTCGACATATTCAGATGATGATGCGACACAAGTTAATGAGATTTTGAAACTCATGAACGAGGTGAGGCTTTCCCCCTGCTCAGGTTTATCACGCTGCAACGGAAGGAATCAAATAATTTTTACAGATGCAATCATATGGTTCCCCTCCTGCAGAGATTATGGGTGCGATGCCCCCGGGACTCGAGTTTGGCTCGGATGGCTTGCCTAAATTGCCAGAGGGATGTATACTAATGTGAGATGGAAGGTTTAGAAGCCGTTTTTTGCCCCGATGACACCCGTCTGTGTATATGTAAGTATACATCATACGCGAAGAAATCTTGATATGTACAGTTATAAAAAACTGTCATCTTTTTTTGAAGCGGTCCAAAGCTGAGAAACCGCTCTTCGTCAACTCCCGTTTCTTTTGTAGTTTCTGTTGCTCAATTTTCGCCTTCAAATTAAGCTAGAAACCAAGCGTAAATGCAATAGAACCAACAACACAATGTACAAACATACGATACTATTGTCAACAATATTTTTCCTCTTTTTCTTCAAGTACCGCTTCAATGCTTTATTCTTTCCTCTCATTTTTTTCTTTTCTTTAATCTCCTTGCGAATCGATTGATCCCTATTTGTCTCGTCATCATCTTCAGGTTCATCGTCTTCAGCAATTAGGGAATGTTCTTCAACTAATTTCCCTTGAGCCCGCAAACGCTCCACCCGCGGTAAAACCCGGAACGGCACGTCTACGGTCGTTCCAGCTTGGTTAGAGGTATAAGTGAATTTAGAAGGGGGTGCGAGTGACCCGACTAAATCTGGGTTGAGTGTTATCATGTCCGGAGGAATCTGGATTGTAAAATTAATTAAACGTGGCAACAATAGAGAGAAAAAAAAAGGATACCTTCTCCAATAAACTTCGAACTTCTCTTTCAGCCCTCTGTTTCTTCGTTTCGAACGGATCGGCGCCTTCCGAGCTATCTAAATTAGGTTCACCTGCGCCTGGGACTAGAATCGTACTCAATCCAACGCCATGTCCTAAAAACGGTTTGAAGGGAACGCGATGAATAACTGTGCGATAAAAGGTTTACCTATTCCTAATACGTCCGTAAATGGTTGCCAACGAATACTGGAAGCTGGTTTGCCACCGGATGGAAGGGGATGTGTAAGATAGAGTGATGGAAGAATAGATTTAATTTGTCCGGTCGGTTCGTTATTATCTAACCGCGATGAAGTAGCCTTGAGGGCGGAATTTGTATACATCTAAACAAAAGTATTAGTCGGATTGCGAAAAAGAAAAAGAAAAAGAAAAATCCGATATCTGACATTTACACTGCCTCCCGCCGCTACTGCCAAGGTTCCCCGCTGGCTCCATTCTACGGAGACAGCATGACCTGAGCGAGGTGACCACCGTCTGACAGGATTTGCATAATTTCGAGAATCCCATATCTGGGAAAAATTCAATATCATGTGAACGTGATTCTGGAAATATTTCCATACCTTAACTTGACTATCTACGCCTGCTGTAGCAATGTATCGACCTCCCTCAGAGGGATCGACTGAGATAGCGCTAACGGGGCCCAAATGCGCAAGTAAGCGAACATGAGGAGTAGATGATGAAGGAGTCCACAATGTAACAGTCCCTGATAAAATCTATGCTTAACGATTATAGCTTTATTCTAAGACAATACTACCCACCGTTTCCGGAACCCCAATAGACAACGGCATTGTGTGCGTTTTGGGCTAACGCGGTGGGAGACCCTATTTTCGGACGATGCTGAGCTACAATCGTTCCATTAGAGACATCTAGATAGGATAATGTCCCAGGCAAGCCCTTCGCGACTAGGTTAATTGACTTTGATCCTGTTTATGAAGTTTATAGCGTGAAACTTACGGCGCAAACTAATAACCAGTGATACGGAAGATATTCCAGAAATGCGGGTTCAATAAGCGCTTTCATTTTGTGTAATTCGACCAAATCCTGATCGTAGATAAACAAATTTCTAGATTGTGCAGCGGCAATATAGTGATGAGAGTTCAGGTACCTAAACAAGACCAAAAAGAAAAAACTGAGCTGGAAGAAAAAGTAAATAGTACACTAACGCACGTAACGTCTCGAATAGTTTCTCCGACACTAATTTCTTTGACCATGTCTTTACGTGGATCTCCCATCCAATCCACAGATGCTATTAGGCCCTTCCTCCCGCCCAGCAAACACCATCTGCCATTCCTACTCCACCGAAGTTTTATACCTCCGGTGTTCAGTTTCAACTCCTTTCTCCCCATTCGAGAGGCATCGACGCCAACGCCATCACTGGCAATGATTTCAGACTGTGTCAAACGCCATGTACGCTCAAGAGGCTCTGTGGGTTGAATTTGGCCTGGTGAATTGGAGAAAGACTGCATGTACGTAAGTAAATAAAAAAACAGGTTTCCCACGCTTCGACGACCCTCACTCAAATTATGTAAACGAAAATCTTTTGAATTCTTTTATTTTGTTTCGGTATGGTATGATACAAATTTCTACGTAGATTAAGTCTTTGTGTTGAACCAATGCTACATTTAATACAGAACGTATAAGTCGGGTTTTCGACAACCACCGCGTATCTATCCTTCACCGTATACTTAATAATTTTCGAAATGACGGACGCGCCATTTTCTTTTTCAAGGGTGAAAATCAAAAGTCCGAAAATCAAATACAAATACATACAAGCAACTCGGGGACAGAGTCTAGCCAGATGCAGAAAAAAGAAGAGGAAAGTAGAAGGGAAAGAAAAAAAAAGGACATGACCGTGTTCAAACGATCACGGCGATGCAACAATGCCAATACCGAGATTTGCTGGTAATCCTCTGCCCAGGTGTATTCCCGTCGGAGACATGCCAGTATGATCACCGTTAATCAAGGAACCCATGCCATAATCACCCAAACCGACATAGACTTCGCGCGATTGCGATGAATGAGGAAGGATAGTAGTGCCATTATGATCCACTGATCGTTTATGAGACGACGATGGAGAAGTCTGATGCCCGTTTTTTGAGGAGTTCGACATTGATAAAGTGGAAGACGTATCGAATGAAGACTCGTTGAGAAGAGAAATTATGTCCAGGTCATGTTGAGGGTGAGACTGGTGCGGTGAGTGGGCGTATAGATGAGGGTGATCGGGTGTCAGTGGCGGCTGATGTCGTCCAGATTGGTGGAAATTGGGCGTTTGGTGCATTCCATATCCATTTGAACCCATTTCAATGTCAATACCGACGTCAAGGAACGCATCTCCACGGGACCTTTCAAGATCATACTCGTCCGCGCCACCGAATCCAGCGCCAATGATAGGTTCATTATCATGCTCCATGTTGTTGACGCCATGATATCCCATATTTAAACCCGACACATTGGTCTCCACGCCCATCATCAAATCGTTATCCCTAAAACATAGGTTGACATCGCCGCTTCCATTAGTATAATGGTGATATGCCATCTTTTTCGAGGGCGAACTGGCAGGGGGGGTTCTAGATGTTCGAACCCTTGATGGTATTGGCGCACTTCCAGAATTGAGTGTGCTGTGGCTCCGTCGCTTTCTCGTAATGGGAATGGGTTTGAGCCACGGAGGCCGCGAGGGAACTCCCGAAGTCGGTGAGGTGGGAACCGATAATTCTGCTGACGAACCTCTTGGTGATGACGGAGGATGAGGTGTAGACGGAGCGGTGGGTTGGGTGGAAGAAGGCGCGGTGGATGTTGATGATGCCGAAGCGAGAGGAATTTGGGCCACTTTCGAGAGAAAGTAAGATAAACCGTCAATTCAAATTTAGATGCCGAAAAATAACTCACATCGACAGAACTCCTCGAGTAGATCGCCGTTTCTCATTCCACAAACATATCTTCCACTGAATCGCTTAAGAAGGCTCACACAGCTTCTCAAGGCCTCCAAAGAAGGCGCAATTATGGCTTGTAATTGGGCCGTTTCGTCAGGGTTGGCGTTAACGGTCGGTGACGAAGTATTGTTGGTTATATTGCAAGACGCTGAATCTTGAGGAGAAGCCTCCGATCGTGGGAAAGAAGAAGAAACGGGGGAAGTGGGAGAGGCTGGTGTAGGAGCGCTCGGCGGAGTTGATGGAGTCGCCACTGTGCTTGTGGCGGCCTTTTGAGATTGTAAATAGGACTTTAAACATAGGACGACGGCAATGAGAGTTCGACCGGTCTGAGTCAGTTGATGAATCACATGAACGCCGTCTAGAAAAGAATAAATAATGAAAATAAGATTTCAAGTCTTTTTTTTCTTCTTCTTCTCCTCATTATTATTACTTACAGTATGTCATCAAGCCCTTGGTGGCGGTACACAGATAAGCGGCCACAATCTCTCTTGCGTGGAGGTAACATTGGTTAAGCGCTTCCTTCTCCTCGTCTCCCAATTTGAAAGTGAGCGCTTCATCAGATGCCGAGAGAGAAGCAGAATTCGAACTCGACGCATCGTCTTCTCTATTGACGCTCGCGATGGCAGCGCTAAGGCGACCTCTCCATATGAGCATTCCGATAAACCGGTCCAAACAATGCAAGCGGACTGCCTGGGTTATGCGAATGACGTCTTCGCTCTCCAGTGTTTCGGGTGTATGCGCCCAATGTGGCGGAAGGTACGCACGAAGGGTCGCCAGCATGGACAAGAGATGCGAGGGAGACGCATACGGAGAAGCCGAAGGATGATGGACCGACGGGATTTGTGTAGGTGAAGGATGCGGTGAAGTCGGAGAAGAGGAAGGGAAGAAAAGTTGATGTTGATGCGGGGGATGGAGAGACATCGGGGAAAGCGTGTTAGGAGGGGTACGGTTGGAGAGAAGAGACAGATTGAGTTGGTGAACCGTCATATCAGATAGGGATGGGGAAAGAGGCAGTTCTAGCACACTTTCTAGAATAACGTAGTAGCGAACAGTAGCAATGAAGCTACCCATACGGCTTGGAATTCCATGAGGCTGGTTGCCAATGCCTTCGTTGGTGATAAACTCATCATCGACTGAACAAGGTTCACCGACGTCACAATCCCTGGCTCTGATTAGGCAAGGTCGACCAAACATAGCGGCAGCTTGTTTGTCCCAGAGATAAAGGCCCCAGAAGGTACGCTTGCGCATCTCACGTTCAATTGGGCTGAATGCGCTTGGCGTATAATGTTCGACACTGCGATGTAAACCGGCGTCAAATGAGAGTGTTATGGCGGAGGAAAGAAGGGAAAGCCCAGTTGAGAGCTTGCCCAGACCGATGCTGAAAACAGCCGATAAGAGAAGCGATTGAATGGTGGGAAGGGTGGGAAGAGACGCCGAGGGAAGGAGCCGCAGTCGAGTCAGCAATTCGAACCATGTTGAAGCAGGTGAGGGGAAGGTGGTGGTGCCGGACGATGCGTAGTTTGACGGAGCGATCAAACGGGGATCATCGACATGTCGGGAGGATAAACAACATATTGAGAGGATAAGCGACACAAAGCCGGGATCTCCCCATTTGAGGGGATTAGAATAATCCGCCAAAAACGAAGGTATGTGTAGGAAAGGCATCAAGTAATGGGTTGTGGAAAGGTAGCATTGGATCAGCCTTGATGAAGAAATGAAAAACGTTATTATTACTACCACTATGCATACACCTTATTATTATTATTTTGAAAAAAAAAACTCACGTATCCATTAGATCTGGTGCAACAATGGCCGTGACGACTTTCCACAAGGTCTCCGGGTTGAAAGCATCGATACCCTTTGGAATGCGATCCGGGAACCATTCGCTCTGAAAGTTGAGGTGTTCGTTTCCAACGCTGTTGGTGTTGGGCATGGTCACATTCGTGCTTGAGAAATCCTCATCGGGTGACTCGGGACGTTTTCCCCAATCTTGTTGAGCACCGGTGGTAGTAGTAGAGCAAGAAAGATCGAATAAGGCATCCAAAAGAGGCAAGCCAGAGGTCTCTCCCTGCCAACGTTTGCACCCCTGTTCGTCCCAATACATGTAGGAATGTGATAGAGGACGAGGAGATGGAGGAGTGGATGAGCCAGAGGGCATAGTGACGGTGCCGTCCGGGGAAAAGTGATTGGAAGGGTTTGAAAGAGTGAAATTGGGAGGAGGAAGTAGGTGTATAGTTGGGGATGGGACAGTGGAGGACGCGCTGGCAGACCCGGCATTGGAATTTGGATTTGATGACGGAGTCAGTGAAGCACTGCCGGTGCTGGTATTGCCACCATTTGCCAGAGAGGTGGAAGAAAGCAAGGAAGGAAGGGTTCCTGCTCGTGCGGCATCGAGAATGTTGGTGGGAATGCTTTGAATGAGAGTTTCCAAGTGATGCATGCGGTCCTCGAGGGTAGCAGTGCGCTTGGATTTTGAATGCTGGGTTCGCTTGCCAGGTTCTTCAAAGGTGCAAGGAGAATGAGAAGAGAGACAAGATTGACAAGGATGACCCTCGTCGCACTTTATGCGACGTCGTCGGCAGCGGTCGCAAGCCCTTGGGAACCAGTTGAGCGAGTCGGCCATTGGAGGAGAGACGCGACAAGAATGCTTACCTGCTCAATTTGAAGCGACGTTCCTTGGGAGGGGGAGGGTTGTTTTCAACGAATGAGGTATCTGCAACAGGAGCCATCTGAGAGAAATGAAATGGACGAGACGGGGGGAGTAAAACGAGAGTGAAGAGGAGGAGGAGGAGGAGGAGGAGGAGGAGTCAGTGATGTTATAAACTAATAAACTAAATACACACTGGGCATTCCACTTCGGCTACTTTTCCCTCGGCTATCTCCAGGGCGTCTAGATGGATTTCTTTTTCTTGGCCAATCTTCCCACGGTTCCCTTGACCCTGATTCGGACCTCTCCAAGAACGAAAAATAATATCATATAATAATTATCATGGTCCAAAAGTACAGGATATATTGGTCGTTAGACACACAATGCCATTGCATGATTGACAAAGGCTGTACTCCAAATAGCTATCCGGATCGAGCAAGTACTTTGCTTATTTCTTATTTCTGCCAGCGCGCACATGGCTTAAGCGACGGGCCACGCGAATAAAAACTAATAGAATAACAGAATTCTAATTCTACGATTCCGAGTATGTATTTCTAATACTCCGTATGTATACTTGATGCGTTTCTCAGTTTCTTTTCCAACTCCCAGTTTTTCCTGGAACGGGCGCTTCTGTCAGAGCGTCTCACGGCGTCTCCTGCCGATTCGATCCATTGAGCCCTGCACTGTTTATCCGATTCTAGGTAATTTAATCTTCAAAGTTCTTTTCGAAATTCGCCCTTCTTCGCTTCTTCCTGTGTGGTTGACATTCCTTGTCAATCAGAATCAGAAATAGCCTCTCGTCTCCTTCTGTCCTTCGGAGGAAAAAAAAAGAGACGCGAACACTCGAATACGAAAAACCATCGAAACCAGGGAAAAAGAAAATAGAACACCACGACATGCCGGTTCCAACTCTTATCTTCTTTTGCGAGCCACCTCACAAAAGGGTTTATTAGTCCCAAAATGCCAACACACGCCTTTCTGGGGGGGGGAGAGAGAGAGAAAACACCTGCATCAACAACAGTCCACAATCGAGACATCGAACAGTTAGAGTTCTTTGGCTTCCGCCGTCCTTGGCCCTTTCTATCAGTTTTGAATCATGAGGCGCCTCGATTTTTTTTTACTTTTGAAAAGGTCGCTGTGTTGGTGGCATTTTCTTTCTCTTGGTACATAACATCAGATTTAATTAATATACACACCAGACCATTCGTACTATTCAAAGGTCATAATCGTCATAGTTTATTGTCTAACTAACTCAGAACAGACTTTGGTTGATATAGTATACATATCTATGCATAGATCCGAAATGAAGAAGAACCCGACCCAGCGGATGACCGGCATCAACCAGACTCTCTCCAAGCATCGGCAAGCTATCCGATTCAATCACGATATATCTCGTCCCCGCTTCCTACGCAATTTTTTTTGAATGAAAGGAATTCGAATCCAGTGCTTTTCCTTTCGTTGCGTGCGCTCAGGATTTAGAGGTTGCGCGGAAGACATCGGACGGCTACTAACGTGCTTTCTCACTCAACTTCTTTTCGCTATATATTCTTTCCAGACAAAAGAAATCCCTTTTTTCAACCCGATTAATAGGCGTACGGTTTGTGGCTGTGACAACCACTTTCCATTTGCTACATGATACATACTTCGGACACACCGGAGCACTACACACTTATGTATGTCCTAGTAGTCCTCTGTTGACATTCTTCAGTTTTCAAGTCTTATCTAAGGAACGCTTTACATGGAATATATGTCTAATACCGGTTATCCAACGTATCTCGAGAAGTGCTTACACTCCACTCTTGTAAAGTAGCGCTCAAGCTCAAGGGCTCTGCGCTTTCTCGTCAATTTAAATTGCTCGGATGTCTCTTGGCGGAGCCCAACAAGATCGTTCGATTAGGATGGATAATATACTCTCCTTTAAAAAATTCGTCAGATTTTTGTCTTCTTCACGTCTTCGCCTTGTATGCATATTAATAAATTGACGTTTAGCATCCTCCGCTCCGTGCAACACTCAATAGCTTTCTCCTACGTCACCACTATCCAGCAAGCCCTCTGAAGCTTCCTGTAGCATATTTTATTACAATTGAATTCAAGATCTCCCTTCTTCCCTTCTTTCCTTCTTCTTCTTATCTGGACAGCCATGTTTATGCGTGCCGAAATTACTGCTGGTACTATCCTATGCGTACATACATAAGTATTTCTTGGCTGTGGCGCTTTTGGTAGTGGTAAGCTATTTCGAAACTAGTCTGTGTCAAAAATAGCAACTTGTTTTCCAGATGCTCAAAGTTTACATTTGAATTCAACGTGGGTCACTAGCGCTGAACTATCACGTCAACTCACAGCATTGGTACAACTTGTACAAGTCGTTGACGATGAGTTCCAAGGGACCCAACGGCTCAACTTATCATTAAGAAGACCCAAGTTGGATCCATTGGAGCCGTTGATTGACTTGTAAGGAACCGCTTTGGCTGATCATACCAAGGTTTTTTTTTCAACAATCCCGGTCAAAACTAGATCCGGAACACTATCCATGTTCTGTGGAGAGTAGTCAGTCCCCGAAATTATCTCTCTGCAGTTGGCTCTAAAAATCAACAGAAGATCAACCGTGAACGCTCGATAACGTGGCAGAAGGTATCGCAATCAACGTGGCAATGGGCATCTTTTTCGCGTGGTATCGTAAACGCTGATTGATTCTTCTTCGAGACATTACCAAGGCTGCTCCACGTTAGTTAAATAGAATGGGCAATGCGTTTTGACTGACTACTTTGATGTTGGTAATCAGAATTTGCTATACGACCCCATTTCTTTCTTCTATCGTGCTATCTGGTAGAAGAAGCTTCAGGCTGTCGACAGCTGCTAGCAGATGCTTTATTGATGCAAATGTGAGGCTATGTTCACCCCGTTTCTTTGGCAGAAAGACATTGATCATGGTACTGCAGGACATGATCCTGTAACCATTTCTACTCTCTATCCGGCGATTATGTAAATTATTTGATTTTATATCTTACGAAAGGTACTAGGTTTTGAGCTCACTTGCCTTTTCATTCATTTTCAATCGATTGGCTCGTAGTGTTATCAATGAAGCCGACTTCTTATCAATTATATCCCAGAATTACTATAAATGTGGGTTGAATATGTATATGGCGTTTGTTGTCGCAAGCGCTACTGTCATAATAGTACATGCGCGACAATCTCAGAGTTTAATTAAGTCGATGTACAGCGGGGGAACTTTACTGTCTCTCCTGTCTCTTCAAATCGAAGGAGGCTTGGCATTGTAATTTTCCCCCGCACTGGTTCAGGAGAGGGAGATCGATTGCGCCAATGAAATGACTGAAATGTCAAAATATTTGGCGTTGACTACTCGTAAGGTAACAACACCATATGGGTCGGTGTTGCTACAACTCCGTTAATAAAACAAAACGCCCAGATATATAAATAAATACACAAGAGATGAATGGATAACAATGATTCTGAAACAGTTAGAAGAAGGGTGTGATTGAAAGAGAATGGGAACTGAAAACTGTGCGCATGCGCAGCATGAACTTGATTAAGCTTCAAACTCGAGCTTCAAGGATAATAAGTTGAGCGTGAGATCTACAAAGCCAGACGAGGTGGAAGATCATGGGTTGTGCTCTGGCGGTTTTCCACGAGAATTGCTGGTGGATCTCCCGCCAAGAAAGGAAGGAAGCACGCGACGAGAATTTTGACGTTGATAGACCGCGCCGGCAAACTCTTGAGAAAGACGTTCATGGCTTTTTATGATACCTGTGGCTGATCCCACTGGTCTTGGCTCGACAGGTAATCGATAATCGGAGATGAAAACTCTCGAGTCAATATTCGTTCAAGTGTATATGGTACATGGTCAACAATAATCTCGGAAATTTGGGACCTGACAGAGTACCGGTGTATTATGCTGAGTAAATTTCATTCACGGTCAATGCCAAATGATAGCCATGTGCAATCAATGTGCACTGAGATCTCAGTTACTCTACCTTTAACCGCCGTACCCAATCAGGACCCTTCAATCTAAATGATTACGTACTTCGGACATGTCCGTCCCCTGGAAACAGTTTCGACCGTTTGTTGTTTCTCTCTCACTGGCACTGTGGCGAAAATAATCCACTCGGCGCGTGGGTTTGGATTGGTGTTATCATCACTACTGTTTCATCCCGCTTCCATAGCGGCTGTTATTCGAGCTGACAATAGTACCAGCCCATTTCGGCATCCGTTATTTCCAATAAATTCTATACTATACGTTCGCCAGGTTTCTCTCTGGAAAATGAGAACACAGTTTTGTCTTCCCCTACGGGAAGATGCGGACCACCGTTCTTAACATGCACAGGCTTCGCTTACGAATACGAAGAAAGAAAGTGTGTTATTTACCTCAAAGTATTTTATTTTCTGTATTCTTCAACTGTTCGCTGGCAAGACGCAAGGTGCTACTTTTTCTCCCGTCCGTCTGGGCGCTTCGGTCCGTCTCTGAGCTGGTGGTGAGTTGGTCCTTAATTCTTGTCTTCCAACTTATGTAAAAAAACTGCGGGCTTCAGTTTCCTTTGACGAGACTACGGAATTGATGAGAACTTTACTGTAAAATTTTCTCCCTCCTTCGCTTAGACACTTGACTTAATATCTGAGCATCTTTCAACTTAGGCGTCCCAGCAGCCCCACACACACAGCCTCCAAGGAGCCAGCCTACTTGCGTGTAAGTTTCCAAGTGATTTTTCAAAAAAATACAGAATTTTCCAAACCCTATTCACCCCTAATTGGATATCCTGAGAATCCACGTGAGAGTCCATCAATTTAAACATTTGTCCTTACCTTGTGCTCTGGACAATCTCTCCATTCAATCCTTCAATTTCTATTTCAATTTTCTATGAGACATCTTGGGGAGCCATTCTCTACGAAACCCAAGCTCAATGTGCATTTACCAAAAGAACGGGCCGACCTAATACGCAGATTGCTATTCTCGTCACCGATGCTCACCCAAGCATTTTCTTGGCTTAGCGATTACCCATAGTTGTTTTCTTCCTTCCTTATCGCTCAACTTATTTGGTTTTTTTCTCAAGTTACGGGAAATTTGATATTAAACCCATGTGGCCTTATCCGTGCAACGTATCAATCTTCCGTTGATTCTCAAGGCTTCGGCCCATTATTTTGTTCTATCTCCGTAACTTATCCAAGTTCCATTCTGATAGATTTTTAACGCCGAACACGTCGGAATTTGTCGGGCGAGGAAGAAAATTTCACCTGCTCCCGAAGTCCCTGTGGAAGTTCCACTATCAGCGAGAGGACAGCACCAACGGAAACTTAGTTCCCCCAAGAATCGCTCAGTGCTCTTTCGATGCGACTGACAGCGCATCATTTTATTATTTATCATAGTTGTTCTCATCAGCGGAACTCCGCAGTCTGAGGACGAACGTAAATGTACGTATATATAAGTTTGCTTTTTCGATGTTTTGAGATCCCCATCCCCCAACAGTCTCCAACTGCCTCCTCAACCGTTTTAATCAAGCCCAAACATTTCTCTGTTTCGCCACATCCAACAAAAACTCTTCAAAATGACTGACATTGTTAACGAAGTTACCGCCACTGCTCAAGTTGCCCCCGAAGTCCAAGCTCCTGAAGAGTCAGTCACCGTAGAGGTTGCGACGGCTGTCCCGGATTTGGTTGAGGTTTCAGCTGAAGCCCAGACCGAAGCTCAAGTTTCTGAAGACAATTCTTCACAAACACCCTACGTTGTTAACACAATACCCAGAGGTATTTCTGAAGAACGGAAAAAGCTTCTAGTAGAGGCTCCCTCTCTATCAACCCTGCAACTCGCTTCCGTCAGCTTCTAGCGAGACCTGGTATTATTGTTAGTGTCTCTATTTCTGTTTTTCTTGGACACAGGATCAACGAACTGTGAGTTTAGGCAGCACCAGGTATCTGCGATGGTATCAGCGCTCGCTGCGCCTTAGAAGCTGGATTTGACTGCCTTTACCAAAGGTTAGGCCTTTTTTATGATTTGTGTCTCTGCTAGAAAAAAGTCACCTTACATTTACCTTCTTTCAAGTGGTGCTGCAACTACTGCGTCACGATTGGGCCAGCCCGATTTGGCAATCGCCACATTGAACGATTTTGTCCAATCTGCGCAAATGGTTTGCTCACTTTCCCCAACTACTCCCGTCATTGCTGATGCCGATACCGGGTAAGTAATTGAATTGACAGCTGATGAAAATCAAATTTGCTGACACCGCCTTTTGTTTGGTACAAGGTTCGGCGGAGCCGCTATGGTAGCCCGAACTATCTATCAATATCACAAAGCAGGCGTTGCTGCTTTGCACATTGAAGATCAAGTACAAACCAAACGTTGCGGACATCTTATGGGAAAACAAGTCGTTCCTGTTGAAGAATTCTTGATGCGTATCAGAGCCGCGGTCGCTGCCCGCGACGCAATTCCCGGTGGCTCCGATATCGTTATCATTGCTCGAACCGACTCAGCACAAGTCCTTGGAATGGACGAAGCTGTTCGTCGTTTGCAGTTGGCGGCGGAGGCGGGTGCCGATGCTGCATTCATTGAAGGCGTCAAAACCAAGGAGTTGCTAGAGAAAACAGTCAAGGCTTTAGAACCTACCCCTGTAAAACATTTTCCCGATATAAAACAGCCTCGGATAACTCATATTTTTTTTCACCCCGACAGGTTCTCGTCAATGTCATATCAGGAGGTTTGACTCCTTCATTCACCGTCAAGGAAGCCGAGGAGATGGGAGCCAAAATCATCAGTGAGCCATATTCCCTTCCTCACACCTCGTTCAACATTGACTTCATTTTTCAGTCTTCTCGTTGGTATCGGCTGTTGCTGCCGTTCATGGAATTCGGGCTGCCATGCAATCGTTGAAGAAAACCGGAACCGACTTTTCATCGGCACAAGGAATGGATCCTCGTCAATTTTTCCAAGTGATGTGAGTCATTAACAATCTCATATTGATTAGAGTATGGCGTTGATAGATTGATAACTATAGGGGATTGGATCCGATTATCGAATTTGACGCAAAAGTTGGGTCTACAGCGTTTGCAGAAGTATAAGGGAAAACGTCTGTCTATCGGGACGGTCTTGGATTTATTAGACAGTAATAATAGACTTCTATGATAGTTTGTTTTTTTTTGTTCTGGTCTCATCTACGGATTAATAAGGATTATTTCCTGACGATCAACTAGTCTTGATGAGTAAGGATTCTGAGTATGGAAGAAATTTTTGCGGATCTTGTTTGAGCGGGAAGACCTGATAAGCTTGGCAATGAGTACTGAGTACTGAGTATTTACACGTAAGCATATATGCACCGGACTTAGGTACGCATATTCTCGGAAGTATGCAGGTAGCTAGTATCACCTACATATCATGACACGCTGTTCCTGCGGTGGGCCGGCGGCCAATCAAATGCGCCTCTTTGTGAACATGATTGTAATTTAAGCAAAATCGAGGCACAAGAATTTCACTCAAATTACCGACTACGCTCAAGTTGATACTTATTCATTTGTGTGCGGCGCTTTCGGAAAATCGGGATTTCATCTACTGTCTATCAAGCGCCATGTGCGTCTATACTTGATACTGAGTGTGACGCGTGACATCACGCGACGTTCTGAAATCACTGTCATAAGCTTGCAGTTTTCATCACCTGAAAGGCATGGGGTTAGACTATATTTTTCCCTCCGTCCGACGTGTGGTCCTTGGGACATCTCCCCTGTAACTCTGTTGTTTTATCGTAATACTGTACAAAGGTGCCAAAGTTCTCCTCGAATCGCGAGGGTTTTTTCCTTTTTCTTTCAATTCTTCACTTCTGTTGTCTTCGCATGCTGACTCGTCCTTTTTTTGATCGGACTTAGATGTCATTCATCGCCACCGAACCTCGGTTTGTCGACCCTCAGCCTGATCGACACGATATTGAGGATGCCGCACGCAAGTTGCAAGAAAGCTGCCGACGTCTTCAAGATATCCTTCGCAGACGTGAAGAAGAGATGCGGCTATGGGAGGATGAAATGTGGAGATTCGAAGAAGATTTGAAGCGAGCGCTGTATGAAGAGCTTTCTGCATGGAAGAAAGGATATACCAATAATGATCCTGTTCCGTCTTCCGCTCCTCCCGCTCCCGCTTCGATTACTCCCACTCCTGCTCCTCCTAGCAAAGTTTCTTTCACCGATGCGTGGAACGCTTACGAGGAAAAATGGCGGAATATACAATTCATATCCAACGGGCTCACGTTCGCTTCTATCCCATGGCCTGTTGTCACCCCCATTTCTATTCCGGAATCCCTGAATTTCCACTCGATTTCTCAATTTATCCTTTATCCCGATCGCTCACGGACCGAGCCCCCGCGCCGTCGAATTCTGGCTGCCTTACGTAGATGGCACACCGATCATTTCGACACCAAAATCTTGCAAAAAGTCATCGAGCAAGATCAGCGTGCCGTTAAGGAAGGTGCAGGCAGGGTTGTGAGGTGTTTGAATCGTATGCTAGAGGAAGAGACGTTCAACGCGAATATTTTTCAAGGCTTCGACTTGGAGTAGACACGCGTCATGAAATTTTCTTATTTGTGTCATTAATTACGCCACCTTTTTTATCAAGGGTTTTGAACAAGAGCCGTGTCCGTATTATTAACATACCGCCAGCTCAGGGATCGAAATGTTCAACGAACAGTACTTGTGGGGTTCCATTGAGATCAGAATCGTCTTCCGCTCCCCTCGAGGCATTATCTTTTGGTGAAAGTATGTCATCTTATCAGCCCGTCATGAATCCAGCAAGGAATGAATCGTAAGAAGCATCAGTGCGTATGTATGTGGATATATACTAAGGTGAGCAAGTATTGTCACTGCTTTGAATGTTTACCACGTCAGACAGGTTCTCGCCTGTAAGATTGACTCAAGCCATGGATTGAATACAATATATAAGATATATTTAAGATATATGATATATCTTGACGTGTCGTGGCCACGTGACCGCGCGCCTTGATTACGACCCTCGAATCAAGCCTTGGGAAACTTCAGGCCTTCAGGATTTGTTCCTATAGATAGTCATACAGATGGGACACTGAGCGGCAGATGCGAAGCGTAGTTTCGAACGCTGGGAAATTCATGACAGCGTGGGTAAGGCCGTCCCCGGATAGGGCTCTACTTCCTGCCAACACATCGACCCCATCCAAACTTTGCTCATCACTGGTGATTTTTTGCTGCTTCAATCAAAATGGCAGACGTCGTCGCCCCAAAACGAAAAGCTAGTGAACTTGAAGACCCCTCAGCTACAGTTGACGGCGAAAACGGCTTGAATAAACGGTCCGTCTTGTTTTACTTCTCGCAAAGACAGTAACACCAATGCACGGCGTTGTCAGCGCAAGAAAGGCTACGGAGGAAGCGGACGAAACTGTCGAGGGTACTTCTAACAAGGATTCCGAAGATGGTCTTGAAGGTCCGTTTGTAGTTGAGGTTGGGGAAGCTTGGAAGATAAATGTAACTTTACTTCGTAGATGATCTGGCGAACATAGAGAATGCCCCGGTTCAAATAAAAAGAACTCGGGTTGATTACGCCGACCCGCAAGTTACTGTCGAAGACAACCAGAACGAGAATGATGAGGAAGGAGAAGATGACGACGATGAAGAAGAAGACCAAGATGACGATGAAGAGGAGGAGGAGGAGGAGGCCGCTGATGAACAGCAGGCTCAGCCCGCCACCGGGAGTACCGCAGCTGCCTATCCCTATACTGCAGAGAATGGTACCAAAGGTGAACAAGCGAGTGAGGAAGGGGATGACAATGACAACGATAATTATGAAGAGGACGACGAAGACGACGAATAGGTGCTTTCTTATTTTATCCTAACTTATAAATGAAAATGGACAAATACGCGGTCTTTATGTTTACCAAGTGTCACCGCCCGACAAACGTCTTGGCTTACTTTTTCTTGCTCTGAGATTGAGAACAAAACTTTCCTTGTGATGTACCGCGTCGATAAGTATAGATTACAATCAATTGTGTATATAAATATGAGGTTGTCAGGATATGGGATGTGTTTGGATATGGTTCTTGCGCTCGAGAGAGGAAAGCCATTCAAAGCTTGGCGGGGAATCCTAGTGAATTTTGTCCATGTTCGAGAATCGATTTGATATACTCCTGTAATGCAGTCGGCTTGTTTGACCTTGTAGGAACGACGAACAAATCTACCTTGTAACCTACAACCTCTGTCTCGTTCAACGGGTCTACCTGTGCGCTATCCCAGAGGTTTTCATAGACCCTTCCATCCCTAACGCCGAGTGCACTGATTTGAAGTCGATTAAGTTCTGTAAACAACCAGATCTGGCGCAGACATGCCTATTAAGTTCCCAATCCGTGAACCCAAAGGAGTCTGTCAGTCCAATGGCTTCAGGTAATAGCTCTTCTTCCAGTTGCATTATGGCGCCGCGAAGCTCACGAGTGCAATCATGAGTGTGACTTTGACACTGAGGCAATTTATCTTGGGAAGGCGATACTGAGGGTAATACCGTCTTCAGAGGAAGTAGATTGAGAGAAAGTAAATCAACAAGGGAGCTTTCAAGGGTCGTCAGAAGGTACTGGGAAGAAATATGAACCCAATAATCAGAAATAGTAGATAGTTAGCTCCTACCAGTCTGAGCAGACCGTAGATTTGATCGGCGCTCTTTGGCGAGAAATGCTTATCCATGCCTTTGATAAGCTCACCTACTTGTTGTGCAACAAATGCTTCTGTAATCGCACGGGAAACTCGCCAATCCGCCGAACCATCAGTCTCTTTGGCATGAATTCTCCTGATATGCTCATATACCATATGCGCGCCTCGTAGCTCAAGTAAATGAATAGCCCCAAACACGGAGAAAGGATCTGCGGGTGCTGATTGGGAAGAAAAAAGGTGTCGAAAGCAACGCAAAAATGGCGGAAGAGATGCAACCGCGTCCAACGGAATGGAAGAGGAAAGGACGGATTGCAAGTTTTTCACAGCTGCTTGTACAACTTGTTGAACTAGGACGTAATTATCGCCTTCGTACCTTCATAACTATCAGTAATGTGTATAATGTCATATTCTTTTCCCCTACGTGTTGGAGGGAACCCATTGCGCCCATAGATTGCCAATCCCGGCAGCAGCTGAAAATCCATGACCACCCATAGACCGTCGAGCTGTTTCGAGATCTTCCGCAGATATCGAAGTAACAAGAACTTTGAGACCGCTAGATACAGCATGTGTTTCCGCTAGTAAAGTAATAGAGTCTTGAGACAACTGTGTAGCCATTTCATTATACAGTTGAATCTGGGCGGATCAAAATTTAATATGCAGACCCCTCGTATAAATTCAAGCAATAATACCATGGTACGTCCTATAAATATCCATACGTACGCTCGGGAAAGAATTGGAAGGAGTCTGTGGTATGTCGATGGGTATGTGATGACCTGTCTTTCATGACCCCGAGGACCTCCGCCTTGACGACGAACAGTGGCATATCGAATAGCGATGGTAATAGCTATGACCAAGATAAGGACAAGAAATGGTAGCGGCAACTCATTGACAACCTTTCGCAGTAAACCAGCCGCCTTGTGAGATCAGTCTGTTTATCACGTTAGCAACTCGAAATTCAGGTAAGTAAAGGTTAATCCTTGCCTTGACCTAATGTAGACCATCTATATATTAAGTTTAGTTCCAGGACATTACGGGCTGCATTTGAGATCTTACTCCACCATAACCAAGCTTGGCGTGTATAGGTTTATTATACTTCCCGTCCTGAGTAACGCTTGCAAACCTGGACAACATAGCAGACAAAGGTACTCGAACACGATCCAGGCGCATAAAGCCATTATCAACAGCGGAGTGCGCACCGTAGGATTTCGAGCCTGTCAGCAAAGGTCAGCAACAGCAATAGCTAATAATAATAAGTTCCACTGATACCGATATCGCCTATGGTGATTCCGGGCCGAACGGAATAATCATCTAATAAGTATTCGAAACTTTGGGATTTATCCAAAGACGGAAGAGGTTCAACAGCGAACCTAAATTCCTAAGTTGCAGCAAGAACAAATGCGGTCCTTTGTCTCCTTCGGGGAGTACCAGTCGTGCTTGAATGACACAATGTGAAGCCGTTCTTGCTAAGCCACCGATCCACCATTTACAACTCTCTAGCCTAGGAGTGAATAATTCGAACTCTTGAGTCTCTGGGATATATGTCGCCGTGGTCTCCAGATGTGAGACCTGAGTACCATGTGCTAATTACGATTTGTGAGTGTTTCGTTCATCTAAAATGAATTTACAAAGAGAAACACAACTAACCTAACTCTGTCTATAAGTTGTTACATGTGGGACAAATAGGACCCAATTGCATCGACTAAACATCTCACCTGGGCATAGGCTCCAATTATGGCACGAGCCATGGCTAGCTTCCCTATCGTATTAACTTGCTCAAAAGAACCTTGCGACAAGACGACAGGTAAAAACGCTTGGTATAAGTACAATTATTAATGTATACCATCTGCATTGGAAAATGCAGATTTTACCAGTAGAATGAAGGTTGAAACCGGTGCCCTCTTCCGACAGATTAAGGGCCTTATCGAATTCTATTTCAGACCAGTTATGCTTTTCTTTGAGTTCGACTAGCCGTTTGAACATGGCGAGTCCATTAAGATATCTTTCTTTTTTCCCCATATATAGCCTTGAACAAAATCGGTGAGATGACATCTGTTTTCTACGATGGAGGAAAACAGCCACCTTTTTTGCTTGTCAAAGATGGGGTCGTCAGAAAGGATCTGTATAAGTTTTGTATGGTTGTCCCATTCCGTTTTCCCGTCTAATTCCGCAGGCAGGAACAAATTGCATTAGAAGAGCTCGAGAAAGGCAAAAGGTGCGCCAGAGCTGTGAACCCACTCCATAGAAAATGCTTGACCTGGACGACGTCGATGGTTGCGCGCTCCCGCGCGAGCATCATGTCTCGCTCTTGAGACATGTCTGAACCCTCAAGAGTTAACGACGACCGCGCTGTGGACGTTGAACTAAACAGTGCACCGGTGACGAGCGAGACGTGTGTGATCGCCGGTCAACCGGTCACGATCATTCTCACCGTCAGTTCTTACACTTCACCAGCTTCACCCGTCACGATGGCAATCTTAAAGCTTAAGCTGTAGCCCTCATACCCTGTCCTACGAACCTCTACGACACAGATGTCCAGTGCTACCAATGTCTTGTGTACTCGGCCACCTGCTCAGACTTGTTCTTTCTCAGGAGCAATGTGGAGTCGCCATGTCAGCTGCAATTATGTTTCCTCTCACAGGCTTTCCGATGTCTAACTATCATGTTCTATGGACATCCACTGATACGTCGGAACAGCATTTGCTGTTCGTTGCTGGTTGCTGGTTCACCGTTTATCAGGAAAAGCGGAATATGGTGTTGCCGGACAGTGCCTTAATCGAGATTCAAGCGTGCAAGCACATGACATTCTCAGGCTTGCGCTTAATATTATGATATTTTTCATTTCTGCGAATTCAGAACTATCGAGATTGATGACAGTCCCCGATTTTCTCTTCCAACCGATTGCGAGCCGTCCTCGAAACCATTATCTCCGGGTCGCAGATAAGCCGCCGGTATCAAGAACAAAACGACAACAATACAGATAATTAGTGGATCTAAGACTGGCTCCACATAAATATTGGACTAGCAACGTAGGTTCTTTTCAGAGGGTAAGATTTCTCCACTACCTGAATCCTTTTCGGAAAATAACCTATGTAGGCTGCAAATCTGGAAAGCAAACGGGCATGTATACATATCAATAATACCGCTATGTTCATCTTGAGTGTAGGAATTTAATACAGTCGCGCCTCAAATCACCACTATCGCGAATATTTGAGGCTTCTTTTCGCAATTGCTGCGGATGGCAAGGCCATCAATGCCAGAGCACGCTGGAATGAATTGGTAGGAAAAGAGGTAAGGATCCTTGGGAAAGAAATGGCGTAAATATTAATAGAACTTCGCTTTTCAAATGACTGGCAGATAAGGGGATGACACCAATTACCCCAATCGGACTTGAGAAATTGGAGTGGACGTTGGGACTAAGCCTGTCTGCTACTTATGAAGTTGATACTTGGACCTGTTCTCAACAGAACTAGGAGCGATTAATGACCCATGGCTGATTGCAAAGAAGCTCATAGGCAGTAATGAATTAGGTGGTCTCACGCTCGACAATCGTCATTATATGCGTTCGCAAACACGTGAAAAAAGGAATTGCCCGACATAATGGGAAAGAACCCAAATGGAACCCAGAGACACGTAAACAATAAGGCCCTAAAAAGATTGCAAGAATAGAAGCATCGTTGAACCTTGTTTGCTATTTACTCGAATTAAATCCATGCTCAGACGACTATACATATCTCAAGGACGTGATTGAACTTGGTGAGCATATATGGATTATGTGTCATGTATCTTCTCGATAAATTAACCTCGTTTCTTCAATATACTAAGGTTTTAAAGCAACAAACTTCAAATGGAAATAGCAGCCTGTTCCGACAAATCGGACTGCGCACAAAAGGGAGCAGATGGATCTGGGTGCCTTTTATTTTGTTTATGGATACTCGTGATTGGATGGCAAAATCATTCAGGTCAAGGAGTAATTAATACCAAAAGACCGACTTGGGTAATTTCTATTCACCGATCCGATTCTTGTGGATAACGTATCTATTCTGCGGATGGGAACTCTAGATGATTATTATCGCCGCTAGATGGTTTTTCTTGTGTATATATTCTCAGGGTTACTTCCTCAATTTTTTTCTCCTCGTGCTTCTCCTTGGCTAGCAGCTACTTCGTTGAGCATGTCAAATTACGACGAAGAAATGGTCAAATCTACCAGTAATCCTGTCACTCAGGAGATGTCGGATCGTCAGAGCGAGCGTCGTTCGTCCTTGTCAATCGACGAAAAGGCTCTTGACAAGCTAGAGTCAACGCTCAGCCCAGATGTTACTCTCGATGCGGAGGACAGGTTGTATGACCATAACGGAAAAGAAAAAGTTTTGGAGACGGCAGAAGACTTTGCAACGGCTTTAGTGAGCCTTGAGGATGATCCCACTCTTCCGATTCATACGTTTAGAATGTGGTTCTCTGGCCTTGGTCTCGCCGTTTTTGGAGCTGTTCTAGGCATGCTTTTCGTGAGCAATAATGTTCCATCCACGCTGAATCGGAGATTCTAAGTGAACATACCCCTCTCTTGCAGCAATTCCGTCCACAAGTTATTACCGTGTCTGCTCTTTTTTTGCAGCTGTTGGTTTACATGTTCGGTAAAGTACTTGAATTTATCATCCCGGGTCCTCGCAGTAAATGGCACAATGGCAACGCCTTCTGGAACTTTATGAACCCTGGCCCGTTTAGTACGTCCTGTACTGTCAAATAGCCGAACTTGACAAAATGACCTGACTTCACTTGATAAAAAGACATCAAGGAACATGCCGCAGCCCAAATCATGGCCAATACCGCTGCAGGAGCCGCCACTGCATGCTTCGTGTTTGCATCGGATGATTTATTTTACAACATAACCGTTAACGTACATATCTGTTCCAGCTCTGGTGTCTCTTGTCTAAAGCTAATTAATCAAGGTTCCAAATGCGGTGTTTACATTGTTAGCCTCTCAACTTGTTGGCTATGGTTTTGCAGGAATGTTCCGTACGTGGAAGAACAATATTGATTTGCCCGATTTCAGCTTATCATCTTTGCTTAGGATCGTTTCTTGTATATCCTACCGTTATGTTGTACCCTCAGAACCTCATCACGGTTAACCTCTTTGATGTCCTTCATCGTTCTAAGGGCGAACTCCTTCAAGGGAAACGGTATGTGTAATGTCGTTCTCAGGCACGAAGTTCGATTCCATGTTAACGCGATACTTAGTTTGAGATTTTTCTGGCTCGTTGTGGGTGCAGTGTAAGTAGCCAGTATTTGACTCTATGTATGCGCGGGAATTATAATATGTTGATTCGTTTTAGATTCATATACGAGGTGATTAGGTTTATTTTTTACCATTCTTTCGGTCCCTGACCAATAGACGCACGATTAGTGGCTGCCAGAGGTATGTCTTATCTTACAGAAGTCTGTTTGACCAATGAATGCTGATATATGTATATGTCGTATAATCAGTATATAGCCCCCCTCCTTGGTTCATTCAATATCGTTTGCTTGGCTGCACGTCATTCAGTGTGGGTGACTTACATTTTCGGGGGAGCCGAAGCCAACGAAGGCATGGGTTTGCTTGGTTTCGGATTGGATTGGGCGAGTAAGTGGCCTTTTCGGTACTCCTTTCCTTTACATTTGCTGAATCGGCTGGTTTCTAGACATTACTAGCGCGCCGTTTTATCAGCCCCTTGCTACTCAGATTTCCTGTAAGTAACCCTTCAAAAGTGCATAACAAATATTTACGTCTAAGTTAGTATATCTCGGCTGGGCGCTCAACTACCTTGTGCTTCCTCTCGTTTTCGCGCGTAATGTCTGGTAGGGACAAAGTCGGTCATATTAATACACGCTCTAATGAATCTGAATCTATAGGCATTCTCAAAACTTCCCGTTCATCAGCCAAAATTTATTCTGTTAGTCCAAAAACAACCCTTGACTATGTTTCAAATCTAATATTTATTTAGTCGAGAACGGTACAATTTATGATCAGAATCTTATTCTCACTCCGTCAGTATACTGCTTGTTATTTCACCTGCCTGTCTAAACAATGCTTTAAGTGATCTGTCTCTAAACAAAACGGCCGTGGAAATTCTCGGTACGCCTTGGCAAAGTGGTTCAACGGTAATATTCAATTTGGGCTTAAACCTCGCAATTGGTGAGCCTCAGATTTAGGTCAATAGGTTGAATGAATAACAAATATTTTCTCAGGCGCAACATTTGTGCACATTGGTCTTTGGTCCGCTCATGTTATATCTACTTTTCGATGTTTCACTAATTTATTTCAATAAAATAGGCACGGTAAAGAGGTACGTAGTATTGAACTACAACAATCGTTTCTCATGCGATTGACATTACGTTCAGCTTTATACCGCTTTCTTAGACTAGTAAGTTTCTTTAATGTTTGACACCAGAACTCTGATTGATTATACCTCTGAAGTTTCCGTGGTAAACTTGTAGATGATATTCACTACAAAAAGATGATGGTACGATTGATATCGATCACTGATATATTTAATTGTCTAAGCGAAACAAATAGGCATATAAAGAAGGTATTTGGTATTCAAAACACTCGCTTTTCGGTTATGAACCCAGGGTCTCGCAGTTCCGATGTGGTGGTATGCTCTCGTTACCCTCTCAGGTAAAAAGGTTTGAACTAGACTGTATATATGGTGGTATTTATAAAATTTTTTATTTCATAGCTTTCGTTGTAGCCAGTGAGTCTTCGAAAAGGGTCCTAATATCAATGAAAATCAATAAAACGTTGAACTTCAGTGGTTTGCATTCACACCGAGAAATCTCAGTACGTCCCTTTACATAAATAACTTTAATGATAAATTTATTTACACCTCTGATAGACTTCCATGGTGGGCTTTGATAATAGCCTTAGTTATTGCGCTTGCTATTCTTCCTTTCTACGGAGCCATGGTGGCAATTTTCGCGTATGCAGCGTTTCTTCGAGAGGTTTTTCTCTCCTAATGAAATAAAATAGGACGGCGCCGGGCATGAACCCATTGTTCCAGATTCTAGGATCAGCTGTCATTCCGGGTTCCTCCCAAGCAAACATGGTATCGCGTAATCCTCGATTCTGCTGATATATAATACTAATGAGTTATCCGCCGTAGTATTTCCAATTGTATTCCTCGGTTTCCTTGTCCCAGGCACAATTCATGCTTAGCGACCTAAAACTAGGTCAATACGTGAAGCGTGAGTCGAGGTTGTTTTTTCATGAAAGCGTATCTAATGATAATCGCTTTACTACAGTTCCTCCTAGAGTAGGTTTGATTGTTCCTCATTTGCAATGTCGGACTAAACTTTGAGGAATGTAGAGCACATTCGTTGTACAGATGACAGGTACCGTTGTGGGGGCGCTATTGAACTGTAAGTAATATGTATCAATTAGTACTGAGTATGAGTACCATTAACTTCCTTAGACGTTATTATGCAAATCGTTGTTAACAATGAACGTGTAATCTTGGTGAATAGGATCTCGTTCTGATCTTTTCATGCAACCTAAACGGTATTCCTTATAGTTAAGTAATGAAGGTACACGTGTGTGGAGTGGTCAACAAGTACAGTCCTTCAACGCCAATGGTATGTCTTCTGTTTTTTGATGGTAGCCTGGTCGTGACATTCCCTTCCAGCTGTTCTTTGGGGAGCCTTGGGAAAAGAGATTTGTAAGTCATAACATGGAACTTCAATGGTTATGTGAACACTACCAACTCTTGTTGCAGATGGTCCACACGGTCCATATTTCCTTGTTCCACTTGGAATAGTGATTGGACTAGCCCTTCCTGTTATCCCATGGCTGCTATACAAAAAGTTTGGATGGAGGTGGCTTCCTTATCTTAATACAGCTTTTATTGCACGTATGTGAAGAAACAATATTCTATCAAGAACGATGCAGTATACTCAAGTTAACGTTCTAGTCAATCTTGGCGACCTTGCTGGTGGCACTAATGGCTATATTAATACGTGGATGTCGATTGGACTATTCTCGCACTTCTATATTCGAAGATATCATGCGGGGTGGTTCAGGAAGTACAATGTGGGTATCGATTATACTTTGTCCCCGAGTTGGCCTCAATACCAAAATTATGCAGTATCTTTTTGGAGCTGGAATTGACGGCGGAGCCCAAATCTTCGTTTTCATATTTTCAGTGAGTTGAAAATTTGATTCGGTGGTGCATTTTTTCAAGATCTCACCTTACTACATAGTTCGCTCTCGCGGGAGCTGGAGGCGTCTCAGTGCCATTCCCCCAGTAAGTGACTCAGAAACCTTTCGCTTAAATTTCTCAAATTGACTAATTTAATTTACAGATGGGCTTTGAATCCTGCCGGGAATGCAGTAAGTAGGCGTTTTATAGGAACGGAACTTGAGTGACTTAATGTCTGTTTAGGATTATTGTACCATAACTGGTTCTGAGCAGTGAACAGTTGCGCATCTGATCTGTTTTAGTGATCTTAAACTTTTATATTGTCACGAGTCATGTTATTACGTACATATGCTCTGAAGAATGCGATGGATATATATAAACATATGAGCTTACAATGAGGAATATATATGCCTAAGAAAACCAAGTATTATACAGGGAGAAAATTGACCACAACTAGAGAGTGTGACTGAAATGTGTCGACTACATATGTTGACGATAAGTGCGCTACACCAAATCATAACATAGGTTTCACTAAACCCAAGCTTTGTGCCTGTAATTGTTGTAGACGCCTGCTGTTTTCATCCTCGGCTTTAATCAAAGGTGGATTGACTTTCTGTTCCAAAGCGAATGTAAAAGCGTGAAGCAAGCGTTGCTGCGAAGAAAATTGATTAATCAGTTATTCCCTTCAACAAATGTCACATCTCATTAAAAAAAATGGCAACCTTCACGAGGCCATATACACCCGTTCGAGCGTCTTGACATCGCTCCTTCGCCAAGGAAATGGATGCTTCCAGAACTAAGCGACTTCTCCATCCTGAGGGTGGACTAGTGTTGCTATTGGAGGGGGAAGTATTTTTGGTCGAGACAACTACGTCAACAGCACCCTCGGTTAATAACTCCTGAGGAGTGAATCTGTGACCTTGGAGCATCAACTTCCGAATAAATCTCGTAGACCTAAAGGAGGAGCGGAGGAATAGCGCTGTTAATAAAGGGAAATCGGAGCCGAAATGAACCTGGGTGAGTGTCATAAAATGGTGAAGGGGGAGGAGGAACATTTTCATATATATGGTCTTACTTCGTTCATGCAGGCCCACAATTTCCAATCACCAATTACACGATAATCGCTAGCTATGGCGGTAATCCACCCGCCAGCGAAGGCATGTCCGTTGATGCAGGCGATGACGGGGACTACATGAAAACATGAGCATGATGGATAAATCATGTACTACGTTGAGATGGGTGTACTTGGATATGTGGCTAAGCGTTGAATCCAGGGGTGGAATACATCTATCTTGAAGATGAACGACTGTTTTTTTTTTCGCGAAACTTTCTCGTAATGTCAACACACCAAGGAAAAAGTTTTCTTGCGAAGTTGCCTCGTAAAAATCCAAGCCTAAGACGAATACATCAAGGACGGATGATGATATGTAGGTTGACCGTTACCATTACAAAAGTATTTATCTTGGGTGAGATTTCCTGTGATGATCAATGCACCGCTACCGTCGAGATCATCCCGATTCGAATCATGATCCGGCCGAGGATTATTATATTTCCAATTGGACTGAAGACTTGCATCACTTCCTGGAACGGCTTTCCGCGTTGATCCTTGTTCATGCGCGATCTCCCATTGCCTCCGCCACTCGAGTTCAACATAGTCAAGGGCGGGGAGAAAGGCATTCTCGATCATGTAACGCGTCAGTCTGTTGTCACTGCCGTTGTGCAGCTCCATTACCCATATCGACTGACTTGCCGCTTTGAGTTCGGAAATTGATTCATACCGTGTTAAGTAATGTGAAGGAGATGGATAGGAAGAAGATTAACAACTCACACGTCGTGACTGTGATGCAGGAATTAGCTTTCGAAGGAAACTCGACGACCATTTGGAAAGAAAAACAGAAAGATACAACGCGTCATTAAAGCTGTTTCCCACACATACCACGGCAGCCATCCTCTTATGTAAGTCGGTCAACTTGTCCGGAATGTTTGAAAAGCTTGAAACACAACGACGGCGTGGCTAAGTCCCTCTGTGCATATTTACATTTAGCGTTTCCTGAGTCATCCAACCGGTCTCGCTAACTTTGCCGAGCTCTCATAAACTTTGAAGCAGGACGCTAAACTCATTCAAGGCACATGTGCTTATTAAATTTCCCGAAACCACTTTTGAATGTTATCGCTCAGGACCTCCCAATTTTTTCTCATCTTTCGAATTGCAGCTTCTAGGCCCAAAATACTAGTTACTGCATCCTGGCATATAGAACTTTGATTCACCGGTTATGATGTATTGTAAACCGGCTTCGGCGTGTCTGCCCCATGGCTTAGTTGGTGATAGCGTCCGACTGTTAACTGACATCGGAAGGTCGTGAGTTCGAGCCTCACTGGGGCAGTTTTTTTTCCGTCCCCTTCATACGGAAAGGGCAGTGTTCCCTTAGGGTCTTATACCGATCTTCCTATCGTAATCGTACATCAGATACAATGCAATAAATGTTATCACTAATTTCAATATCCACTTTTATCTTCTTTCCTTGTGATGCCGCTCGCCGCGTGGAGATGGTTGGTGAGGCCATCCCGTAAGGATCCAACATCAGATTGGACATTTATCTGGAAAACCGTAAAGACAGAGCTACTGTTATATGTAAATGAAAAACACAAAGAGTTGACCAACCATGTCAAATCCTTGCTCGGCCCGTTGCTGAGCACGGTCCCCGGAAGTACAATAGTAGGCTCTAATAAACAAATGCCAGATCAAACTGCATCCACGATACAATTTTCATAGTTCTGAAGGGCTTACACCTTTTTGCCATTGGCATGAGCAACTTGTTTGATCCTTTGAATTACTTTTTCAACTTCAGGATGTGGATCTGGATTTGGTGTCGGGTAACCCAAGGCAAGGGAGAGATCAAAAGGACCGATGAAAAGAACATCTGACGGTCGTACGGGAGAACTAGGTAATAGCAAAGAATGGTGATCAAACACAAGATCACATACCGACACCAGGTGTTTTGGCTATCTCTTCTAGATTCTCTACAGCATCCTTACTCTCTATCTGAACACAAACAATGATTTGTTCATTTGCTTCTGTAGTCAAATAGTCATCTGCTGAGGAAAGATTCCATAGTTGATGTGTAAATGGCGACCCAAAGCCTCTTCTGCCTAAGTCGCCCTTATCAGAGCAGTCGACGACGAGACAAAAGAAAAGAGATCTCCGACCTTTGGGTGGGAACCGAGCATCTGCAACAATCTGTTTGGCAAGCTCGGCATTCGATACCATAGGCACAACTATTCCATGAGCCCCAGCATCCAAGGCAAGCTTGATTTGATGAGCCGTGGAAGGAGTGCTGTACTGAATCCCGGGGGCTGGGATGCGAACCAAGACCGAAAAATTCGAATCATGAGCGTCATTGGCATTGGGATTAGTAGTATTCGGTGGCAGTGCAGCGATAGTTTCGGCGACGCCAGGGACAAGTGATGTCATGCCATGTTCACAATCGATGCAAACCCAGCTGAGGCCGTTGGGACGACCGGCAAGGACGACCTGCCGAGCGGTGTGAGGACTGGGAAACGTGAGCCAAGCACCGAATGCAGGGCTGCTTGAACGAAAGGCACGGAGCAGGGAATGGACGGGAGACATGATGCAGTGCAGCGGGATTGAGGGACTTTACAACAAAGTTTACGTAATCAATCGCGATCGATGAACGTGAACGATCAGATCAGATCAAACTAAGATTTTTGTATTGGCATCTATGTATGATATCTCGACCAGTCGTAATATAGTAATAGTACTATGTACATGCCAAGTCGGAATGTGACATTAACTAAACCTGTGTATTAGGTCTAATCGTCATCATCGTTGTTTAATTTCGGATCCACAGTGGCTCTTCAATTCAATATCAGTACCAACTCGCAAAAGAAGGGGAAGAAAGCTTACGGTAAAGGATTTTCTCGAATGAAGAGCGATGCTATGAATAATAGCACAGCTGCGCAAACTTGGAAAAGAAACGCCATCTTGATTGAACTCGCGTACGAGTCTACCGCCGCTTGCCTGTGTTCTAGAGGAAGAGTCGCGATAATCCCCGTTTCACGCCGGATGCGTCTAATCAGCTAAAGGGTAATAATGCTTTCAGCATTCTGTTTCAAGTTTATCAAGTGAAAGGTTATTACTTCCTCGGATCCCGGTCCGAAAATTCTTTTTGGTAGCTCAACATTGAGCCGTGCCTGAATGATGGCACCCGAGAGTGCAACTGCAAGCACTTGTCCCGAAGTCCGGAAGAGATATGTAACTTTTGAGAGCAGAAAGGCGATCAGAGGGGCGGTTTATAGCATTCATGGCCGAACTTACTCCCGGTTGCTACCGCCATGTCATCTCGGGAAACGCTGGTGATCATCGCCTACCATTTGAGATACATGGAAATAGTTGGAATTCTGCTTTCGCAACAGCACTCTTGGACTTACAATTAGAGTTGTAGTAAGTAAACTCCCTCCCCCGAAAGCATTTGGTACAATGTCGAACCAGAATCCGAAATTTGTAGTTGATTCACCCCACAGAAATACCAGGACGCATGATGTCAATGATGAAAAAGCCGAAAAGAGAGTCAAATAATAATATTTCCCCGTTTGTCGCATGAACCTGTCAAAGGGAAAGAAGAAAAACGTCGTTCGTTTAGTCATGACGAATGTACTGCATCGATACTAGATACTATCAGAACTTACCAACCGGCAAACAAGCTCCCGATAGAACCAGCAAGCTTTTCCCTTTTTAAAAACTGAAACTGTTATAAAAACAAAAAATTAAAACGACTCACAGCATTCGGTAATAAATGTGCACCTAAAACTCATGGTAGCAGGGAAATTGTCAGCACTATTACTGGATTACTCACCAGTCTCGGATGAATTCTTCAGCTGTACTACAGAAAAATACTATACGAGTGAAGTGAACAAGGAATGATTATTAAACAGTGGGGTGCTCGTTCATTTACCAAAGGCACATTGTAGAGCTGGGTTTGATATAATTGTCAGATAGGGCAAAAATGTAAGTAAACCATACGAATGGTAGCTTACCATGCCAAAAGAAGTGATGCTAACAAAGCTATAGGTATGAAAAATTCGAACCAAAAAGTGTCACACGGGGATTTAAAATTATGCCAGCAAACATACAAGTTTCCGATTGCTACCGCAAGAGTTGTCCTTTGTTTAAGGAGGTGAATGGGCATAATCGGCGCAACGCTCCAGTACGCCTCAACCAGAACAAACGAGACTAATCCAAAAACGCTCATTGCCAAAGGCAACCATACCAAGATATTTTTGAATGCAAGATCTTCTGAGGCTTTCAAACTAAGTCCCAGCAATAATCCACCTACACCTGTTACCAATGTTAGAGAGCCAAGCCAGTCAACACGGCGTATCTTCTCCGAGGTGGGTTGTTTTCGCATTTCTTCTGAGAATGGTATATCAACACGCAGGGTAACGATTAGTGCAGCGAGGATAAGGGGAGGTATCTAAACGACAAGTCGTTAATCACAGAGCGACTGTGCAGCGGACGGATAAACCTGAAATAAAAAGGCCCATCGCCTACAATCAAAAAGAATTGATACGCGAAAATATTAATTGTTCTTCGTATGTACTTGCCATCCTATGACTTGGTTGATCCAGCCGCCCAAAGGACCTCCCAGGCCGGCACCGGCACCAAAGACCCTGTCGTACATCATAATAATTACAATGAATGAGAGTTTCTCGATATCACAGGCATAAATGGTGTTTACACGTTCGCTAAACCTTGATATAATCCCCGCTGTCGGCTGTGGAATACATATGAGGTTGAGATGTATGGCAGCGAGATTCAAAATATACACTCTGACATTGGTACGAGATCCGTAAGTGCAATGTTTGAAACTAAAATAATCAGAAAATTAATTCCGTGTGTGTTGTGAAAGCATGAAATGAATCATTGTTCTGACCGGTCATAATTCCTCCTCCACCCTATGATGTGAGTCAGGAATCGGATATCAAACTTTGATGATTTTTTCTACTTACCATACCAGCTATAGCTTGTGAAGCTATCAACATATCAAGGGACGTCGAAAGGCCACACATGAGCGTTCCGATCGCTGATAAGTTTGATGGTCAAGATCTTGAATTAGAGTCATTACAATAGAGAATACCTACTGAATAGCGTGAGAGCCAATAGCATAGCAGCTTTGCGGCCAATTATATCAGATAGTCTACCTGCAGAACGAATTCCCAGTCAGGCTTACTAAATTCAGTTCGAAAGAAAGATTTTGAGACAGACCGTAAAGAGGAGTAAAACAACAGACAGAGAGTAGGTACGATGTTCCCATATATGTAGATTTATGAGACTGTAAGAATATAACGAGAGAATACGTGAGATCGAAAGCAAAGCGGAGAAGTGTAGTTCTAATTGCCTGTTGAAAGTAACTGCCAATTGGGGCAATGAGTGTAGCTGATCAATCATTAGACGAGATTTGTTGGGTTACGACGACATGTAAGAATAGATGATGTCGAACCTACGATGGTTGCTCAAGATCATTGTAAGATGAAGGTTGATGGATATGCAAAGTAATATGAATATAGAAGATACCATCAAGAGCACCCAAAAATACAGGACTCCAAAGACCGAACAGGATCCAAGGCATGGACCGTTTGGAACTCGCAAACTCTCGGGAGACATTCTGAGATTCTGCAGATTCTGAGCTGAGAAGAGGGTCTCTTTCAGTTGGTTGAGCAGACATTGCAATTGGTGAACAATCTCGAAAAGCAATCCCACAACGCACTGACAGAGTCGGCGCCCAGTGACTGAGTCAGAGGGAAAATGGAAGGGCAAGTCACGTTTGGAACTTGGGCGTGATTATTAATATGTACTATACGCGATACCACTGGCCAGTGGCTGGCTCAGGCTCGGATTATAGTACTAATCTGTAACATGTCCCCCAATGGTCAACTTCACGATTATGATTTATTATTTGATTGGTCAACCGGGTACCGGTGGATTCTTTCGCCAACCCGTTCTCCAAGTTTTCCCGGAAGGCTGACTGTCAGTGCTTCCCGAGTCGGAACTCGACTCGGTCCAAGCCCGTTGTTGTCTATAACACGTCCATTGTAAGTAGTAATAGTTAATCACGTCGAAATCGGAAGGATTGTTTTTCTTTCCCTTCTGGTCTTTGGAGAATTCTTTGCGCTAAAATGCGGGTTGCCGTTGTCTTATGATGGAAAATAAGATTCAACAATAATAAGTACCAGCAGTTTTCTCGCTTTTGTCATTTTATAACCAGACTACTAAGCCTCATCGCATGTATGTTGAGACACTATCTCGCTTACCTTGCAACAATGGTATCAGGGTAGTAATTACCTTTGAGAGGTCAACAGCCACTGAGCACCGAAATCGCTCGAGGTTCAATGTCGCATTGACTGGTGACTGTCAGTACCAGATATCTCGGTGCCTTTCCCGAATCTGCTGCTTTAGTAGTAGCTGCAAACATTATAAAATTGACTGTTGGCCAATTGGAGATGTTCAAGCTATTGGCGTTATATGTTCAGAAAACCGGCAGCTCCAACGTTGACATTTCCCTCATCTGATGCTGGTAAAATATGTCACCTCAGCAAAGCCGATGCCGTTCAAGAAAGTCGGGGGACTTACAGCCGCTACCAAAAGAAAATAATTGTAATAAAACGACTTCCGGGTCAGCAGAAACCTCTCATTGCCTTTGTGTGTGAGCATAGGATATATATTATTTTAGCGTACTACCTAATGCGGGAGAATTACAGGCCATCAATATATCGACGACGCCATTATCTTCCATTGCCTTGAGCTTCTTTGATTGATTTCGCTAAATTCGTTTGAGCCAAGACGTACCCTTCTTACTTAAGCAAAAAACTCTTTGTTCAGATTCCAGCAACCACGAACAACTGGAACACACTGCCTAAACCATCTATGTATCTCAGTCACTAGACACTCTGGCTGCTCAATTCATCACCACCGAGTATGCCAGTTATTGCGTTTTTGGGTTCATTTGCGCACACCCCAACAAACCACCTCGACGCTCTGTATGAACCGTTTTTTCCTGGTCATTTCACTCGTCTAAACTGTCAGTAAAGTTGCTGGTGTTTATTCAACCTGACATTGACTCTCAATGACTCATGCAGCGCCCTAGATCTCTCAAGTTATATATAAACCCAAATTTCAAAAACGACCAGGAATTTAGAACTCGTCGCCGAATTTACATAACATTAAGGGTGTTTCGTTTTTCTTCAAGTGCGCCTAAACACCATGACGAGATTTTGCCTTGAGAATCGTTTCATGTCAATCCTACCAATTATTTCTGAAAAATCATGATCTACTAAATGCAGCACCAGGTTAATCAAACTGATCTTTTTTTCCTACTTTTTCCGGTGAACACTTTTTCAATTCGATAGTATCATCGTGGGTTCATCACATCTCAGCTTTTCTGATTTTTTCTCGCATTTCGGTCTTCTTGTTTTTTTAACTACCGCCAGCTTCAATGTATGTATAAAAGATCAGTCAATGTTCTAATCCATTATCTCACTCAATTGTTTCATCGTTGGCAAGGTCTTATGAGTACTCCTAATGAGCAGCACCCCAACGACGGTTCGTCAAGAGAAAGAAGCTTACCCCCAATAAGAGAAGTGTTCAGAGGTAAGTGGCTTCAACGCTCCTGCACATAGTCTTCTTCTTATATGTTCATTCAGCTGAATTGGGTAGTGCTCATTCGTCTGAATATACGCACTATCATCAACATCAACAACAACAACAACGACAACACGGCCACTATGATTCTGCAAATGAATCGAGCTCTCACCCCTTTTCCGGCGCGGTAAGAGTTAAAAATATATACTGTGCTCACATTTCCATATCACTGTACCTTTCTTTCTCATCAAGTCTACCTCCGAGGGTATGTACTATCATGGACAGGCACCAGGTCGTGCTCCAGGATCCTCAAACTCTCCACCTAGGTAAACAATCCTTCAACAATGATATAAACGTCGTGTATAAATTCAAGACTTAATTACTTAACTTCTAGCGGAGGTTATTCCTACGGGGTACTTCGAACCTCAGGCCCCTCCGGAATCCTCACGAATGCAATTCCTCCATCAACTCAGCCGCAGGGAATAATTCGTCAAACTTCTTACCCGACATCTCATGAAGGTGAAGAGGCAAACAAACGATATGGATGTGAATATTGCGGGAAACGTTTCGGCATGCCAAGCCATTTGCAGGTCACAGAAAACAGACTCACGGCTTGCGATTCAAACTGACACTGATAGTATTTAGATCCATCTTCGTACCCATACGGCTGACAGACGTTGGTCTTTTTTTTTTGAAAAATGACATTGTCTGACGTACTATTTTTTCTTACGAATAGCGTTTCATTGCACATGGCCCGGATGTAACAAGTCGTTCACCGTCAAGTCAAATCTAACTCGACACGCGAAAGCTCATGAGAAATGAAACGCAGTGATGAGTCGATTATTAAAATATCAAATTTGATCTGTAAAAATATTTATTTCATCCTATGTGAACTTGTTTGTACCCCGATGCGTTTTTTTGTCGCTTAGATTTGTTTACGAAAATCGCGAGAAGAAATCAATAACTTGAACATCGATCAATATACTATACACCAATCTATTCTTATGTCAGAAAAATGCCCGTGTCAGTCATACAAAATCTCTACTGTATGTTATCAGAGCGAAAGTTGAGTTGCACATATGTAAATGACCGAAAGCTTTGCTAAAAAAGTTAATTGTAAATAAGTATCAAATAAATCTATTCTTACGGGATAGTTAGCATTCGGTCCTGATTGATCATTGGCCTCACGGGTTTGTGAAGCCATCAGCTGGAGTAATGTGCACTTTGACGTGTCTATTGAGATTTGAAGTTGTCTTAAAGCCCTTCGAACAGTAAGGACATTTATATGCTGAGAAAGAATGAGAAAAAAATGGTGATATGCGAGATTGGGGTTACAAACGGGCATCATCGTAATGACTTCTTTGGTGTACCTGCACAGAGACGGATTCAATTCAAAAGTTGAAAAACCAAAATAAGAAGGATTAATCACTTCTAGGGTGGACGGTCTATCAAATCCTGAATTGCAGGTAGGACATTTATGAGGCCCAGTGGGTTGTGGGCGAGACTGCGAGGTTGACCAGGATGCACCATAATGATCGGGGGTGAATTAGAGCGAGGATGTGGATTGGTGGGCTAATTAAATGTAAAATTAAATTAGTGGATTAGTAACGTCCCATATCACCACCTTCGTACCCTAGACTGAGGGGAAGTTGCTGGCCTAGGAAAATAATCCCCCACTACATAATTGATAACCTTCAGGAAGGATAAGAATAAGGATTTTTCTGACTCACAAACTTCAGTAAGAGGGGGAAGGTTCTTATTATCAGGTTGGTTTCCTTGGTTTGACTGGCCAGGTTGTTGAGACATGTTGAATGAGTTAGCTCGAGCTGAACACAAAGAAACAAACCATTTCTGAAGCGTTTTTTATATGGGCTCGAGGGAGTAAACTTTGGCTTGCATATCAAACTCGGAGACACCCACAAAAAAATGCAAGGCAGGAACACGGCCCCGTCGAAAGCGTCATTAGTTTCGGATAACCCAGTCACCGAAACCAAGCGTGTTTCCTATCATCCATAGATCAAAGAAGGATATGAGCCCACGATGAATGTCAAATATATATAGCCAGCCCCAAAACAAGAGGATTTGCAGGCTGAATATTCCCCAAGCTATTCACTTGTGTCATCCTTACTAGATATTCGAGTTGCGCTGGTCAGGTTTCTTTTACATCTATTAGACGCACCATATTGCTCAAGAAAAGCCACTCGACTTGCATGTGCGTGGTTTTGCATACCATTCAAGTTCGGATTATTGTGGTACTGAATTCTTGAGCTCATAAGATTTTTACTGGTACCACCACTTTTTTTTTTGGAAAATACTTACGTAATAGAAATATTTAATAAAGAATAAATCTGGTTGCTGGATTATTTTGATATTTTTCGAACAAGTATGGTGTTCGCACGACCGCGTCGCAGAGCGTTACATGCAGTTGGGCTTCAGTCGCGTCTCAACTCCAAAGCTGGGTAAAACTATGTAAGCCAAACCTTATATGTATAAACGAAGAATTAGATGGTGCAAATTGCGAATTAGGGCGGTGTAATCCAGTTATATGAATTTCAAATTATGGTATCAAGTGATAAAGGAAAGAAATAAGATAATATGGTAGATTGATTTCGAATCAGAAAACTTCCTTTTTAAATGAAATCGGCTTTTTGGAGATTTGCTCGCAGTATACCTTCTCTCACTAGCAAGTTCCGTCAGGTTCAAAAGGCGTAAGTCCCGAACCGGACCTAGGCTTACCTATACCGAGGGTAACACCTGTAGCTTTGGTATCCTGTGGTCGTCTGTGAATTAGGCTGATATTGCTCGGAAATAAAAGCATACCGTCACAGCTGTCAAATAAACATAATATGGTCTCGGTTGAGGGGAGTATTGTCTCTGTATCTCCTTAAATTTCTGTTTGAAATCTTCGGTTGAAGGGTTTGAGTGATTTTAGAATTTATGAAATGAAAAACGCAATCACATTTGCAAACCGTATCCAAATCATTGTTTCGGTCGCCGAAAGAAGTTACATATCTGGCAATGCGGACCCCGTGAGCCAGTTTCCGTCGTAGAATATCAATCTATGAAATTTGATGTAGTAATAGCTGGTAAAATAACAAAATACTAAACCTTATTTAGAAAGAGAATGAGCTGGACCTGCGTGAGTAAAGGTGAACGGCAAAGGGTGCGCCATAGAGTGATGGAATCTTCCTGAAAATTGAATGGGATGTCAGTGTTTCCTATTGGAGAAACGATTGCGTTTGCATGATTGCTCACCAGACGATTAATTCTGGGATCCTCCGCTAGTGCTTCGTCAAAGCAGCTTATAGGCGCTAAGAAGATAATTGCATCCACTGACAGGTCTCATCAGTTCCGGAATCCATCATACCCGATACAAACCACGTACTTTCGTCAAAGAAGGACAACCAGGATGCTAGGCGTTTCTCTTAGCAATCATGAAAACAAGAAGGATAACAAAACGCACATCGCTGTGGTTGTCATCAGCACACGCAGGCAGAACTGGAAGAAGAAAAAACCATCACCTGACTTCTGGATCCACCTATGTCATATACCCGCCATTCCCTTCCTGTATCCACACCACGCTCAAAAGTGAATCTATGCTCTTGGACGCCCATCGTACGCAGACGAGCCCGGATAACATCATCTGAGATAGACTCACAACTAAGTTCCAGAGGCACTAGAGTGAATAGAACACATGAGCCGTACCATCTGAAGGTTGGTATCCAGGAGAGGCAATGCGTTCAGCATCAGGTAAGAAGCTGCAGTGATGATGTTAACTAAATTCGAGTGACAAGTCGAATATTAAACAAGAAAAAAAAACAAATGTAGATTCAGATAAGTCCAGCATGTCCGAAGAGTAATAATAACGCAATATTATAATATGAACACATGACTCACAAACCAGGGAAATCTTCGATCCTACCCCCAAGATATGATAAGGCTGACTTTCCGGCCGCAGTCCGGCCTTCGACAATCAGTAAAGCTCCCTGTATTTCAGGATCTCGCCAAAGCGACCGTATTTCTGGCAAAACTGCGTGCAATATTGCGCTAGGAGAGGTTTGGTCGCGTACATCCAATAATTTTCCCTCAGATGTCGGACGGATGTCAAAGCTTGAACGAAAAGAGTGGTCGGATTCAGCAATTCCGTTTGACTGAGACGAGGTCGAAACTCGACGAAGGAAGCGGCTCTTCCATGTGTTCGATCCTGAAGAACGAACAAAGAACTCTTGGGTATGGCGCGGCGGTGGTGAACCGATCAATAAAGATGTATCTGAAACGTGTGAAATTTATTAATAACAATTGTAAGGGTTTGTTGATAGTATTTGGGAGGACAATGTGCTTTACCGTCGGCAGTAAAAGAACGATAGTCTCCTGGTTCTTCAGCATCGCTGGGAGAAAGTCTGCGTTGCAGAATTCGTTCTGCCACTTTCAACTGCATCATCAATGAAGCATATCGGGAAATGACATCTCCGGGTGTAGCTCCTTGGGACTGAGAAGAGCTGGGATGTGGAGATGCACCGGAAGAAAACTCATTATACACCGGCACTATAACGGTATCTTCGCCAAGGCTCGCAACTGCGTCGAAAACAAGAGCTACGGAACGAATCAAATTGAGCTGGATGACGGCCCTCCAAGCTGCCCGCTCATCTCGCCATGACTGCGGAGCGTAATGTATTTGGAAATCTAGTGTAAAGTTGGTGCAATTCGGAAAACGACCCGTGCCGACGGAGAGATAGAAAAAAAGAGGAGATTAGAGCTCACTTTTCAATGTGGTGCTTTTCCCACTTTCGCTTTGGCCGAGAAGTAGAAGACGAACGGGTTTCCTTTTCTTGAGTGCAGCCCTTTCCCGTCGAAGTTCCTCATCTATCTCATCACTAATGCGTTTCGCTTCCCGCTCAGTTCGTAGACGCTCTTCTCGCTCAATAGGAGTTTCAGAGGGAGATGGTTGCAAAGCACGCGTTAAAGGATCATCAGCGTCCGAGGATAAAGACCGCGACATGGACGCATTTGAACGTCCACGAATGCGTGGCATGGTGGTGGAGGGAAAGAAGAGCACCAGCAGAGGGCGGTGAGACCATCGAATCGCTTGCTTAGTCAGATGTCCATTGCTATTGACTTTTTAAAAATAACACAAAATCTATTGGACATTCAAGAAATTGGCGAAGTAACTAATTACCATCCTTTCATCTCAGCATCTTTTTTACACCGCCATCGCACTTCCATCTGTGGCTGAGGATTCGGAAGGTTTGACGAGGGAAAACCTAGTATTATGTGATTAACAAACTGTAACCAACATTCCCGAGCATTTTAGACTTACGCTGCCGATCTCCATTCCTCGCCCTCAACAGCAATCTTATTTTCGAAATCCTGTCTACGAATCCATCCGCTAGGACTACCTTCTTCAGGTAGTATCAGGGAATCCTAGACATATCAGTCAGGATGATTTCCCAGCGGACGCTGCCATGAGGTATAGCTCCACCGTGATCAGACTCACCCTTTTCGGGATAAAATTGAAGCGCTTCTCGCGAAGTTGAGGCTGCCGAGTTGCTTGGATATCCTGGGATTGTCGTTTAAGAATCTAGAACAGACGTTGACATCATTCCTACGCGAACAAGGTACATTATTATTCCTTACATCTCTCAGCACCTGGATACGTGTGCTTCCTTCTTTAACTCTCGCTTCTTCCATCTTGTCGCGTACGTGAGCCAATTGTTGATCAATCAGCACCAACGCCGAAATGATTCCATCTTGAACGGCACGTTGAACCTGTGTCTTCACTAATTTCGTGAATATCCGTAGGAACCTGTACAGTTTATCGTGCTTGCTATCTCTTATACTGAACTTCAGCTGATCGATATTGACTTTAACGTTTTTCACGTTGAATACTGATCCAGATCCTTTTTCTGCACCTAGTAGGTGTATCGTCGTCTATTTTTACCCGAACTCTGATTTTAATTCACTGAAGGGCTCTGAAGGAAACTAAACGCACCGTGATACCATTCCCACCAATAAGTACATCAGCAATCCCGGAGTCCTTAACCTTTGGAAATCCCGTTTTTTTGTTGAAATAGAACCTTACGTCTCTCAAGTCAGTCTAAGTACAATTTAGTGCTTCATCTCGAGGGAACGAAACAACGGCATCTCACTTGTATTTGACTTAATTTGATGGTGAAGTTGTGTTGGGTTTGGTCAGAGATACCAGCATGGGGTGAGAACTTGACGTAATTGCGGGCTTCTATTGTGACAATACTAGCTTTGGTTTAGGACTTGAAACCCAAGAAAAAAAACAATTGAATCATACACACTTTGGAAACAAGTTTTGCCCACTCAGTGCCATGTTCTCAACCACAAAGTCCCAAGACTGATCCGTGTACTCTGCTCGAGGAATGGGAATGTATCCTGCCTTTATTAAGGGTGTAAGCTCTCCTCTTTCTGGTCGTTGACCGGGATAACTCAAACGATACCTTATCAATAAGCTGCGGGAGTATAACATGTCTAATATCAGCCCACAGCTCAGGTTTCCACGAAAGAGCTCCTTCAGAATTGAACAGTAAATCCTGAATCAGGCGAGTCCAATTACTCATCAGACGCTCATTGAGAGGGTCGTCGATGACGTTTTTGAGCCTGTCATTATTTGTGTTCAGGAGGCAACTTTGTGCGAGAAATGAAAATAAAGGCACCAGTCCCCAATTGCATTAAAAAGGTTGTCAAAGTATACCTTGTACTTTTGATCGAAAAATTTGCGGCCTGATGATGTAACTCAATCTCATCATTTCCGGAACAAAGACACTGGCACGAACCATTTTCTCTTAGATCTCTACCCTCCTTTACACATTCATCGTTTACCACGTATCCCTTCTCTAGAAACATCTAGGGATTTCGATCAGCAAAGGGTGTAGAGAAGACGTCAGCTAATATCACCCAACGCACTTTTCTCAGCCAGATAGTTATTTGATTAAACCACTCGCGCAGTTCATCGTCTTCGTGAGATTTGTCGTATAGTTGTTTACCAGCATCTACTACTGACTGGGGAGAATGATTATTGGCAACACGCGTCAGAAGCGCAAACAATTCGTCCTTCGCCTATATTAATCGACCAGATCAGAAATAGAAAATTAAGGGGGAAATGTCAGCGAAGCCGACCTGTTTCAAGGAACCTTGCTCCCAATCCACGCGAGGACGACTTTCACTAGCTACCCCGGCGCCTTTGCTGGTATAATGAGAGAGCATGTCCAAGAGCCATCGTATGCTTTCTTGATACTCTTTCTCGCTTTGGCACTCCACAATGACCTATGCGCGAGACATCAACAGACAAGAAACACAGAAGCGAAAAGCAACTTGCCTTTTTCAGGCGATATATCAACCGCTCTCTCCGTTCTTCCGGGAAATAGTCATTTAAAAGAAAATCACGAGTTTGGTTGTATTTTGTTGTAATCTGAGTCTTCTGTTTTTCCGGAACAGTATCTTTGAGTTTTGAGCCTGTCGCAGAAGCGTTGTTTTTGAACTCCTGTGGTTGAGCATTCTTGGCTCGTTGATCTTTCTGAGTGAGACCCATGGCTGTTTCAGCCATGACGTTGAATGCTTGTTCAGACCCTTGACGCACATCGCGCGCTGTTTGGCGAACGGACTCTTGGTCCGCAAGCGGTAGACCAGTGCAGCTATCTTTCGGTTGAAACTTTGGTTGATCGTCAGATACGGGTTCGTCTACACGCTTCAAAGCGTCCTCCTGAGGTTTAGCAGATCGAGCTAGGAGATCGCGGCCAATTAAGAAGAAATCTGAGAATAGCTTCCTTGCTTCAGAGTTGGTGACCAACAACGATATGAGGACCCGTAAGTGATGAGCAGCTATTGCAAAACATTGGTCGGTTAATATATGTACATGGGATATCGCAGCCCAGGCTACCTTTGATACTATCGTCTTTCAGGCCGCCGGCCGTAAGTGACGCGGCCTGTGTGGGGCTGGCGTTGGCTGGCTGAACTTGAACATCACGCGTGTGCCATAGAAAGTACTGAAACAACTCGTCGTTGTTTTTCTCTCGAACCATGGTTCGCGCCTGACATAAAGATATACAACCATGTGAAAGTGTTAGTCTGCACGAATATGCTTACGGTTTCAATCATTCGTCGGAGGTCCTGAATCAATTGCTTGCCCGCAGGACTGAGCGAGGCAAGATCTACAGGAGAATGAGATTCAACATAATCTAAACTTTCGTCAATTTGAGCGTTGGTGGGCAATTTTCCCAATCTTAGGGCCTGGAGTACGCCATATAATTTCAACTATTGATAGGAAGGTTGTGTATTAGTTTCCTATCTTTTTTGTTTGAAAAACAAACTTACCTTTCGATCGAGATCAACACCGAGCTTCTCTTTGTTAAGTGGGTCTGTAACAGCACCTTTGGCAGGATGATCTGAGATGTCTTTGACAGCGGGCGGGAGGGACATGTTGTGTTGAATGAGAAGAGCAAAAGGAGTTTCTGTGAGGGGGAGTCTATGACGTCATGGCATGCACTTGAGGGGGAACCAGGCAGTTTGATTGAGCCTAAATTCAGACAGCCACTGGCAAGGGTACATACGGATACATACATACACACGTAATACGTAAGCAACCTGCTCCTCCTCATAGTTATCAAAGGTCAAATATCTCGTCGTCGTCGTTGTCGTTGTCGTTGTCGTTGTCGTCATGACCTTCTCTTCTATCCAAATCCTCGTCATCGCTCGAGAATCCACAGTTATCATGCTTGGAGTGTTGAATGATATTGTGTCTATTATTATTGTTCTGTTCAGTCCATATAAATATGAAGTTGGGTTGATTAACGCACCCTTTTAACAACGCTTCCATTGGGTTATCCATTGACCCGCCTTCTTTCCGTTTGATCCATCCATCTGCTTCCCAGTCCACGCGAATCCACGTGTACACTAGTTCCCCACCCCGATACACTAACATGGTGGGGAACAGATCAGAGTCTATTTGTTCGCTCTGAGATGCTTGATTTCCATCTTCAAATTCCTCTTCCTCGTCAGCATCATTGTAAATAACATCGTCATCCAGTTCGTAATCTTCTTCATCGCACGCTTGACCAACAAAGTTCCTGAGAAAGTTTGATCGTCGGGGCTTCGGGGTTGGCATAAAGGTGGCAAATCCTATCGCTCCTGCTCGTGTCCGGATGAATTTAGTGTTTGGATATTGCCTCGCAAGCCGGGCCAATGTTGAGTCTAGTTCATGACAACGACTGGAAGTCTGTTCAATTGTTCATGTGGTGAATAACTGTTACAAACACGCCGAGGTGACAGACACATACAGGATCATATATGTGCAAAACAACCCACGTATCTTTCGGCGCTCCGTCAATTGCATCTATAAACCCTGACGGTCCTATCTCTCTCAGATGCCCAAAGCGACCAGGACGTTGGGAAAGCATTCGTTTGCTAATCCCTTGGTCTTGGCTTAGTCCTTCTTCAGTGGCTTTCTCTAGTAATCGTAACTCTTCGTCTTGGGCATAAGTTGTCGTTATCAGTGCCATTTTTTCTAACCGATGGTTTATACTGCGGACGTGTTCGATATGTTTTTCTCGATCCCGTCGCGCAGCCTCATTTCGGTCTCGAATGACGCTCTTGACACCCGTCCCGTTCTGAGGTGAATGAACATGCGTAGCGGAGTTACTCGGCCTTGAGGGCATCCCAAACTGTGAATCAGAAATGTCTGAATCGCTCAGGTCTCCATTTGCTGGGAAAAGCGGATCTGGCGAAGGTGATCTTGACTTGGCCGGTGAACGTGTAGGAGATAAAGTCGGAGAATTCAGGAAACCACCACCAGAAAGAATTCTCGCTTCAAGATCCTTTAAGAAATTTTGAGTGCATTCCGCTTCAGAAAACCAAAACTTACCATAATAACCACTCGGTCGCTAGTACGTTAGTTGATACCACTGAAATGAGCAAATTACATAATAATTAGCAACATGTCCAATGGTGTGACCTAACTTGGAGTGCCAGCCACAAACTAGCCACAAGGCCCAAAGATGGGAAAATTAAACATCGCACACCACAAATCTTACCATCCATATCGTCTAGATAACATAGAACGTGTCAAACGGGATGAAGAAGAAGCAAAACGGAAAGAAGAAGGCCAAGAGGACCGAATGAGAGTTGCGGTAAGTTGTTGTGATTAATGCCGACAGCGAGACCATGCGTTTATCGCTTTCTATGCAATCGACTAGGATGCTGAAGCAAGGCTAGGGCTTCTGCGAGCTAGAGCCGACTCTAATCTTGTTAGTAATACCTCTCAAAGTGCAGATGTAGAATTCCAGGAACGCAACTCAGGCCATTCCGGCCACATCAACCTGTTTGCTGATTTAGAACAAGTATAAGCTCCACCTTTGTCTCGTCGCAAATATCTTACTGACGCGATAAATCTCTAGCAAGAATTGGCTGCCACTATTGAGCGCTCCCGACACTTCAAGCAATCAACCAAAGCTGACGAGGAGAAAGGAGTCAGGCTAGGACCTTCGGCAAAGGATCTAAAGCCTTGGTACGTGGACGAAAAGCTCAGCAAAGAGGAACCTTCCGAAGATAAAAAGTTTGTAATAATCTTTTGAGCGAACGAGCGCCACTAATTGCTATTTTTTTTCGGGCAGAATGAAGGATCTTACATCCAAAATGTTATCCGACCCTTTAACATCCATTAAGCACGAGCTCTCCAGATCCTATCCATCTTCTCAAAGGGCGTCCGTCTCTTCATTCAACAACACATCTCATGCGGGCCATTCTTCCGAAGATAGGGTACGACGTGAATCAAAAGAACGAGCTCGTGCCATGGAACTTATTCGGAAGAAACAAAAGGAGAAAGAGCGTGAATTACTTGGTAACATATGTATGACTCCCAGCACAGTTTACTCGGACAATACATCTGGATACCGTGACGTGTACAATCCAAGAGAAACAGAAGAAGCTCACCGGCGATGGGAAAGGAAAGCGGCGCCAGTGGAAAGGTAGACGCTTGAATAGTTGCAATCCGTCAAAATAATTTATCAGTTTTTTTTTCTAGAAGAAGAGACAAACGAAAATAAATCCTGCGCTAATATTGCGTGTCAAATAGGTTGCGGCCGTTCAAAGCTCGGACGCAGATGTCCGTGCGATATTATATGCACTTTATTCGCATTCTACTTCTGCTTCCAATAATCATCAATCCACCCGGTTCAAAGTACGCGGACGCGACATTGTCTGTTATATTAATGATTTTGCGATTTAATTTATATTCCGCCTTGTTATCTTATTTGAAATCCAATAGCAACCAAGGGTTGGGCCTCTACATACGTAATTACTCCCCATGATGAATGAAATCCCAACAGTTTTTCCCTGGTTTGGTACCTAGCATTTCTTGGATCTGTTCAACCTTTATGGCACAAAGTTCTTGGACATTAAAAACTCTTCCCATAACGTGTCGCACATTTCTGTCAGTCATACCAGGAAGGGAGTGTAATAGCTCTTCTGCCCCAGTATTCCAGTTGTTAGCCACTGACATCCCGTCCTCTCCGCCCATCGAGGCAGCTTTGAATACATCGGGTTCATGATTATTCAGCTTTAAGTCTTTGAATATCTCCGCGGTTGCATATGGGGAGGATGACCAAATTATTCGTAGGCGCGGGAAAGACAGAGTCAACAAAACCAACTTAGATTGCACCGAAACTGCGGGTGAATCACATCCCCGTTTGTTTTCACTTTGCCTTTTGGGGGGAGGCTTTTCACCCTCTTTTTTGAAGGTTTTAACTTCCGAAACCGCCTGTAATAGAATGACAAAACATGTAATTCTGTTCGAACCAAAAAATATTTCCACTGACCGCCAAGGAAAACGCTTTGTTCTCTTCGAACTCAATCAGCAATATCGGCTGTTTATAGTGCGACGACATCAATTCGCATTGTGTATATCTGGTTTTATAACTGAAAGTGAGCTATAAGAGAAAGAAGAGGAAAACAGAGCACAAACAGTCGACCTGTGTTCAAGCTCGATATGAGATCGGGTATACTTTTCCTTTCGACGCAGATTTCGGGGGTAAGGATATAATCTCCAATTATCAGGGTTGCAGGGATTACTTTAATATTAGTGGCGTGTAATAAATTCGGCAAAGTAGATCTAAACTCCCGCATATCAACAATTACCTGGAAAATAGCAAATTCAGCCGCGGACTAATCTGAGAACGAGCTCTACCTGAGGAGTTTGCAGCGTTGCTGTTTTCCCACCACCGGCTATGCGAGTGTTAAGTACTCGTAAACGAACGTCTGATGTCCGATTTTCGTTCAGGATAGGCATGAGCATGCTCTGCATTCAGAAAATTAGAGAATTTGTCAAATGGGGGGAAGAGAGAAACCATTACTCCACGCTCTCTGATCAAACGCTCAAAACTATCTTTTTCTCGACGTAAACCGTATAGGTACTTGTGCTCCTCACAGCTCATGGAATAGAACATGAAATAAATTCTGACAGCAAGTCCGGGATTAGAATTGCGGTACACCTGTTAAAGCTCTCGACGAAATGATCTGGAAAGAAAGCCACCAGACTTACTTCAATACGACGGATAAAATCCTGATTAGGCTCATATACTATGACGAAACGCGGATTTATATCGGCTAGGACGTCGTCATCAGTGTCATCCGAATACGCTCTAATAACAACTGTCTGTTCTGGGAGTAGCAATCCAAAGTGAGTATCGAATGTTGCCTCCGTAGACTCCACATTGCGCTGTTTCGAACCGGAAATCCATAGTTCCCTGGAATAAGTTAGTCAATATTACTTATCCAGAAAGTTGTTTCAGACAACTGAATACAGACCCTTGTGGCTGTCCCATAGATATCTCAGTCTCTTCTGTGATAATGTCTTGTGTCTGAGTCTCCAAACGCGAACTATTTCCCGTACTTCCCGGGGCGCCCCCTCTGATACGTCGACGTTTCGCCGCTCTCTCCATCCTCTCTTTATCTTTTTTGACCAAAGCCTCACTCAAAACAGCTTGAGATTTCTCCCGGTTGATAGGAGCATCCTGTTTTGCCCCGCTATTTGACTTTTCCGACTTCTCCATTTTCTGAAGATACGATTTCCACTGCAAATATCCACGTAAACGATTCATCAGCATTCGACGACCTTGTCTGTTTTTGGGCTCAGTTGGGTCTCGTAAATCGAGATAGTCGCGCAAGACAGTACATGTGCGGGTGGACGATGTCATTATTAGTACATTGTTCGTCCCAACTTGGTCTGAGTCTGATTAATAAATAGAAAAACGGATTCAATTAAAAAACCGCACCGTGAAGTCCGGGATTATCGTTTATGAGCTGTTCGATTTCAGCCAGTACGTCTACTAAAAGAGACCATTTTGGAGGTTCTTCTAGTACAGGTTCTATATTTTGGGGAAGATAACTAGTGGACTGATCACGAGTAGACGTTCTTTCTAATTCATCCAGAATTTCCCACTCAGCCTCAAATCCATCGGTACTCTTTTCAGACGGCTTGTGATTTTCAACATAACACCGTTGTCTGGCGGCGCTGATAATCGTATGTGCTGCATCTGTCGTTAACCAAGGAGGTCGTTCAACTTGACCATAAAGGGAATTTGAAGATGGTGTGTGAGATGCGACAATCGTTTCGAGGTAGGCGTAAAAATCTAGAGGATCGTAGGAAAGGAGACACCTTTTGATAATGAGGTCAAGTATTACTAACGACTATGAAAAGGTTCAACGTTCACCACTTACGTTAACAACTTTCGTAAAACGCCAAGATCGGCGACCAATCGCTTGGTCCGGGGACCAACTTTATTCCATACTGGATTCAACTGATGCCTAACAGTTGCATCGAATGAGCGAAAGTAAACCGCTTTTATATCCAAATCCTCCAAATCGAGCTGAAAGAACGTTGAGACGTATGTAGGTTAGAAACATCATTGCATGAAGAGGCACGTACAGAGGTATTGCTTCGTTTTAACTCAGTGAGAGTAGTTGTCATACACGCGATGATTGCTTCATGGATGTCTTGCATGGACGTAGACATGCTTTGTGATAACTCTATCACATCTGCCTTTCGTTTTTCCAAAGAGCTCTGTATTTCCTCGTGAAACCTAATTGGATTAAGCATGGAATAATCAGAAATTCAAAAAATGCGATGTTACCTGGGATACAAGTGTACTGTTCGTATCTACTTCAAGATTAGTGGCGAATGATACGGAGCTGTAATACGCGTACCTGAAGCTCTTTAAGGATGTTTCTAAGAGGGAACAAGCCGGATGTAATCTGTTCGGGCTGATCTGAAAATGCCTTTAAAAAGCCCGCTGGATTGTGGTCACGGTAAAGCCGTGTGATGAACGCCGTGGCGTCCAAAGCTGACACCCTATACAGAAGGTGAAACAAAGCTAGGGATCGAGTGAGCGGATGACTACACGCCTTTCTGCATGCATGATGATCAATCCTGTTATTTTATCGACGGGGATATCCGACTGTAACAAATCAACAATTAATATGCGCGACGTTACAGCGATCAGGCCTCCAGTCCTGTACAGAACTTGGCTAAAAAGATGTGAAATTGCGGCGATCTATAAAAATCCATCGTATCACAAACCGTTCTTTCCTTGGAGTCTCAAATCCAACTATTTTCAAGGTAGGTCGACATCCCATAATACTGAGCGATTCTCGAAAGGCATTCTCCTCTTCGGGCGACGCGTTAACTAAGGATCCGAATAAGAATTGACCAGCTTAATGAGCGAATAAACCAGGCTCGCCAACAAATACCAACGTGCTGGGAACATTGAACGTCTTCAATAGAGTGCAAACGAGGCTCCGAAGACCTAGGCCCCGAGCAAGAATGGTCAATGAAGAATCATTTGGATCGGAAAGCTTGTTGAGTAGAGATAAAAAGTATGGTAGCATCATTACTGTCACAAAGGTGAAGTTATCCACATATGAGTCGTCTGTATATGTACTGTATGACCGCCACAGTGCAATGATCAAGCAATGATCGTAATGCACCAATACAGGTACGTGACGCGTGACAGAACAACGTCACAAGCGAGATCCGAAGACTGCCATCCAAGATTCCCAAGCTAATTCCTGGTGCCATGCAGCTTTCTATAAACGAGCACACTCCGTTGGATGATCTTAAAGAAGTAGTTGAAAGTGAAATAAAGTGCGTAGTTCAACGTTCATGTAAGAAACGATCAGGAGATGATTTGATTACTTCAGGGAATGGCACTTTCGTAAGCTGATTGAGAATTGCGACGAACAATACATCCATGCATCAATTTGTGCTGCCTTTCTTCAGATATATATTTCTTGCAGGACAATCAAAAACAGCGTTCAGAGGCTCTTGCTCTTAGGGATGCAGTCCTGAATTTACGTCGACAAGGTGCCTTCATAGCAGTTCCTCTGAAGACAGTCAATTTCGGTCCCAGGGGCCCTCATCCTGCCGGTGTGTTGGGTTACACTCGTGCTCAGTTCAGTAAGCTAACGAGTCTTCATCGCAATAGGTTCCTATGAAATCTGGTGTCCCTCCGAATCTTTCGTGACCTTGTATTCTTATCTTTGTCAGAATAGAGGAAATTTGAGGTCTGTCGTCTTCTTATTTCCGAAACTCGGGAATTGAAATGATATTAGCATTCTCGTTCATCCACTGACACGGGAAGAGGCATGTTTATCTTCTGGTCAATTGTGATTATAGACATTATTGACATCAGGCGAACGATCGGGATAGCAAGCGCAAGTGGCTTTCTCTTCGTCTATTCAAAAGGTATACTCATATGTTTCGGAATTACCCGTAACAGAGATCATGATTCACGAAAAGCCTGGATTGGTCCACCATGGCCGATAGATCTGTCCAAGCTGCCCAAATTTTCAGAGTCCATTCCACTTCAATATCCCAGCTTAGGCACGCTTTCAACACTAATACCTATTACTTCTCTCGTTATGCTTACTAAATTCCTTGTTCTAGGAGTGGGATACTCATCCACACAACCACAACCGACGTTGAGTGAACGCCGCAAGAGAGGTGCCGATCTGGAAGAGCTGTTAAAGCACGAGCCTGACGCTGCACCAGCACCTACATCCTTCCTGTAGACCTCGATTTAAGTAGTCAGATGACTATGATTCTCCATATTGTATTTAGTTGATTTCACACAATCAAGGTAAAACGGCAGCTCCTTATCTTGACTATTTTCATGTGGTTTTCACATTTGGAAACTCAGTCCGATACGGTTGGGGACCAAGGATATAGGTCGTTTCATCATGGACATTAACAATCTATCTAAATAGCGTACATATAAAGAAAGAGCTATCTCAAGCAAACCTGACTTTCTCACCCGGTCGCCCTTCAGAAAGAAGAACAACCGCCTGAATCCGGAAATCTATTGTCAGTATCTCTCAAAGGATAAGACAATAACATAACCCACATATTTGCCACTGATCTTCCACCCCGGCTCCTTCTCGTCAAGCTTCTCAGCTATTTCGGGATTCGGGAAACCGACGACCACGTCAGACTAATTTTTATCAAAAATAACTACCCCTTCTACTTGAAATGCACGCATACCTTGATGGTCCTCATGGAACAAACTCTTGGGGCACCAGCGTTACTAGCCATAGGGCCAATTGCTTCTCAAATGAAGTGGTGCTTGGTGCCGCACAATCATATGTCAATTTCCGGTGATTAAGATCTCCTTTGAATATCACTAAACGCGCCCGAGAGAGATGCAAGAATAAATCAGGTGCTTCTGAACTTAAATCCCACTGTATATATGATAAGTTTCATCTTACTTTAGGAGCTTAAGTTATGCCATTCTAGAAGCGACTTACGAAAGTATAGCCGGTACACCAAAAAGGATGTTGTTCATAGGTCCATATGCCATCCCTTTCATATTGCTTCCAGCGTTGACCCATGCGCCGCAAAGACTCGATGTCCGTCTATTATGTTTATCACATTCATTAATGCAGAGCCGCCAGGTAAAGGTTCTTTTCTTTTCATACCTCTGAGGCAGATGGGAACAATTGGCCATACACCATTGTGTTTAGAAGCCAGCTCCAATCTTTACGAGTCACATCACTAACGAACCACGGTATACGTTTGCCATGGAATCGAATTTCAGACGCAAGTCCTGATTGGATGAGATAATCGGCTGTCAATTAGGAAGAAAGGAAAGAAAAAATGGGGTTCAAAACGTTTAAATTGTATTTAGTATGATTTGGCGTACCGAAAACACAGTCACAATAAAGTTCGAAACCAGCGTTATCAAGAACGAAATCAACACGACCGCCTCGAACAGACGAATCGGAGATAGACTCCCACAGTTGCGGAAGGTGATTTCCGAGTATACTGATAAATAATTAGTGAGGTTTTGCTGAAGCAAGATCTTGTTTTTCATACTTTTTCTCTGTGGCTGCAAGATGCTCGCCGCCGGTACTTTGTAAACTTTTGATTTGTTCTTCCGTCATGTTGATGAGTAGACTAAGATCAGTAGAGTTTCCCCATAGACAAACTAAAATAAAACAAGCGAGATCGTCATGATACGCGAAGAGCAACGTTAATAATAATTCAAATTACCTTGGGCCAACTCCAGGAACATCAGTCTTTTCTTCTCCCATCCTTCTTCGCTATCGCTTGTGGATATGGGCTCAGCAAAACGGGTTGAGAGTTCAAAAACAGCGTCGGCGGAACGAGAAAAGGTGTCGCATTTTTGACGGAAGAAAACATCGTAGTCCTGGACGAGATGGTGTACATTTTAGTTCCAGTCTATAACCAGAAATATTGAATGCCAACCTTCCAAAAGCGACTGACACTGAAGCATTCATGCAGACGGCGGTACTTGTAGGCTTCAGCGAACAACCAAGGCGCATTCATGAAGTCTTTGCCTATACGCACGCAAATATGAGAATGAATAAAAATCAGGGAGGGCATGAAGTTGTTTTACCTTGAAAGTACCGAGCGATTTCTTTGTTCCATAACGCTACATCACCTTCACCGTCGTCGGCAATTGGTCGTAGTTTACTATATTCTCGTCAGGAACGAAGCACATCGGGGAGTAGAAAGGATCACGAACTGGTTTGCACTCAGATTCTCCATAAGTTCGTCCATTCTCTTGATACATTCGACAAGGTCTTCAATCCTGTCGACTTCCCACTGGCTGTTGAGAGTCTTTACGACGTCTTCGATGGCTTTGCCCAGGATAGTAGGCAGACGGACGCCCATGGTAGCATGAGCAAAGGAGAATTCATGATAGCCTCGGAAAGCTGGCCATGGTGGGTTGTTGGGATCAATCCGAGAGGGGGTACGGGGACCGGAGGGGAGGATCTCCTTCCGAGACGGGAGATGTCCAAGAGTGAGTGTTATCTTGTCTGGAGCGGAGGTCATGTTGTGACCTGGGGAAAGATGAGAGGGTGAAGACTGAGGAAGAGGGGGAGACGAGGAAGCGGATGTCAAGCTGTCTTCGAGTTCGAGGTCAAATTCTAGAGCCGGGGAGTCGTTGGCCAGGGAGTGGGTGTGTTGGGGAGGCTCTTGGTGGTGAGAAACTACGTTGGGGAAGTATGATCCCTGTTGTGACGAACGGGGGAGTAAATTCGAAGTAGACATACTGTGAAGAGCGAGTGATGCGTATTCAACGCTGATATGAAAGACCTATGGGTAGGGAAGAGATGACCGACGGTACTGTGTCTTTTTATATACACAGTGAATACAAAGAAGTTGTCGAAAACGAGAAAAAGAGGCTGAAAATTGGAGGTGAGTTCACGAAAAAGGCAGCAGCAATCAATATCAAGTAATATCGAATAATATCAATTGCTCGCTTTCTTTTCAGGTGATGTAAGTTATCCACTTGCAAAGGCGAGCTCCGATGGATCTGCAGCTCTCCCCTCTTTTGTGGGGTGCATTCGGGATGTGGTCAATGACGTCACATGCAGATTGCGCCAAACTTCTTTTCGGCGGTGCCAGTCTCGGCTCAAATTTTGGGGTTAAAAATGGATTTCCAATATGGATTACAAAGCCGGGGACTAATTTAAGCTTCAAGCGCGCATGCTCTACTTGACTTATAACAACAGCTTCATTGTCGATGTGTGTTCTCGCAAACGTGCTATGTATATACGACTGTCAGCCTTCAATTTTATGCCAATTGAAAAGATATACCAACATTGTATCTTTCCGCATGATTTCGGTTATGTGTCTGTGTCCGACATTCTCTTCCGTACCTGGAAAAATAAAAATAAAGCCCAACATGTAGGGAATCACAAATCGCTTTCGTCCTTTCACTCACCAACAGTCAGGCCTGTCCGGCAGGATGTCTACAAACAACAAATATATCAACAATAGATTCATCTTCCTTGGAATATAAGCTTTACTGTCTCCTCTGTCAAGGCTTCGCTTTCTCTCCTCTTTCCACCAGTCAAACAGCGTCGTACTGAGAATATTTATTGAGCAGTTAGTGCAATGCTTCGAGTCTGGCCCCCATAACCGGTCCGCTTCCGCATCGTTCAAGTCTTCTCGTGCTTGCTCATGTTTGTGGTCAAACACGCCCGACAAGATAATTCTTATATCTAGTGGTCGATTTTGGACATAATTTTCAAATCTTGCCACTTCCTCAGCATTGTTCCTGAATTCCATTGGGGAGAAGTATCCAATCAACGTTCGTATACTCGTCACCATGAGTTCAGTTCCTGTGGACGTGATATACAAAGTTGAAAGGTAGACTCGAGACGCTTTCGTGCACAACTTACTTGAACGTGAAAGTAGCTCGATATTCATAGGGCACCCATGAGGATCTATGTTGCTGCAGTATATTCCATCGCATGTTATGCCTGGATAGATATTCAGGCTCAAACAAGTATGTATATGAGTAGATCGCTGCAAACATTGTATTACACGATTAATTCCATTTGGCACATAGTTGCCGCAACCGCGACATTGTTGATGGTCAGACACGCCCTGTCTTGTGGAGCAAAAAGAAAAGGAATCAGTAAATCACATTGAAAGGCTATATTTTTACAACTAACTTTCCAGTGACGGACGGATGATCTAAGGAAAGCTTCCTCGTCTCTCTTGCTGGCGGAGTGGCTGTAACTGGATCTAATCCAACCGCTCGAAGCTCCTCCGCACTAGGCAACGGAATCGGATTCGGACAAACATATCCAGTTGGATTGTTTGCGGTACACGCCATACATGGCCATAATAATAGATTTATTGCATTGTTTTCAGCGTCTTCATCTTCGTCGGACAAGTTCTCATCCTCATCGTCCTCGTCACCATGACCCCCCGGGAAAATTTCTTCATTACTGTGGGATGAAGATCCAGGTGGCAATGATGAATTCTTTCTTTTCTTGTTGAGATGTGTGATTATGGACTTGAGCTGAAACGCTGGTTTCGCTGACGTCGACTGGGATTTACAGGTCGGGCAAGTGGTGTGTCTAAACAGACGTGCGTCATTTGTGTTTAATGCTTCTTTGTGTTTATGAGTAGATGAACGCGAGGCTTACCCTCTCCACCAGGAGATCAAACATTCCTTATCAAATGAATGTAAACATGGTATCACTGGAAGGATTCTAGTGTGGAGCGAATTCGGATAAAGCGGACGGGTGCGCGCACGTACCTATGTATGGTTCTGTCAACGTGTTAAGACAGATCGCTAACACATCAATATGTCATGGGAAAGCATTGAAAAATAAGGTTCGTTATACACGTACTACACATGAATTCTTCATCAATTGATTGCATACTCAATTGGGAATCTTGAGCTCCGCCACCTTCGAGATCATCTTCGCTTTTCGCCTCATCCAAACTCCGTTTCCTCTTACCTCTACCTGCATTACTATCGCGTTCCAAATCACTTTCGTGGCTCGATGGCTCCTGATCAGACATTTGTAGACAAAAGAGGTTATGACATCTGAAGGGTTACGTAATTTAAAAAACTCCACAAATTTCTCCCTTTCGTGCTCGCTTGTTTTTTGTGTCTTTTGTTACTCTTGGGCCTACCTGAACAAGTGCGAAGTTACATACATAACTGAACCCCTGAACCAGAAAAAATGCCTCCAAAATCAAGAAAACCGAAAAGTGCTGGTTCCGGTAGTACAGCCGCCACTCGTGCTGCTTCTTCAAGCAAATCCACAAAGCCCGCTTCCGCTGCAGCCGCTACTACTACTAGAAAGCGTGCACTTGATGCAGTCTCTAATAACTCAGAATCTGATGACGATAACAAACCTGTATCCAAAAAGACAAAGCAAGACACTTCAAAAGATGCCAAAATGGTGACAGTTATCAAGCAAACTTCCGTTCCCGTCGATCCGCACTCGGGCCTTGTCCGTAAGCTCAATCGCATTCTGCTGATATCAAGTTTGAATAAGCATGCCAACTGTCTTTATCATTTAAGTCACTCACAAGTTTATGAGGATCACAGTGGAGTTTGGGATGCAATGCTGTTCGTTTTTATTTTGCCCTGTCCCGCATTGTGGTCGAATCTTATAATCTCTGAATCAGTAACCAGACCGACATCTCGGGCAACACGAATAGCAACAAGTGCGCTGTTCTTTTTTTATTGAGATCGTCTACGTTTTCATATGCATCTTTCAGATTCTATGTCTTGCAAATTTTACATTCCGGGAAAAATGATTATTTTTTATTCACGCGATGGGGTCGTGTGGGAGAAATTGGGGCTTATCAGTTCAAGGTGAGATTTTCGCTTTCGGTCATGAATAGTCAGCGTACTGATAGCTAATAGGGGCCATGGGAGTCCTCTGCAGTAGCTATCGATTTTTTCAGAAAGCAATTCAGAAGCAAAGCCGGCACTGACTGGGACAGTCGACATGGCATGGTCGCAAAAAAAGGTAAATGGTTGCATTTATGTTATGGCAATAAACCTAATCAATCGTTTTCATAGGAAAATATGTATTCATAGGTGTGACATGCGATCCACGAGATGACGTTTATCTCAACTTTTTTATTAGAGCGTGATTTTGAAGATAGCTCAAAGAACGCAGCTGATGGACCATCGACTTCTGGGGAACCTAAAGAAGACACTAAAGTGCCCGACTCAACTCTAGCACCCGAAATACAGGCATTTATATCTCATCTTAGTCTCGGTATATTTCTCATATTTTCACTGAAGGAATTTTGCCAAGTCATTTTCTCAACAAAGTTCGTTTGTCAATTTACACCTTCCTCCATGATTCGAGCTGTTTCTGGTGTAGACTTCTCGATGCGCATTTATCAGAAATGAATTACGATGCCAATAAACTTCCTTTAGGTGATTCATAATATCAATGCGCAAATCTGAACAGCTAACATCCTTTTCTCCAGGAAAACTTTCTAAGGCTAGTATTCTCAAAGGCTTCGAGGTACTCAAGGTAACACTATAGCTTTCATCATCACGCACATACGTGTATAGTGAGTCGACCACTGACAGGAATTGGCGGAAGTAATCGAAGACCCTAATCCTGCCAAGTTTGCTCAAAGTGGTGGAATCAATGAAGTCTGCGCGGAACTAAGTGGTCGATACTACTCGTACGTCTAATTTGTGCGGGAATACATTCGCTCTCTAAACTAAGGCATATCAGGTTGATTCCACACAATTTTGGGCGTGCTCGTCCTACCATCATAAGTAACATGTCGCTTTTGAAGCACGTACATACTATTTTCATTTGTTTCTGTGACTGCCGTATATCTAATTTTTCACGCAGGAACTGGAAGTTCTAGATAATCTTGGCGAGATGGTGACCATGATTTTTCTTTTTGCAGAGGAAAGGAACCTGATTACTGACATACATACATAAACTAGGAAGTTGCTCATAAAATCATTACTTCCAACTCATCAACCGATGAGGATGGAAACGTCGTTAACCCTCTTGACATGCACTTTAATTCACTGGGTTTATCGATGATGGAGCCTGTTGGGCGCGAGTCCAAAGAATTCGACGTGCTCCAGGCTTATGTTCATGATACACATGGACACACGCATGCCTGGTATAAAGTCAATGTCCAACATATTTTCCGAATTGGCAGGTAGGTATGTCTTTGTAATTTCCTTTTTTTCTGTGTTAAAGTGTTTTTACGCAGAGACGCTGAAAATCAGGCATTCAGCGAAGCAGGATATGATAGTCTGGAGCCCGGTCAGCGTCTTTTACTATGGCACGGTTCTCGATCTACCAATTTTGCTGGTATTCTCAAACAAGGGTTGCGTATCGCCCCACCAGAAGCTCCCGTCACGGGATACATGTTTGGAAAGGGCATCTACCTTGCGGATGTAAGTAATACACGATATCTTTCCAGTTACTTCACCTTATACTGTTTTTCAAGATGATGTCAAAGTCTGCTAATTATTGTTATGCACAGTGCGTGAGAATATTAGCTCATATGGGTATCGTCTAACCCATAACCTTTTTTTTATCAGTTTGAGTAATGGAACCGGGATACTGCTCCTTTGCGAAGCGGCCGTTAAACCCTTCAATGAACTTCAAAATGCCCTTTATAATGCCGATCAAGAGTGCAAGAAGCACAATGCCCTGTAGGTTGTTGACGAAGCTTTTTTTTGCGCTTTTTTCTTTGACGTAAAATCAACAGAGCTACGAAAGGTGTGGGACGGTTTCAACCTGTTGATTGGCAAGATGCGGGCGCTGCTTTGGACCGCTCAGAATTATCAGGTGTCAGCATGCCTAAGGGAAAGGGGAGCGATGCCAGTCAATCCAGCCTCAGTCTGCAATACAACGAGGTAAATAGTTTCAATACCTACCTACCTACCTGCCGACTTTTTCTTTTTTCTGACTTTATTCACAGTACATTGTTTACTCCGTATCGCAGATACGCCTACGGTATCTTCTCATGGTGAACATGAGCAGTTAATAAAGACTTGGCTTTAATCTTTTGTCGGAATGTGTTGAACACGTATCACCGATTTGTAATGCCTTACATATACGCGCTCGATAATATTTGGCCTCTCAAAGTTCGTTGAATTGAACTGATTTCACACGGAGAACCGTTTGTCGTTGTAGTAACTAGTCCAGTCGAGTCAACATGCTTCATATTACAATCTCGTACTATCTCGTCTACGCAGATGAAGTGACAACATACAACTGAGGAAAACAACAAAGGGGGATGTCAAAACTACGGGTATCAAAGTTAAGGTAAAAATAACTATTTCTTCGGGGGTTTCTTCTTTACTTCCTCCTCTTTGCAAGGATGAAGCATGATCTTGTTAACTGTTCCTGGAACATTGCCACTATAACCCTGAATAGAATACATCAGAAATGACAGATCAAACAAATATATAAGTTTTACTGACTTTGCTCCAATCGTAATTAACTGCATAGGCAAAAATTGTTCCTGCTTGATTAAAAGCCGTGCAAGAGATGGGAGCCGGAGCGGGGTCGAAAACTGATTGAACGTTAATAAACGTCTCAATGATGAAAGTAATCAATAGAACTAAACCCACTCTTTAATCTAGTTCGGCTATCTTTGTCCCAGAAGTTTAATGAGCCGTCTGAACCTGCAGTGCTAAATGTACCCTGTTGTTGGTGGAAGCTAAAGACGAGCTTGAATATAAATTTTGAGAGCATGATTAAGTGATTTTGGGTACCTAATATCATTGACTGCAAAAACAAGCGTGTGACTCTTGTTCTGAGCAGATTGATCTCTTCTATGACATTTAAAAGAGAAATTTTCGGACCTAAAGTTTGGTTCGTCTCATACGGCTGCTTCGAGTATAAAGTGGTACGACTCACGAGCTCGCTTTTTCGTCAACATATGTAATAGCTACCCGACCTTCTATGCTTCCTATGGCAAAACCGTCTGCGGCGGGGAAACAAGCGACAACGCGAGTTTGCATTCTGAGGGTTGACTCTAATGACTAGCAAGAGTGAATACTGAAAAGAGGAATGATGTATTAACGACGGTAATGCTCACCTTGAATACTTTGCCTGGTTCTTGCAGATTGTATATGCTGATTTTTCTGTCGGCGCACCCGGCCACGAGCAAAGGGAAGGTCACATCCATTGTATAACACCTTTCAGGCAGAGTATTAGTGATCACAGGATTCGGCGTTCGAAGATCCCAAAACTAGAGACGTATGAAATGCATAAGGAAAGAAAGAAAGGGAAAGCATGGAGTACGACCCGACCTTGAGGGTTTTATCCCAACTACCTGTGGCAAGAATGCCATTTTGCGCGTCGATCCATTTTACAGACTTGATTGGCGCGTCATGCGCGGCCACTTGAGTAGTTTGACCCGTTTGAACATCGAACATGCGAGCTGCTTTGTCTGCGCCACCAGATATCACTTTTGTCCCGTCTTTGCTCCAACAAACACTCAGCACGGGTCCTTCATGGCTAAACATAGCTTTCCCCTGAAGATAGATGGAGCAAGGCACACAAACCCGTAAAGATAAATAATATTAGTCGTACTCACCTGCGTCTGTCCACCGGGAGAGACCTCGTAGATCCTAACATTATTGTCCCAGCTCGCGGCTGCCAAAAAATCTGCTTGGGGACTCCATGCGAGACTGGAAACAGAGTCGGGGGGCGAGTCAGAAACTTCGATATCTTTGGTGGCGGGGGCTGCAGTTGCGGTATTTGTTACAGCGCTGGATGAGCCTGTGCTAAAGAAGGACATGTGGGATGCAGGCAGGTATAATTGGTGACACGTGACGGTCACGCCCTGTTTACGCTGTCATCCCCATTCGAGTTTTGCTAGTCACTTGTTTCTCTTGCGCTCCCACAAACGGTCAACACCTTTCGCGCGGAATAATGAATCTCCTGATTTCAGGGACCCGTATAGTTTATCCAGCAAACCTTGGGAATGTCATTTTATTGGGAAACTGCGGTCTGAGTTTATATGTCTACATGATATACGAAATGTATTACGAAAAGACTGTCTGCTGACCTTGGAGTATATCGATTTCCGGCCAGTGTCTCCTGGTTGTGTGGGTCACTCGATCATACCGTAATTTCGTCGTCGTCTTCGTCATCTCACGTGCCAGAAAAATGTTACTTTTTCAGAATCGAATCCATCATGCGTTTTGCCCAAAATTCCAATTGTCTGTCCTTCTACAGCTGATCATCAGTCATTTTTCAATTCACTGCAGTGGTGTTACTTCCTTGACCGCGTGCTAGGCACAGTACGAAGATAGCGAAGATAGCTCAATTCACTTCAGTGCAGTTCGGCATTATTGCGCGCAAATCATTCATTATCAACCGTAGCCCCTCTGTTCTTTTTTTAAAAGCGCATACCCTAACTTTTGAAAAACTCCTCCTCGACCCTTCATTCTTTCCATATTTGATTCTCTACCGTGTCAACATTTAAACGCTACTTTTTCATCATGTTCCCGAATATTATCAAATCCTGACCGGTTTACTGACCACCTGATTCATCCTGTTTCGACGTTTTCCATATTCCGGAGCAAACTTCTTACTCCTCTTTCTCCGAATCATTCTCACCACTGGGCTGGCTCCGCAAATCCACAAGTTCTGTCTAAATAAATACCGAGTTTTAAGCATGCTTCTGCAGCTATCCCCCTCCGACCTCTTCGTGTCAATCGACCAATGACGCAGATGTTCCGTCTTCTGAGCCTGTTGGCTCTTCTTGTCCCATATGCTTCGGCTGCCATGACAGGCATCGGGTTGGCTAACGTCGCTCGTGCGTCGGGGAAACTATACTTCGGTTCTGCTACAGACAATCCAGGTAAGTTGCCCAAAAAAACTCCTATCAGTGACGTCGTCTAAGAACTTTGTATAGAGCTCGTCAACAAGACATACGTCAAGATTCTGACGGATCAGAATGAATTCAAACAGACCACACCAACCAATTCCATGAAATGGGTCCGTTTCTCAATTTAGTGCACATTGATTGATTCTGATCTAAATTAAACTCACTTCATTTTCGCAGGATGCTACAGAGCCTGAGCAAAACGTATTCAACTTCACTGGAGGAGACCAAATTGTTCAATTAGCTGAGGCGTCTGGTCATATCATGAGGGGACACAACCTGGGTGAGGAGAACCATGACTTTCAAAAAAGGCACCGACTTATTCTCATGCCATTTAGTCTGGACTTCTCAGTTACCGGAATGGTGATTTGTTTTAGAAAAAATTATATTTCATATATGCTTATCATTTTACAAAGGCTCACTAACGGAAATTGGACGAGAGACACACTCATAGCGGTCATGCAGAATCATATTCATGGCGTGGTTTCGCATTACAGAGGAAAAATCTACGCTTGGGGTTTGTTCTCAATAATTTTCCCCCATTAAACAGACTCGCTCAACAAATTTGATAGATGTGATTAATGAACCCTTCAGCGAGGATGGTTTGTCAAAGTTGATGTGCACATCATATTTATATGCCAATAACTACCTTTAGGAACACTTTCATCAAATATGTGGACTAATATAATCGGACCTGATTACCTTGAAATAGCGTTGCATGCTGCTCGCGCTGCCGATCCTAACGCCAAGTTGTACGTCGCCGTTCTCATTCATTCGCTCTCAATATCTCGTCTAACTTGGATACACAGGTATATAAACGATTTCAATATTGAAGGTATGAAAAAGGCTATTGCTTTTTTATTTTCAAGTTTCATAACAGTCGTACCAGGTGTGGGTGCCAAGGCGGCAGGTGCACAAGCGATCGTGAAGAGTCTCAAGGCAGCGGGTGCCCCCATTGACGGCATAGGCTTCGAAGTATGTCTAAAATTGCTCTTTTTTTTTTATAAAAAAAAGTGTTGAAATCCAAAAAGTCTCATTTTATCGTTAACGAATTGCCCCCAAATATCTCTGAAAACATGAAAGAGTTCGTTAAGTTGGGTGTGGAGGTCGCTGTCACGGAGCTTGACATTCGTGAGTACTTCATACCCGACTTCCCTTGAAAGGATTTTAGCTAAAAAAGGAGCAAAGGCATGACTTTACCCTCTACCCCCGCTTTACTCCAACAACAGAAGCAGGATTATCAAACGGTAGCTGAGGCATGCAATTCAGTTCCAAAATGTGTAGGCATAACACTTTGGGATTATACTGACAAAGTAAGAGAGAAGTCATCGATTATCTTATATCAGAATTGGTTCTAACTTGCAATGCCTGTTTGTAGTTTTCTTGGTAAAAAAAATATTCATCATTCGTCAAGTGAGATGTTCAAATCTAATAATTTTGTTTTTCGTCTCAGGATTCCGGGTACTTTCGCTGGGATGGGTGCAGCGTGTCCATGGGACGAAAACCTGATGATCAAGGTCAGCGAGTGCGTTCGTCTCGAGATAAGAAGGTGCAGCTTACACATTCTTATAGCCCGCATATGACGGAATTGTAAACGGTTTCCTGGCGTAAGTTTTCATTTGTTTTTGCTTCCTTTGTTTTTCCGATAAGCGGTCATATCTACTACCTTACAGGACGGACATCGGTCGCATTCTGTGATGGGTTTTTAACTTGGGAATAACTTTTTTTCTTCGAGTAGAGTAATTGTACAGCCTGATGTACAAAAGTTTGTTATAAACAACAAAAACAATTTCTTTGTAAAAAGTCAGGACTGGAAAAAAGAGACATATACTATGTTTATTTTTTAATAGCCGTGATGATGATGGTGATGGTGATGTTGAGGTTCGCCGTATCCAGAAGGGGGATATGCTTGTTGGGGAGGGTAATAACCGCCGGGTTGTGGTTGTTGATACCCGTCATAATATCCTCCAGCAGGAGGACCATAAGCGCCATACCCACCGTGACCGCGTGCACCCCATGGGGCTCCACCATTGTAGTCATACGGAGCAGCATAACCAGCCTGCTGCTGCGCATATTCCCACCCGGTTCCACCCCCGTAGCGTTGTTCAGCCAGCTGGTGGGCTTGTCTTTCTGCCAATTTCTTCGCTTTGTGGCGGTCGATCCAGTCGAGTCCTTTGGTTTCGACGAGTTTGTCGACTTCAGCGGAGGCTATTCCCGCAAGAATTTCCTAATAAAATAAAATAAACATCTATTTAGTTCTTTTGTTTAATTTTCATCATCACCACTGGCACGCACCTTCATAAGCGGATGAGACGGTTGTTCTCCAGTCGCACGCAAGTGGGACTCATAAGCCCTCATTGCCGCAAAACCAGCAGCACCAGCGATGGCTTTCAGAATTAAAAATAATCAGGCTTCCAGAATCTAACGATGATGATGGTGATTACTCACCTTCGTGTGTGAAACTGGCTTGGTGGTGAGGCTGGATTTCTTCGGTGTGGTAAATGTTCTGATAATGGCTATGGGCATCATCGTGTTCAAATGGTGAAAATGCGTTGAAAAGGTCCATTGCTGTCGGCAAGTATTCGTTGTTGGAATGGTTACACTTAATATACAGAATACTGAGTGACACAGCCGAGCTCGAGTCACGAATGCGGCCTATCAGATAACCAAGAAGATAATCAGTTGCCATTGAGAGCGCGGGTACTACGGCCTACTTGCTATCAATAAAAAAAAAGTATTACATACATATGTAGAATATTATTGTAAACACATAAATAAACTGGTTCACTCTAAAATAACTGGAACGCCTAGCTCTGCTAATCTGATCCACTTCGACTGTGTAAAACGTTCTAGCGCTAGTCTCCGCTCTTTATCGTTTCTTTTTGAAATAGTTCGGAGCACCACTCTCTTCAAACTCCGGAATTGGGGTTGGCATAGAATAGCTTCAATACCTCTCCAATCGAGGCATTCCAGCCTATCAACGTGCACCCATATCATGTCGAACCCAATTTCCTCTATAACCGGAGATCGCAATCCATCGAGGAAGCCAGGAAGCCAGGTATAATTTTGACTTTCGTTACTAATCATGAAAAGGTCATTCAGTCTGAGATATCGGAGGCTCGTAGTGTGCTCTAGAAGATTGAGTCGAGTGAGGTCGGCAATCGCCATATTATCGACCGAGTCATGGAAGATGTGCGAGACCGAGAACCGCTCCAAAGAACGACCAACGGCTTTCAAAAGTCCCGACAATGCGAGAAGGTTAGAACGACACATTGTAGAGCTCCAAACAAGCTCTTTAATGTCGACGTCTGTCAGATAAGCGGTAAACCACTCGATGATGCGGGTTGGAAGATCCACGAGAGTCATGCGTGAAAGACTCGGCTCAGTAGTTTGTGGTAAATCCTCGTCAGGAAACCGGAGACAGTCTTCTACCCATCCAACGCGGTTAAGGCTTAACTCTGTGATCTGAGGATGAGCCAGTATTAGGCTAGTGAGATCTTGAAAATGTTGAAAGGTGACTGCAGTCAGGGATACCCTGCGCAGTGTAGGAAAATCGAATAGGATCGTTCTTTGAGAGGGTATAGATAAATGGGAGAGGTCGAAATAATTGAGATTGAGGGAATGAATGTGGGATAGTTTAGAGTTTAGTAGCGGTACGAGGATGTCGAAAAAGTTGGAGAGCTTGAAAAGATATTCCATGGAATTCGCCAGCGTTAGGTCTTCTATAAGACGAGGAAGAGTCTCTGACGACAATATTGACCGTAATTTGGATTTGCTGGTGGCTGGGGTGAGTTTCATATTAGTGAATAGACGGTACTTGGATGCCGGTACCCATGACCGACAGACTAGGTGGCAAGAGCATAACGTAGATTTGTCTTCGCGGATGAGATCAATGATATAGTCGATTATTTCGAAGGGTAAAGGTTTTCTATTTCAGGTTTAGGTTTATGATGAGAACTACTCCAGGGTGGTGAAGAGAAGACTAGAAGATACCTAGAACTATAAACCTGAGACGGTTTCACGGTATTACGAAGTGGGGACATTGTTCATTAGGATAGAAAGGGACTGATAGGAATGAAGAAAATGCCGTGAGCCTGGGCATGGTCTATATACGCTGGTTGAAGCGGTTTTAGAACAGGGGTAGTCAAGTGAGGCTAGGGGAGTGGTACATACGTGTAGTATCAACAATTGAAAAATAGCGTTGGGCAACATTTGATTTGGCAATCAAAAGTATAAAGCCCAGCCATGTTACTGTTCAAGTAGCATATGTTGCGAAAAGAGCACAAAGCCAGCCCAAAATCGTGTGACTGTCGGTAGTTGAGATCGATGCCCCGGTTGGAAATACACTAGTTCCCCGGTTTGGCTGAGTCTTTGCTATAAATGGGAAACAGGACTACGAGATAAATATTTAGACGTACTAGTGAACTTGCCAAAATATATAGAGGGAAAATTACCATTCCTTGTTGCGGAAGCTTTCATTCAACCTATGAAACCAAAATAAAGTGCATCGGAAAGCGAGGCCATCAGGGCAACCGAAAGATGAAAGTGTGAAGCTCCGAACGAATGAGAGCTAAGGAGGACAAGTGATTTCCCACAGGAGGGGCATTGCAGAGGCACATGGTAAAGTTCAATGTTTTCAATGTTTGAATCTGGATTGCCAGCACAGCGACGGCGCTACTGAAGCGCTACTGCTGAATGGGGGTGGATGTGTTACGCGCGCATGTCACATGTCACGCATGTCCGCCAACCCGTCGGAGGCTTCGGTGTCTCTCGGGACGGATAACAAGAGCCGCCGGAAAGGGAAACAGGTTGTTATTTTTGGAAGCCGAGTGAGTAGGTGAGTTGACGCTTTTTGATCTTTTTTGATGTGCCAAGATATCTGTGCAGTGACTTTGCTAAAGGACTCACGTGGCGACCGGTGATTGTTGTAGAACTAGAAAACTAAGACTAAGAGCAAGTCGAGATATCATAAGGCTGGTTCAGCGCTGGGAACTATCACAGTTGGAACCAAGTTCTCCCAGGTTAACCATTCAAGAGACGGGACCTAATATTGTCTTAATGATATGATCACTCGGGAATACGGTAAAGAAGACAAGCGATCACCAGATAGCTTCCACTGGCAGTAGACATCTGTGTCCTATTACTGTCCCTAGTCTCGGTTAACTTTCGTGGCGTTCCTAGACACTGCGCTCGCGTGCACTTTATTTGCACTGTTTCAACTTTCGTGTTTTCTTTTTTTTCTCTTTTCTTCTGCAATGTCTCAACTAGGGTGTCTCATTGAATCGCGCGTCGCGAGATAAGGGAATGAAAAAAAACGATGACATAATACGGCCTTTTTAGCCATTCTGATATCGGATCGTAATGTGTCTTATCTTCTGCAAAAGCGCTCCAGCCTATCGGAGTCATTGTCCTTGATAGTCAAGGCCCCCCTCTCCCATGCGTTCTCTGAAAACCGGTGCCTAGCCTAAAGCTCTTCTATAAATTGGTTTAGGCTATTCTGTTCCACTTCTTTTTTTGTTTGAGCCTCTCCCTCCTCCTCTTCTTTTCTTTCAAAGGTAGCTCAACGCCTTCCAAGGCCTCCTGTCTATCATCATCATGACGAGCGACCCTATTATAAAGAACGACACCTACTTCGATAAGGAGAAAGGATATGAACATGATCACTCCTCCACAGATCCGACCACAGATGGCATGATCATCGTCCAAGACAAGGAGGGGGAAGGTTTGCAACGCCAGCTAAAGAATAGACACGCTCAGATGATTTCAATCGGTGAGTACCCCACCCCCTTCCCCTCATGACTTCCCACATTTTCTCTACTCTATTCACCCATTTCACTCCTATGTCTCACATCATCACATTAATTAGGCGGTGTCATTGGTACCGGTCTTTTCCTTGGGACAGCTGGCTCTCTTGCTCGCGGCGGTCCAGCTGGTCTTCTTTTAGGATATCTCGTCGTATCTTCAGTTTGCGTCGGCAGTATGTTCCTTATTTTTTTTTTTTGTCGCGTGACTTGAAACAAATGACGAAACTATTCTGCAGTGATGCTTTCTCTCGGAGAGTTGGTCACCTTCTTGTGAGTAGTCTTTATGTCTTTGGTTCCATATATATGCTCAGTTTTACTCCACAAAGACCCGTTCCTGGTGGTCAGGTGACACTTTCAGGTCGTTTCGTCGACCCCGCATTAGCCTTTGCAATGGGATGGAATTATTGGTATTCATGGATCGTCACATTACCAGGTAATTATCCGTATCTCTATTACATACCCCGTAAAAAGATAGGGATCGAGCCATTGCCAATTTGGTACCCTTCCAAAATATCATCAATGCCAAAACGCACAGGAATTGTACGAAAGTGGTACCAAATTCGCGGCGATTCTGAATTCACTTAATGGCTTGCTAATTTCCCCTTTTTTTCCTTGAACAATCACATGTACTCATCATTTCATCCCACAGCCGAACTTTCTGCTGCGGCTGTTCTCATCAATTGTAAGCGTCTCTTCTGTATTTTGATGTACAGAATTCCGATTTCTCATTGGCACTTCTTATACATTAGTTTGGAATCGCTCTATAAATGTGACAACCGTGTTTTTGTTCTTCACATTCCCAGGGTTTCTTTCTAATCTAGATGTATAACGTTTTTAGGATGCCGTCTGGATTACGATCTGTCTATTTGTTGTCGTTGTCATCAACTTCTTTGGCACTCGTGCATTTGGAGAATGTGAATTCTGGTTCGGTGAGTTCGGTGTTGTCCACAGAAGCAATCAATATTCATCCGTGCATTCTAGCCTCCATCAAAGTTCTTACTATTATTGGTCTCATCATCCTCGGACTCGTCATTGACCTTGGCGGCGCGCCCACGCATGATAGGATAGGATTCCGATTCTGGGTACTTGACTTTCCTTTTGAATATTGCGACCTTCCCTTCATTAACTCCGTTGCACAGCATCATCCAGGACCTTTCGTACAATTCGATAATATCGGTGGTAGCAAAGGACGCTTCCTCGGATTTTGGTCCGTTTTGATCAATGCAGCGTACGCTTTCGTAAGTTTTCTCACTTTCTTTGGTAGTTTATGATTAACAATCATACATACATGCATAGCTTGGAACCGAGATTTTGGGAATGACAGCAGCGGAAATGACCAATCCGACCAAAAACATTCCTCGGGCCATTCGGGGTGTCTACGTCCGTATCCTTGTATTCTACATCTTGGGTGTATTCGTAAGTCTTAATCCAAATTGTGTACAGTGTGAGAGTCATTCATCCAAATTCGAAAACGTCTGTGCAGATTCTCGGTTTAATCTGTCCATCTAATAACTCCGACCTTCTCACCGGTGATGGCACAGCAAACGGCTCTGCGTGGGTTATTGCTATCAAGATCGCCAAAATCAAGGCATTGCCAAGTATTATCAACGCCTGTCTTCTCAGTACGTATAAATTCACTTGTGACGTTTTTTATGTTGCCATCTCACCAACATGACAATTATGATATGTAGCATCTGCGTGGTCGGCCGGGTCTTCAGACTTGTATACTTCCTCGCGTGCATTGTATGGTCTGGCAAAGACTGGTCAGGCGCCCAAGATTTTCGCAAGGGTATGGTGCCATCTATCTTGTATTATCCAGACATCAGAGCTAAACTCCTGTTTTGAACGCAGACCAATAGGTTCGGTACCCCATGGCCCTCGATCTGTGTCAGCACAGCTGTAAGTCATCTTTCATAAACAACGTTCATCGCTTCATAATTCGCTTATATGAATGATTGTTTGTATAGTTTGGTTTTCTGGCTTACATGGGTGTCACGAATGGCTCTTCCCAAGTTTTCACTTGGTTCTCGAACATGAGTTCCGTTACCGGGATGCTGAACTGGATGGGCATATGCTTAACCTTGATTAGATTCCGTTCGGGGCTGAAGGTAATTCCGACAAATTAATTAGTGATTGATAAACCACAAGATGTCTCACGCAACCTGACAGGCTCAAGGAATCTCTCTCGACACTTTACCTTATAAAAGTCGTTTCCAACCATTTGCAGCCTGGTGGAGTTTGATGTAAGTTATAGCCTAGTATTTTTTAAGGCCAAAAGTAATCACAAGCTGATCATTTGAACTACAATAGCTGGAGCATATTAATCATCCTCTTTGCCGATTGGCAAGTATTCTTGAAAGGACAATGGAATCACTCAGATTTCGTCACCAACTACTTCCCAGTTCCTATCTTTATCATGTAAGTGGCTTTTGAGACCTCCCGAAATGAGGGTTTTGATTAACACCGTGCCATCACAGCCTGTACATAGGATACAAGGTCTACTATAAAACACGCATCGTCTCACGTAAGTGAATTCTTCAATGTCGTTCCATGATTTTTCTAACATACGACATTACAGCTTTGGAGATGGATTTCGTTACGTTCGCAAATGTCAAGACCTGATGTAATGAACAACATGTTTTTATGATTTATCTGTATTTCATATTATTTTCGAAAAACCTTTTAAAACATCTTTGAGAGGTACGGAACATGTTAAGCCACGCCAGACTAGATGGAGCCTAGCTGTAAGGAGCTAGCGGGCGGCCTAGGCTTGAAGTCGAAAGGAGAGAATGGTAGTGAGCTCGGATCGGCGGTGCGACTTTACGCACACCCAGAACCAGAATAACGATGCCTAGTGAAGATTGATAAGCATAGATCTCCGCCGATAATAAGTCTCCAATATAGGTCCCCGCACGTGTCCGAGCACTATGTACTCGAGTTCATAGCCCTTACGAAGGACTGAATCCGGAAGCTCAATTAAGCTCAGAGATCCGGGTTCCGTAGTACATGAATTGTATCTGAGCTTCGTGCTATTCAACTGGTAGCACAGCTTCTTTTCGAGCAAGACCTGCATAAAGTATGCAGAAATGTCTTGGGAGCTGTGAGAACCTCGAATAATATAGGTGGACGCCAAGTCTTGCATTCCAAGTAGAGTTTTGCGGAACTCAAGAAATTGATTTTTAATTTTGTGTGCATACATTCGAACCTATGACTATGAACTTTGAGTTTTTGATCATACGACGTTCCACGTTCCATGAAATGTACCTAATTTGCGTTGCGAAGTCCTTTGGTTGCGACAACCTTACCCATATATGGCACATAGGGTTTCAATCCCTCTTGGGAACAGAATAAGAACGACAGATCGGCTTTTGCTTCTGGGTCGCTGTCATGATTCTCGGTACATGACGTCGACTTCAGTTGAAATAACATTTATATTAGACAGTCACTAGAAGCCGTTAACAAAGTCTAAAGAATATTTTACAGAGCCTGAGGACGTCAGTTTGGTCGTTTCGAGAAAAAAAAAGTGTACACTTTAGAATTTTCAAAAACACGAGTCCGTCCCATCACTACCGTTTAACTCCTAAGAATAAATAACCCTTCTCCGCACGAAGGTATGTAGCCATGGGCAAAGCCGAAACGCAGAAAGCTCAGCTAAGTCAGGGTCGGTGAATGGCCCGCCGCCGATCTTTGACATTCATTGATTGTGGGACTGCAATCTGCAAGAAACGGCGTAGATCGACCATGACCCTCGAATCTAACATTTTTCAACCCTCTGTTGATTGATATACCATAATACAAACAATGACGTAGATTCACTGGATGCAATTGAAACTCCCGTTAAAATTTTTGGCTGGACAGGCCAGCAGTATGTATGTACTGTTTATTCAAGTAGAAGACACGAACTACATAATGTCAATCTTAATGGAACTTGGAACTTCCGCTGCGCAATGGTTCGTTCTAGATTTTCTCCCAGAAGTGACTTGTTTTACTATGAAACAAGCAAAATTTCATATTTGCCTTATTGACGAGAAAAATGTGCTTTGGTTTTACATCACGACCCCAAAGTTTTTTCTTTTTCAATCAGCAGCTGTTAATTTTAATTTTTTGTGGGTCTGCCGCTACTAACTAAGCGAGAGATCTCTAGGAATGTCATCTCCTCCGGCAAGCCCGTACCTGTGGAGACCAGACCAATCATGGCACGAATAAGTGATACTACTCGCTTGCGCTTCTCGTATAAAAATAACCATAATCAAAGATAAAACCTTCGCTTTTTTTTTCATTCATTATGATCTCAAAAAGTAAAATGAAGACATTCTGGATATATGCGGCTCTTAGTACAATTGTAAAACAACACCGTTTATTTTTTGTTTATTTCCAAAGGAAGAGAAAAAAAAAGTAGAACGACTGAGAAACATTGCTTTGCAACCAAACAAGGCTATTCGTTTGCCTTTTGGCTCAAAAAGTTCTAACTATATGCAAGAAATTAAATGAAATTTAGGCGAACATTTCGAAGCAGCAAACGAATTGCGCTTTGATTTGTGGGGGATTTTTTTTTTTGACTTCTCTTCCCAACAATCATCAAACAACATTCCATTTCGCCTCGGAGTTAAGTGAATCTCGGTCTTTCTGCTCTTGATCACGTTCAACTAGTTTGGTGACAGTTACAGACAAAGGTTTCAATGGATAATGCGCTTGGCTAGGCGTCTCGAAGTGCGGGCCGGAAATGACTTCTGAAGTGGGTTTGGCGGATTGTAAACCAGTGGCACCGCCATGAGCGATTCTAGAAATAGTTGTAGATCCAATTATTACTCAGTATTCAATAAAGATAACTTACCCAAGACCTATTCGTACAATAATAAGGTTGAACACGATTGATATAATGGGGAACGTCTAGAAAATAAATAAAAGTGTCAAGTGGATGACGAGAACATAAGAAAAAATCTTGCCCCATCTAACGCTGGATATTGCGCATTGCTGCCCAGAACATACGAAATAAGCAGTGTCAGACAAGAAATCGAATAAAGGGCTCCTGATTCAATAATGATGATGACAATCGGCATAAGAGATTGCTCTTTTGTTCCGGCGTATTTTTCCACTTTTCGGTTGCTGAACCAAATCCGAAAAGCAATGAGACCTAGAATAAAATCATAAGTGGGAAAATTCAAATCTCTAAGGCAGGAAATGACTCACTCGTACATAGCACATTTGTGCTCAGAGTTAAAGTGAAGAATGAAGTGATCCAACTGGAGAGATCTCCTGAGAAAACATCCTCGCCGGGCTTGATGACAGACAGTCTCTGAACGACAGTCATAGAAGTAACCAAGGTTCCGCATACAAAGCTGGCGGGTATGATGATGGCAAAGGGACGACGCCATACGACCCAGCAACGATACGTCTATCATCACCGCATGTATGATGGTGAGTACCATATACTTGGAAGGAATAGGTGAGGGGGCGAAAATGCACACACCGCAAATGAGTCAGCTAGAACTGTTTGGAGGGCGAAAACACACGTCTTGGAAACGTGCGACCATAGCCAAAGTTGCGAAAAGTAGCCAATCGGTCCTCCGGCCAAGTCCCTCTGGTCAATAAAGCCCTGGAGGATACGAGTCAAGTCGATGGCCAGATGCAATGTACCAAACGTCATCATAACGCATGAAGTAATGATCAAGCTCTTATTGATCCTTTCGGTTTTGCGGTGGTAGACAAGGACCCAGATAGTGATTGCGAAGAGCAACACTGATACACCTGAAATGCATTGACTCAAGACATGAGAGAGTGGGAAGGGGTTGAACAAACGTACCGTATAACAGCGTCTCGAGGAAGAAGCCAATCAACTCGGCTTTGTCGAGGGGGAGATGTTTATTGATATTGGGAATATTGACCATGCTGTCAGAAAGGAGTGGAACAACGACTGGGCTAGCGATGCTGAGACTGGCTCAGAAAGCAAGAGCAGGGGAAAATGGGTGTTTTCTGAATGGAAGGATCAAAAATTTGACGAATATATATACACTATATATCTTTTCAAAACATTAGTGTTACGCAGTGGTGGTGCTTTCAGCCCGTCTGCAACCATATGCATACTCATCTCTCGGGATCATAGCTCGGAGAATTGCCAGGGACGGCCTTCTTCGTAAGCAAACGATGCCCGTAATAGCCTAGGCACAAGAAACTCCACGCCCAAAATGTAATTACTACAAATGAATGTTGATGCATACTTTTAGCTAGATCTGTGCTTTCGAATCTAAACCTCCAAGCCCAAAATAAATACTTCATTATGTAATCTTCCAGTAATCGCAAAAGTGAAATTAAAGAACGAAATTGACTTGACTGATTTCATTTACGTGCGCCCGCTACAGATATAATATCAAAATCAAAGTAGACACCTGCGTGAGCCTGTTTTTTTCCGCGGCAGTTAATGTCCCAAAGTCGAGAAAGCGAAAGTATCAAGTTGAGAAGTGCCAGTCGCTACACTTTTGATGAGAATATACGCACTACTGCATAGAATCATTGAAAGAGGGTGTCACTTTGTCCGTAATACATATGATTCATGTAAGATGTCGATGAGTATAAACTTTGACCGGCTAGATTGCACAGAGCATCTGAAAAGAGTTGCCGCAAAGACTCGGAATCGGAGTTGAAATTGCATGGTGCCGGCATAGCTGCGGCAAACAGAACCTCAAGGCCTCAAAGATTATAGTGGTTTCCTCAACCTTTCCGAGAGCAACGAATGGTAAAGAACATACACTGCACTGTCCTAGCTCTATTTCGCTTATGTGTGACGCTGTTTAGGCTCCTTCTAAAAAAGCCGGAAAGAAGGTTGTTGCCTCCAGCGCAAAGAAAGCTAGTGCCAACAAGTCGGGAGTACTCAAGGTACGAATGAATTCATCTCTTCAAATGACATCGTTCTTGAGCTGCCTGTAATTTCAATCGCAGGCAGATTGGAAGGAGGGTTTCAAAAAGAAGAATGTTGGTGTATCAGATATGACCCTGTTGAGCACGATATCCGACGAAAGCGTTAACGACAACCTGCAAAAGCGATGGACCACTGGCGAGATTTATACTTATATCGGATCAGTTTTGATATCCGTTAATCCATTTAGAGGTATCCAGAGCCTTAATGTCATCGTTATTTATCTGTTGAATCGCATATTATAGATCTGGGTATTTATACCGACGCTGTCTTAGCCAGTTATCGGGGAAAGAACAGACTTGAAGCCCCTCCACATGTTTACGCGATCGCAGAATCAGCTTACTATAACATGCAAGCCTATAAAGAGAACCAATGTGTCATCATCTCTGGTGAATCTGGTGCTGGCAAGACCGAAGCCGCGAAGCGTATCATGCAATATATTGCCGCGGTCTCTGGCGGTGGATCGACAGATATCCAACAAATTAAAGATATGGTTCTCGCGACTAATCCTTTACTTGAGAGTTTCGGATGCGCCAAAACCTTACGCAATAACAACTCAAGTCGACATGGAAAATATTTAGAAATCATGTTTAATGAACAGGGTGAACCTGTTGGTGCCCAAATCACCAATTATCTTCTCGAAAAGGGAAGAGTCGTTGGTCAAGTAGAAAATGAGCGAGATTTCCATATATTCTATCAGTTTACCAAGGGCGCATCAGAAGAACAACGAGGTATGTTAAGAGATGTCCGTTTCTCCCCATCCACGTTATTCATTTTCTTCTGTTTTACTTTCAGAATCCTTGGGAATTCAAGGACCGGAGGCATACGCTTACACAAGTCGTAGTAATTGTTTGGAAGTCAGTGGTATCGACGATCTTGCTGACTTTGTAGAAACAAACGTAAGCCGCCATGACTTTTCAGTCAAGCGTACAATGATATCTATGCTAAACCTGGTATAGAAAGCGATGCATGTTATTGGGTTAACTCATGAAGAGCAGACAAATATATACCGCATGCTCGCTGCTATACTCTGGTTAGGAAACATTGGATTTAGTGAGAAAGATGACGGGAATTCTCAAGTTCGTGCATACTCTCTATCAATTGTGATGATGATCTAATCAGTAAATTTAGATTGCAGATACTTCTGTGACCGATTTTGTGGGATACTTACTAGAAGTCGATTCTTCCATGGTGGAGAAAGTTATGACATCGAAAGTTGTCGAGACGCAGCGTGGAGGACGCAGAGGTGACGTAAACCTTCCTTCGTAAAATGTATTTTTGCCTTAAATAAGGCTCAGGTTCGGTCTATGATGTCCCTTTGAATCCTGCTCAAGCAAGCTCTGGAAGAGATGCTCTTGCTAAAGCTATTTATAATAATTTATTCGAGTGGATTGTGAACAGAATTAACATTAGCATGAAGCCCCGGCAATCACATGCTCGTCTTATTGGCATATTGGATATATTTGGTTTCGAGGTTCGTACGTCCCGTTTCATGATTTGCTGAATGGCTCAATGATGTATTTTATTGTACAGATTTTTCAGGTATTGACCATTATCTTCGACGATCTGAAATCAACCATATCACATTCTTCCAGAATAATAGCTTTGAACAGCTTTGCATCAATTACGTTAATGAAAAACTGCAACAAATTTTCATTGAACTAACTTTGAAAACGGAGCAAGAAGAATATGTTCGCGAACAAATCAAGTGGACCCCGATTGATTATTTCAACAACAAGGCATGTCTAATTTATTTCGGTAATAAAAAATGTCATTTTAATGTTATTTGATTAGATTGTTTGTGATCTTATTGAGGAACGGCGGCCCCCTGGGGTTTTCTCAGCTCTTAACGATGCATGTGCAACCGCCCATGCAGATCCAACGGCAGCTGACAACAGCTTTGTACAACGATTGTCGGCACTGTCTTCTAATCCACACTTCGAGCCTCGCGGAGGACAATTCCTCATTCGTCACTACGCCGGTGATGTAATGTACGACATTTCTGGTATGACCGACAAGAATAAGGATGCCTTGATCAAAGATCTCCTTGATCTTGTTGCTACTAGTTCAAACGATTTCCTGCAACTACTTTTCCCTGATCGTCCCGACCCCAACAATAAGAAAAGACCCCCAACTGCCGGCGATAAGATCAAGGTCTGTTTTTTTTTTCATGCTGGTTTTAATGTTTCATTTCTGAAATTCCGGATAGGGATCCGCAGGCGCTCTCGTAGACAATTTGAAACAGGCTCAGCCTTCTTACATCCGAACCATTAAACCCAATCAGAATCGCAGTCCAACTGAATATGACAATCGGGCCATTCTTCATCAGATCAAATATCTGGGGCTTAAAGAAAATATTCGTGTTCGTCGTGCAGGATTTGCCTATCGTAATACATTCGAAAAGATGGTTGAAAGGTAGGTTTGTATTGTTGCGGTAATTTGAGCTTTACTGATACAACCGGTGTTCAGGTTCTTCCTACTGTCTCCCGCGACATCATACGCAGGCGAATATATCTGGCACGGTGATGCCAAATCGGCCTGTGAGCGAATTCTGAAGGACACGGGAATTGCTCGGGAGGAGTGGCAAATGGGAGTTACAAAGGCGTTTATTAAGAACCCAGAAACAGTATGCTTGTATGCTATTACTTTGCGCTTCGATGGACTGATTCATTTACTAGCTATTCGCATTGGAAACCATGCGAGATCGATACTGGCATAATATGGCCACTCGTATTCAGCGTGCTTGGCGGAACTACATGAGATACAAGCATGAGTGCGCTCGTCGCATACAAAGGTTCTGGAAGAACAACAAAGAAAGCATAGTCTATGCCCAGGTTCGGGATTATGGGCATCAAATATTAGCCAGTCGAAAGGAGCGTCGCAGGTTTAGTTTACTGAGTTACAGGCGTTTCTTCGGCGACTATCTTGACGTAGAGGGTAAAAACGGTTCTCCACTAGGCGAGACAATTAGAGAGAAATGTGGTCTAAGTTGTAAGTTTGCATGCCTGCTCAAAATTTGTGGTCTGGTTGTTTACCATACCTAGCGACGGAAGAAGTTTCCTTCAGTGCGCAATGTCAGTTGTTGGTATCTAAACTTGGTCGATCTAGTACACCAAGTCCTCGATATATTGTGATTGTAAGCCTAAATTTAAGATAGTGGTCTTTTTTGTTCTAATAGAGATCGCAGACTTCTAAAGCGGTGTATCTCATTTTGAACGCCATTAAAGGTGGCGTTGTGGAGACTATCCTCGACAGAAAAATTTTGATCGGAACTATTAAATCCATTGGGATGACGAATTTACGTGATGACTGGTTTGCGATAAACCTCAATGGATCAGAGGAAGGTGACCCAGTAATTAGTTGCCATTTCAAGACGGAGCTGTCCGCTTGTCTTCTTACGCTGACTCAAGCGCGCATCTCTTTGTTGATCGGACCGACGTATGTGATTTCTTCAAAATCTTCCCGTTCGACTCAATGATCATCGTTTGCCTAGAATTGAGTATTCCAAGAAGAAAGATAAGAAGGCCATCATCAAGGCTCAGAAGGATGAGACTGTTCCAAGGGATGATGTCTATAAGAGTCATACTATTCATGTATCTTCTGGAGAGCCTTCCAACAGTGTCACACGCCCTCGTCCCAAACCAAAAGCAGGTGTTGTTCGACCAGTCACCCAAGGAAAGCTGCTGAAAAAGGGCGGCCCATCTGATGCTGTGAGTAAAGTGAATGGTGCTTGTCTTCATTTGATCATTGTTGCATTTGCATAGAAATCCAAATCTTCACCCGCACCCAGACCTGTTCCACGACCACTACCTGCTGGAAATACTGCAGCTCCTATTGTTTCCAAACCTGTCAGCATCCCCGCTGCCGCAAAATCAGCTCCGGTGACGAAGGCCGTTCCTAAACCGGCTGGTATCTCGAGTAACAGAAGTACAATTACTGCATCTGAAACTAAAGGTCCTCCTCGAGCGCCACCGCCACCGCCACCGCCTCCATCAACAGTACCCGACGTAGAGATGTATCGAGCCAAATTTGATTTCGAAGGTCAGGATGGGGAAATGACGTTGAAGAAAGATGACCTAGTGGAGTTAATCCAGAAGGAAGATAACGGTAGATTTCGTTGGCCGCACTTTGTCAATTTTTACTAATTATCTGAACGCCTCAGGTTGGTGGCTAGTGAAAAAAGGAAATGGAGAAGGTTGGGCGCCGAATAACTACCTTGAGCTTGCACCGTCGAAGCCGAAATCTGCGCCACCTCCCGCAAAGAGGCCTCCTCCAAGCGCTCCAAAACCTAATGCAGTAGTTACACCAAAACCAACAACAGCAACAACAAATTCATCGATACAAAAGCTTTCTTCAACAATTGCTGATGTAAACGCGAGACCCGTGGCTGTTTTCCCTGGGATCGCCTCTGGTAATGGCTCTGCAACGCCCTGGAAGAAGGCTGCTGCATCAACATCGGCAGGCTCAGAAGCTCACTCGACGAGCAACGTAATCGCGAAACCACCATCAGCGCCACCGATTGTTGTGAAGAATAAACCAACCCCTCCGGTAGCGGCGAAACCACCTGCAAAAACTGCTAACAAACCACCCATTCCCACTGCACCCCGTCCACCAGCTGGTGGAGGACCTCCCAAGCCTGGAGCTGTGAAGCCCCCGCCCGCCGCAAGTGGTCAGATAGACTTGGCGACATTGGTAAGCTCCTGTTCTTTAGACTATTTAATTTCCTACTTAGCATTTTATAGATGGCACGAAGAGCAGGTCAAACAGGATAAAGTAAGACAGATAAAGCATATTTGTTTACCAAACTAGTACTGCATTGCCATTGGCTGTTCGTGTAATTTTGGATTGTATTTGCAGCATCATAAGTTACTTAATTTATATTGTAAAACCTCAAACATGCTTCCGAGTCGAAGGCGCTGAGCGCCTTTTCATGTTTGTGAACTAAAGTTTGAAGTCTCGTCTTCCTTCGCGTCGGACGATACCATGTCCTTTTTGCTTGCGCCTCTATTTCTTTTGTTACGACCAATTTTGGATATTTTCTCTGACGACGACGATTACGATAAGAGCTACGAATACGGCGACGAGCGTGGCAATAGTCCATTATACCTCATTCTTGGGTTCTTCGCGTTAGGAATCTATTTGGTTTTCAGAAGATATCAAAGCGTTCAAAATAGAGCTGTCGACTTCACTTTTCCGGCTCCTGATGTGCGTTAAGCTATTTCCTGTATAGCTAATATGTTCATTAATTACACGTCAAATTCAGGCTGCAGACCCTGCCTGGCACTCTGTCATAATAGAGTCTCCCTCCTTAAAATCCCACCTTGCTGACCCAAGCTTGATGCCCCCAATCAGTTTTGACAGCCATAAATATATTACATGTTATGACCCTTCCAATGGCATGCACCTGTGTACTTTTCCTGCGGACTCGGCTTATGAGATTGGCGAGAAACTGGGCAAAGCTACAAGCGCACAAAGGGAATGGAGAAAAAGTGATTGGAATCAAAGACGACGCGTCATTCGCAGTCTTTTAAAGTGGCTTGTGAATAATAGAGAGTATGTATTAGATTTCTCGGTTTGTTCATAAGCTCATTCTATGCTCTAAGACTTTGTGCACGTGTTGCCTGCAGAGATACTGGGAAAACTCGTAAGGCTACTCGCTTCCTTTAGGCAGTATGAATTGTAAACATTGATTTATCAAGTGGTCGATGCTGCTCTTGGAGAAATCCTTACCACTTGTAGTAAAATGGAATGGTTATTGAATCACGGAGAAGAAGCTTTGAGGCCTTCAAGACGTAGCACTCCTTGGATCTTAGCTTACAAAAGCTCAATGGTTTACCACGAACCATTGGGTGTCGTCGCCGCGATCGTTTCATGGAATTATCGTGGGTCTCATCGTCCTGCTCGTTCGTAACATATAGTAACATGCGAAGAATAGCTCTTCACAACGCCTGGTCACCTATTCTAGCCGCTATTTTTGCAGGAAATGCCATCATTGTTAAATGCTCTGAACATGTCGCATGGTCAACATCATGGTTTGTTGGTGCTGTACGGGAATGCCTAACATGTTGTGGTTGGGATCCAAATCTCGTGCAGGTATTACATTTTCATTTCAATAACGTAACGTGAATGAACATAGTTTGTAAACGTGTCGTAGCTCGTCGCTTGCTGGCCCGAAGAAGCAACCGCTCTGACCCAAAATCCCTATATTAAACATATCACCTTTATTGGTTCCGAAGAAGTTGGTCGCAAGGTGCATCATCATTCTTCAAAGATTATGAGGGCTGTATATTCAGGTTTCTCTAGGTTGCACAAGCAGCAACAGTCAACCTGACTCCGGTGACACTTGAGTTGGGGGGTAAAGACCCGGCCATTATTCTTCCTGGAACTGATATTAAGAAGTGGTCACCTACTTGGATGCGCGGTGTCTTGTGAGTGTTTGTATTTTCCAAAGACTCTACTTGCGATTTTAAAATCAATTCAGCCAGAATGTCGGTCAAAATTGTATCGGAATTGAACGTTTTATTGTTCATGAATCCCAATATGAGGAATTTGTAAGAACTATGACCACGGCTGTACGGAAATTGCGTTTAGGGTTAGTATGAAATTTTGCCAAAATTAATGTTGACATTATTTAATGGTTTTTCACTCAACAGTTCCGTTATGACGCCTTCGAGCGAAGGATACATCAATCCCGTTGATTGCGGTGCAATGATAAGTACTGAACGATTCGATGACCTTGAGCGTATGATCAACGACGCAGAATCTCAAGGAGCAGAGATATGCTGTGGTGGTAAGAGATGGATGCATCCGTACTTGGAAAATGGATGCTATTTTGAAGGGACTGTTGTCGGCGGAGTTGAGATGGATATGGAAATCGCCCGACGCGAACGTGAGTTTGTGTCACCATCTCATTTCCAAACCAGAAGCTTAAGTGTTTTGTCCTAAGTCTTTGCCCCCATTGTTTTGGTCATGAAATATGCAACAATTCCACACGCCATAGAGATTGCTAACTCTACCCGTTACGGTTTGGGAGCCAGTGTATTCGGCCCTGACCAGCTCCTTGCTCTTAAAGTCGCTAAAAGACTGGAATGTGGTATGGTCGCCATTAATGACTTTGGCGTGTTCTACGTGCGTATTCCTGTATAGTTTCATGTCGTAAATCGTTCCTAATTCATTTTTAGCTCAAGTGCGTTGATTTGACTTGGGCCATTTAGGTCATTGATTGATACATGCTTTCCTTTTCAGTCAAGATCTTCCTTTTGGTGGTGTTAAGGCTAGCGGTTATGGACGGTTCGGTGTGTAGCCGTTCACTGTCGTCATTGTGCACGCTGAAAATGCTGACTTGGACCATGAAGGAGGAGCAGAAGGCCTCCTTGCCCTCACTTATCCGAAAGCTATCACTATTGATAGATGGCCATGGCTTGTCAACACCAGCATCCCGGCTGTCCTAGATTATCCGGTCGCATCATTAGGAAAGAGTTGGTACGCAAAATCTTGTTTTCCGATAAATCTGTATTTGCCTTCTAATTTTTTGATCAGGGAATTTGTGTCTGGGCTTCTGGCAATGTTCTACGCAGATTCCTGGTCGGAACGTTCACAAGGATTGGCACATCTTGTTCGCGCCAGTTCGTGAATGATGTAGTCATAGCATATATTACGGAGTATTTCTTGGATAGAATTTATACCCATGGCTGAAATCCAGGAAATTAAATTAAACAAAATAAAGCCTCTAACGATACGATATGGAGTTAAACGTGGATATTTCACCAGAGTGATTTATATGCATTGATGATAAGGTCGTTGGCAGTGAGAGTGATGATGGTATGTGGTGCGATCCGCAAGAAATGTGCAGTGGTACCTGAGGAATTCAGAGGTGCATTAAGGGTTGCGTCACCTGGCTGAAGGAAGAAATATTGTGACGTACCTTTGTACCATCCTAGGGGACCTTCTGTTTTAAGAGTCTTCCAGAGACAGTCTATAGGATTTCGGTATAACAAGCCGATTGTTTTCCCGTTGGGAAGTCTTTCAACAGGTTGGTTATACATACGTGTTAACGCTGTATCAGCTGGTTGCATGACGAGACACTAAATAAACCAGTCAGATATCGTCGTTGAAATAAAGGCCGGAAAAAAGCATACAACGCATGCTCCCGACACAGCGGAACTGGCCAAGAAAGTAAGGGTACTATCAGCCTTGCCCCAACCATTCCGAACAATTAACGACTTCGTAAAATTATATGAAGGTAGTTGAACCTGTAAATTATGCTTTAGTGAGAGACAAAGCAGAAAGGTCTTGTACGAACAGAACTACCCATTCCTGTTCGAAGCGCTGCAGCATCCACTCCACGAACTAAGCCACGCCACTTTTCGGCTTTCCAGATAGTTGAGAGAGCGTCCCAGGACGAGCGATAATAATGCTGAGTGCCGACAGGCAACGCAGGAGAATAAGCCTGCATGCGCGCCTTGACAAGGAACAAGGGATTCCCAAGAGAGGCTTGTGGGTTCAGAAATCAGAATGATTTTTGAGTGAAGTGGTTGGGAAAAGACTAACCACCGACTACACCGCTAGCAGCACCTGCAATTACAGATGTAGCGGCAATCTGCTCTGATGGTGCACTACCAATTAAACGATTTATATTTTGTCTGAAAGGTTCATAAAATCCTAGAGTTTAGATCGGAGCAAGATGACTGAGAAACGTAAAGAAGCCGAGATGAATGCTGGAACAGGGACATACCGAGACGGGACCCGTTCAACAAAAACTGATATGCTGAATGAATAAAAGTGCATAAACAAGAAAAACAGCACACAGACACACTTGATAAAAATACTGGTCTCCCCGAGAATGTGAACAAATGGCATTAAAGGTTGAAAAAAAGCGTTACTCACGGCAGGTGTCAGACCACGTTGAATGCCTCGAATCCCTTCGTTTCTCCAGGTCTTGACGAAGGCGTCACGGGCATTATTGTAAACACGTTTTGAAGCATCTTTTGACAGCTCGCCTTGCAGTTGCAAGCGGGTTTTGACGACTTCTGCTGGATTTGAAGCAGTGACCTGTAGTGTTCAAAGTGAGCAGAAACCTCCGGAATAAGCTGTGTGCGTCGTACAGCAACACACGCGGCGATCGCGCCACACAAAAAACCCTCAATCGTCGACAATTGCCTGGCAGCTGCGGGTCTCGTTTGCTCTTCTGTCGTGGTCGAGGACATTTCGACAACAACAGCAGTTGTTCAAAACCCAAACCTTTTTTGAGTGCCTTTGGCTGGGCGTTTGTTCGCGAATTTCACCTTCGTTGGGGGTCGACAATTTGAGATTACATAAAAAACGCTATTTGCTAGCCTGTCGCTGACTAATTAGATAGAATCGCGTTTCGATGTCTTCAACAACAATTCCTAATGCGCTACCCGGTCCATCGGATTTGACAAAACATGAAATCAAAGACGACATTATACCTGCACCAGATGACGCGACGATCATGATGATAAACACACCGAACCCTCCTGATTCACTATTGTACAACAGAACGATTAAGCCAGGGCACACCGTATTGTTTCGGTTGCCAAGTGGAGACACTAGAAGTTTGGTTATCAAAGCTGATCAGTAAAGTTAAATTTACACAGTGTTAATCTTATCTCATTATACAACACAGGGAAGTAAATTTTGGAAAATTCGGTAAATTCAACACAAACAGTATACTCGGTCATCCCTTGGGACTTGAATACGAATTGGTCGGCGAAGAACTAAAAGTCGTCCCGCCGAAACCCCTTGAAGAGCTAGGTACGCTCCTTTCCCCCAAACCGACAAATTTTTACTCATCTTAGTGCAGAGGACACAGAAGCAACCAATGAATTCATAAACGATGGCCAGTCGGTTCAACCACTGTCATCCGACGACATCGAGCGATTGAAAAAGGAAAACGTTTCCGCTGGTGTCATAATTGAAGCCCAGATCAACAAGCATGTCAGTTATCATCTTAAGACAGAATATAGCAAGGATAAATATCGCAAAAGGAAGGAAGCCAAGTATGTTGTTTCACCGACTGACATTACAACTGGTCGGTCTTCTTACCCTCTTGACTGCTAGATTCTCCAAATCATTCGCAACTCTTGAGCCGACGCTATACAATATCAGTGAATACTGGTTTTTCAAGGAGCCAGCGAAGGTCCGGGAATTGAGATCAGACGCAATAGGTCAGTTCGGTGTTTTTCTCCCTCTCTTCTCACTGCTTGAAGCCAATTCATTAGTCCTTTTGTTCTAGCTCAAATGCTGTGTCATGCAAATGTACATCCAGGTGGTCGTTATCTGACCGTGGACGATGGATGTGGTATCCTAGTCGCCGCTATCATCGAACGTCTTGCTGGTTTGTGGTGCTCGCACAGAGAAACCCTTCCCTTTATCCCTCAATCTTATCCATGAAATTATAGGCAAAGGCCGGCTAATCGTCATTCACAACACTGAATCCCCACCAGCACATTTTGCTGTCGACCACATGAACTTTCCCAGAAATTATCTCGACGTTATGACAGCCATGAACTGGGCATATACGGATGTCAATTGGAGCGTTGGTATGAAAATTTTGTTACTGCCTACAAAATCGATCTCACGCGTAAAGTAGATTATCATAGTGATGATGAATCAGAAAAAAAGAATGAGAAGCAAAGGTCCAGACTCCAAAAACGAAAGCGTTTAATTGAAAGCTTGTCACTATTACGAGAGGAGCTTTTCAAAGGAGAATGGGACGGTCTCCTTGTATCCTCGGAATATGAACCATATTCTGTCGTCGAGGTTTTGGAGTCTTTTCTTGCTGGAAGTGCGAACATCGTCGTTCATCACCCTAACATCCGAGTTCGTTTTTCTTGACTCTTGATTATTTGAACGCAAATAATTAATACTCGGCAGATACTTGCGGATGCACAGGCGAAATTGCGCCAGAGTCCTCAATACCTTGGCCCAAGTCTAACGGAAATATGGACTAGACGTTACCAAGTGTTGCCAGGTCGGACGCATCCATTAATGAATATGAGTGGTAGCGCAGGTTATTTGCTACATGCTATCAAAGTGTACGCAGGGTTCGTCTTCATGACTACTGAATCTGATATTTTTCACCTTTAAGATATGATAATCCCGACGCCAACGCCGTAGAAAATGGTCAAAAACTAGCCCGTCTTGCTAAAAAAAGAAAAATCATGTCAGGCGAGCCTGTTCAGCAGACTTGATAGCATGGTGCTTTGTGGGGATTTTTATTAGTAGCATTACATTTATAAACGAAGTACCTCGACAAAAAAAATATACAATATCAAACAGGTACAGGTGCATGTTTTGGTATGATAGACTTAAATAGGCCCAAACCATCGAAAGCTGAGAAAAGTATTATCACTCAAATAGAATCCAGGATCCGTCTAGGTAGTCATTTTTCCGAGGTATGTCATAATAAACCTGGAGTTCGAATTTTGACACGACGTCGGCTGCTCATCGAGTTCATCGGCGTTTTCTTCCGTCATCGACGGGGGGCGAGCCGCGTCTTTTTCTAAAGGTGAAGAAAGAAAAACGTTATTTTAAGGGATATACTTACAGAGATAATCACAAATACCTGGCAGTCCTTTCATCCACATCCCCGTTGTTTTGCATCCCGCCTCCATAGTCCAATCCTTCTAATACCGGTGCATTTCCGTCTCGATCCTTATATCGATTCTGATTTCGAGGTCCTGTTGGTACACCCGGAGGAAGAGGAGACGCGGGTCGAATAGGTATCGATGGTGGTCCTTTGTGATAAAAACATGAATTTCAAGGGCAATATCCATTTCCATTTTCACTTACCACTCTCGCTTCCAAATGTACCCCCACGGCCTCTCCCTCTTGCAAAAGTCCCACGTCCTCGTAAAGGCATGGATGCTATGGGTGCTCCTCGTCCTCTGAAAGGACCCATTGTGGGGACCGTGCCGGGTCGTGCGGCTGCGGGCCCGGTTGGTGCAGACGATGATGCGCTGCTGGATCCTGGTATAGATGGACTCTGACTGTTACCTGGACCGTTCCCGGGACCTGCGCTCTCCATACTCTGGGGAAACATGCTCATAGCGTTAGAATCCTGTCATATCCAGAAACAAGAGGTATGTTAGACATATTTCGAAAAGCACCATAAAACTGGATCACCTGAATTGCGAATTCCTGAGGCATAGACATGATTTGTGCAGCCGCGCCAGCACCCAGAGGACCGTTCTGTTGAAAGCCCTCCTGACCCATACCAGAGAGATTCATCATTTCTCCATCCGGAATCATTGCAGAAGCTTGCATAGGTTGCATATCGCCACCAGGCATAACTCCCATCATGCCCATTTCATGTGGATTCATCATCCCACCTGGAGGGGGGACTGGAACTCCCATCATTTGTGGACCGGTATGAGGCATGGCGCCACCAGACATTAAGGCTGTTGCGCCAGCCATGACCATTGCACGAACTTCCGGAGGAAGGGCAGTAATCTGGTCTTCAGGCAACCCAGCAAAGCCCTTTGGAAAACAAAGGAAATAAATCAAAACCGCGGTTTTTTGATAAAAATATAATGATAACATACTGTGACGGCACCTTTGAGTTGATTTGCCATTTCTGACATGTCTCTCCTGCGATAACAGTATGCTTCCCATGAGATTTCATCAAAGCCGTAATTGAAATAGTCGCTGATATCTGTACCAGGTCTTCGCCACGGTTTTTCACTTAGCGCATCCATATCAATTTCTAATATGGATCGGCCGTCTATAACACCGGGCTCAGATGGGTTGATAATAGGATGGGAAGGTGGGGCAGTAACTGGTGGTAATAGGGAGGTGTCTTCGTCGGGTGTAACAGCTCGGGTTTCTATCTGTGATATAAGGGTAGCAGCAGCGTTTGAAGCAGTGGTCAGCATTGGTGTAGGGGTTGTCGCTGCTACTGCTCCTGGTTTGTGATCAGATGAAGGTAGCGGTGGAGGTGGTTGAGCAATATTTTTAGGAACGAGAGCTTCTCCCCGAGGAGTAGGTGTATATTCTGTAGTCAAGTGTGGCGCTATCACAATAAGGAGGAGAAAATATCCGTCAGCATCTGCCCTTCGATAGATAAATTAGACAAAACAGACAAACCTCTTGATGAGCCTGGAGGAGGCGTTCCCGAACTTGTTGGATGTCCGTCATAAGACTGTCTGGTTCCAGCCTGACTAGAATCACGGTTTGTTATTGAATTCTAAATTCATAGGAACGAAGCACTAATTTCGCACCGAAAATCGCGAGACATAGCTCTGTGTCTTTCCTCTGGGTCAAGAATGATTTCAATGTCCTAACGAGGTGTTCAGCTCTTTCAATATCAATTACTCTTGGAGATAAATTCTAACAGAATCTTCTTCTTCTTCTTCCTCTTCCTCTTCTCCTTCACCCTCTCCTTCACCCTCACCCTCTTCTTCTTCCTCCTGCGCTTCAGCTTCTACCTCCATTTCAGGTTCATTGTTGCTTGCTGCTGCACCAGAATCGTCTCCGGTTATTATGGCTGGGGCTTCGACGGTCTCAGTGGTTTTCGCTGCATTATCTTCAGCTATACCGTAAATAAAATAATCGTCGTCCTCTTCTCGAGAGTCAGACATTCGAAAATTGCCAGTTCGTCGGACTGGATTTGACTAAAATTGAAACGGGCGCTTCTTTACATATCGGCTTCCCATGCTGGCATGACGTTATTGTGCTGCCAGCGATAGCAGAGTCATGTGCATAATGATTCTCTCTAAATCTCTATTTGTTCATATAACCGCACTTTCTCAAGCCGATGAATTAAGCTTACATTTGCTTAAATGGCTATTGAACTTTCAGATTCTTTGAAAAGAGAAATTGGACAAGTAAGCTACTACGATTTTTCTGAGATTCACAAGAGGATGATGAAGTTGTCATGCACATGGCAGTTTACTGATTTCCAACCTTGTAGCATTTTGTTCTGGGATTTCATGGCCTAGACGCTACTCCAGGCTCGGACGTCTTGTCTCTAATCCAAGAGTATCATGTTGGGTGAGGCTCCTGGTACTTGAATCAATTATGCCCAAAATCTCAGCCTCTCATCTCAGCGCCATCATCATCATGAAGCGGAACGTAGAAGGTGATGCTCTCCTCGTGTATCATATCGAACACATAACGTGAACTGTGCAGATGCAAAGCAACTTCGCACATTAATCGCAAAGCTGCAGTTAGCAGCCCGGGAAGCAGGTCATACCACCCCTTTACTGGTCGGTATAGATCAAGAGAACGGTAAGCAAAATACCGCCAAACGACTTTGTGGTTGATTGTCTCGCTTTTAGGTTTAGTGTCCGCCTTTAGCAAGAACACCCCTTTAGGTGGTACTCAATTGTCCGTACGACAAGCTGGGATTTATTTTCTCTCCTTCTCATTTTCACACTAGCCCAGGTGCAATGGCACTTGCTGCTACAAACGATCCCGCGCTGGTTGAAAAGGTATATGCTTCTACGGCCCGGGAATTGCGCATGTGTGGTATCAACTGGAATTACGCACCGGTGTGTGACGTCAACACCGAGCCAAAGAATCCTGTGATAGGTGCGTTTCAAGTATGTCCTGTAACAAGCTGAATCTCATTGTGATCAAAAATATACAGGCGTAAGGTCCTTTGGCGATGGTGAGAAAGACAAACTAAACCTTGATTAGTCAAAATCAAATGATCAAAGCACAGATCCTGATAAAGTATCAGAACTTGCAGTCGCAGCTGCTAATGGTCTGACTGCAGAAGGCGTGGCGCCGTCGCCAAAGCATTTTCCAGGACATGGTGACACTTGCGTTGACTCTCACTTGGGTCTTCCCCGTATAATGAAGACGAAAAAGGAGTTAGAGTCCGCAGAACTTGTCCCGTTCAAAAATCTCATCGCAGCCAGCGCCGCGACTATCATGACTGGCCACATGGCTTTACCTTTGGTAACTGGTGATGATAAGCCATGTTCTCTTTCCCGCGTCATCACCACCGACTTGTTGAGGGACCAATTAGGATATGACGGCGTGATTGTGACTGACTGTCTAGAAATGGATGCTATCGTGAAAACATATGGGAGCGAAGCAGGTGCGGTCGAAGCACTTAAAGCAGGCGCTGATATCGCTATGTTATGCCACCGCATAGACAGGCATATTGGAGCCATCAAAGCTGTTTACGACGCTATCTCATCGGGAGTGTTACCGATTGAAGCACTAAAAGTCAGCGGAGAGCGCATAAGAAAGCTGAAGGAACAATTTGTTGGATCATGGGACAGTGTTACTCACCCTGATTTAGATATTCAAACATTTGAAAGACAACAAGCTCTTAGTCGCGGAGTTCAGCAGGAAGCATATTCTCGGAGCATCGTCGTCGTCAATGATGAAAGCCACGTTTTACCAATCGGCGGAACTTCTGGTGCTGCCAAAGCAGAAACCATTGTTTTGTTTACGCCAGCACTGGAGAAACTCAACCCGGCCGTTGACGACCCCGAGTCTTTCATTCGAAATGCTGATGGTGTCATCAGAAACACCGCCGGTCCCTCGTATCTTTTGTTTGCCGATATGATATCCAGGAAAACCTCGACTGGCTCGGTCCAACATATCGTGTATGGTCCCAATGACAAGCCGTCTTTTGACAATTTGGAGGGATCTACAATTATCTTCACAACCCGTCAAGCTGAACAAGCTTCCTGGCAGCTGGATTATCTTCGTAATCTACTCCAGACATCACATGCTGTTTTCAGGTCAATTGTTGTTCTTGCATCGTTGACTCCATACGAAGTTCTTTCCCCTATCGCTGGCCCAAAGGCAGCCTATATATGTACCTTCGAGTACACTGCAGAGGCTTTACAAGCTGCATCGTCCATCCTTTTCGGAGAAATCGCTGCTCGCGGTGTTCTTCCCGTTATAAAACAAAACGAATCGCTTTAGGGAGTTGATTATTCACAATAGTAAACATGCTGAAGTAATGACTTCAAATAGTTTGTTTAATTACGGCGTTGGCATTCTGTTAAGGGTTATATGTATGTATTACTAGTTAGTGGTTATTACTATAAATCTTCTCTCGTATTCAATAAGTATATTTAAATTAAGAGTTGCAGCTGTTAAAGTAGATGTAATGAAACCTCGTCATTGAACGTGATTGACACTAGTTATATCCGGAATCCTGCGTAATACCAGCGCATTCTGGAAAAAGAGCAGTAATAACCTGAAATAAGAAAATCAGTGTGACGAAAAAAATAGAGAACAAAGGAGATATACCTCGTCGAAGGCAGTGTAGATGATGTGTTGGTTAAGCCTTTGATTTTGTAAAACAGTAAATATGCGACGTGCACCTCTCCGGGCATTCGATCTTCCAATCGTATTCGCAGCCAAGTCTTAATTAGAATACATCAATGCATGCGAACAACTAATGTTATTGAGAACCATACCGGGAATCAAGGTTGACAGCTTGCGATTAGCTTCCTCCCTAGTATGAGCTTTTTCTTCCGCTGTTCTTGGCTGAGTGGGAGGTTTCAATCGTCCGTTAGGCCATAAACTATCACGGAAGATGTTTAAAAATCGTAATAAATAGCTCTCTTCGGTATATGTTTTTATGGCATCTCTCAGCTTTCTATAAAATTGTCATTTTCATTAAAAGCATAGAGCGATGTATTAATACTTGCCGTTCAATTGTTCCTCCAAGTACTTGTTGAAGAATGATGACTATCGCTTGCCTTCGAAGCCAATTGTTTTTCTTGTCGAGCTCGAAAATTGCCAATACTAAATCGCAAATAGGACCGGAAAAACTGGAGGCACTAGTTTCGCCGTCTAGAGTCTTGAGAGAACCAGACAGCTTCATTAGCGTTTCTTCTGGTGACGATTTGCCGCTTGATTTGAAGGCTTGAGCGACCAGGTCTTCATCCGTCATGCTTACACCTACTATCCCAGCTAATTCAGCAGCTTGGCGAGTTAACCTTTGAATCATGACTTCCAACATAGAAGGGCCAAACAACATATCATCGATGCTTTCAGCAACAGAGTGGTATACCGTTCGAACAATAGTATGACCTGGGAACGCTGGTTGGTTCTTATCAGTGTTTACTTCCATGGGCAATACGTTTAATGGGGCGTGTCGTGATAGAAAGGCTCGTAGCTCAACACTTTCGCAGACCATTGGTATAGTAATGAGGTTCTATTAAAATTCAGTCTGAAAAACACGTGAAGCGAATACGACACAATTCACCTGCAGGTACTTCTCCAAGGCTATCCTTCTCGTGTCCACAAAGCTATGAGATAAAGACGTAACAAGTCGTTTTCCAGGAAATTCCAGATTCCGAACGGTGAGAAATTTTTCCTTGAGGCTCTGATGCATACTGAAGAACTCGTTATATCGCCTCGCGACAACCCATCCTGACGCATTAGTGTCATCGGAGGCCAATTGCTGCACTTCGATGAGGTATCGCACTACTGATCTGCCGTCATCGTCACTTATAGCGGAATTGGAGATCGAAACACGGGTCCTTTCTGGAATTAACCTATTCTCAGCTTCCTGCTGCTCGTACTGAAGCTTTTGAAAAGTCAGTTCGCGTAATTCGCGTTTCATGGCCGATTTGGAACGGTTAAGTAGTTTGAGCTCTTGGGCATCTCCAGTCAATTCCGCTTTGCGAATTAAGGTATCCAGCATGACATCTTGCGATTGAAGCTTGACGATTTTTTCCGCTAATCGATCGATGTCGTACGACAATTGAAGGTCACCAGGACCGGCGAGCTCGAATGTCTCAGGTTTATCAATCTCTTCAGGATCTTGAAACTCGTGTTCCATTTCACCAGCCGCTAGTTTATCGACCGAACCTATTTTCTTTCCTCCTGACACTCGTCTCGGATGCCGGCCTTGAGGATCCTCTAATTGACCATCATCGTCAGCAATTATATCTGTCAATGCCGCCTGTATGGCCTCCATATGTTCGATACTTGGATCTTCTTGTCCCATGTCTGAATGAGGAGAAGGGGACCGAAAAGATCTTACGATATCATTTGGATCGTCGAAAAGTGGTGTCCGTGAGGAGCCCTGACCCTCATTTGTAGGAGAAATTAACAAATCTAGTTTCGATGTGCTGTGGGTACGAACATCGTCGATGAATGAAGCGGTAACATCTGAACCATCGGTTTTGCTTTCCACGGAACGGGCTTGAGAAGAAGATGGTAAGATAAACCTCGGACGCTTTTGTTCCACCACTTTATTGGGACCGGTGGTTCCAAGGTTTGGTGAGATAGATAACGTGGCCTTTCTTGTCAGCGTTTTTGACTCAAGGTCAGCCAGGGTACGGAACCACAAATCACTTCGCTCAAATCCCTGGAAATCATGTTCCAATTCTTCCTCCACCTCCTTCTGTGCTCGCAATACACTTTTACGAACTCGACGTTCTGCCAAGGAAGAAGAGGGATTATCCAAGACAAAAGCCCTAAGAACATCAACATGTTTTTGGGAAACCGAGAGGCTGGCTAGCGACGATGCTGTTGAAAAGTACAGCTCATATAACATAGTCATATCTTCCTTTATAGTTGAGGAGGTTTGACCAATGACTTTAGGCGTTTCATCATCACTGTCAGAGGAGTCAAGCGACTCCAAGGGATTTTTGAAGCTTTCGACCGTCAACCAGAACTGGACCAACAGGGATTTATTGCGGCGATCCATGTATTCCATAAAATAAGAGAGGGAGTTAGGATTCGAGAGTACATCTCGGAGTGTGTATTGGTGTATTGGTGCGCCAATTGGACTAGCTTCTCGATGAACGACGGGCTTCTAGACGGAGGCTTGGAAAAAAATGGAAGTGAAGAAATTGTATTCACGCACCGAATCGTCACCTCCCCCCAATAGAGCAATTCGTTTCTCTACTTTGCGCTTAGCGGTATAAAGTCTGTCGAGATATGCCACAATATCTTCCGTCTTCTCCCCATTTATCCATTCCTCTCTTTCATGACTTGCTGATATACGAGGTGAGCACATGTGTGACAGCAGGAATATTTCGTTACCTAGAAGAGTTCTTGTGCGACGAATTTCGCCCATTATATCATTCTTTAAACGTCTCGCATCCAACAAAGAGTCGCAGCGACTGATGCTGCGAAGAAATGATTCAAATCGACGGTGATCCGTTCGCAAATTTATGTTTTCAGAGTGAGGAAAGTGCTTTGCGGCCTTCAAGCGCGAACCTGAGTTAGTATCAAGGATTCGGCGAACTTTGGATATTAGTTTTCTGATATTATTATCCGTTAAATTGAAGTTTTATGATCCAGAAGGTCCGAGCTTACTGTTGTCGGATAGCTTCACCCGCCTAACAAACACAATCAATAACAATATCTCACTAGATGTAAAGCATGGACATTATACCAATTGATCAATAGACCTATTCCAGAAATCAGGATCTGCAAGCATTTCCATCGCAGGCACCAAAACGACGCAAGTTATTATTTCGCGAGCCACAATACGAAGAGCTTTGCTTGTAGAGGCATCCTTGGGAAGAATTACTGGAAGAATTTTATCAATGATTTTCCGAAAATGCTCTTCTTCAGTCTGCTTGGTGACATTAGAGGCCAAGTTCTCCACAGCGGGATGCAGTTTGCCGTTCACACCCGCCAGTGCAGCGTATCTTCGCGCTAATAATAAATCCAGTTCCTGCGACTCGGTCAGATGACGTTCCAATCCAACGCCACGCAAATCCATTTCAGATTTACGAAAGTGTTCTATGTGGGTCGTGACTTTTGGAAGGATTCGATGTACAAGCAAAGAGGCCAAATCCAGTTTCGCAGTGCGTGTCATGATAGTTTTCGCGGACTGGTGTAACATAGTGGAAACGGCGGATGGAAATGATGGCGAAGACGAAATCGGGAGGTACCATGCAAGGACGAAATCCCTAACTATCATGATTAGCATTTCGTTCAGACACGCAGAGACCATAGGTAAAGACGATGCAAGCGGCGCAAAACTCTGGGGTGATTGTATCGACCATTGAGACCGTGTCAAGACGGCTTCCCATGCAGCTGGAGTAGAGAATGCAAGGGGCTGAGCATTTGGTTTGGGCGAATTTGAGAAGTTATTGTCACGGTACGGCCGGAGCTTTTTGTCCAATGTGAAACCTAGAAAGACGTGTAAACAAACGAAAGCTACGACTAATACAACGCCACATGAAGGAATAATGAATAACAACACGAAACCAGTTTTCGTGATTGCAACAAATGTAGAGGTTGCATACACGAGAGCATCCATAATCGGAGTTTGAACACGATTTACCGTGTACAGTCGACTCCATTGCAGGGTATAGCTCATGGTCGATATTCATTTAAATGTATTATTATTACCAATTGTTTCAAAGAACATTCATTTTGAACAAATACATCAACAGCTCCGTAATAATCACAAAACAAAGCGCGTGAGTATGGGACTGGGCCTGGAAAGGTATATGGAGGGTATCAAAAGCCACAGAAGATTTTCAGTAATATCCATTCTCTTCTTCTTCCCAGGAATCTAGGGGTAGGGAGTAAGTATATTGCTGTAATGAGTGGTCTAAAAATTCAATCACCTTCTGTAATGCTTCTCCATCCAGCAACCAATACAACCACTGCCAGTGTCTCCAATAAAGTCGCGATAAATGAACCATCAATCTTGGAGTCTGTTCCTTTACAAATGACCTGCTTTCTCGATTAAAATTAACTTGACTCGAATCAGAACGAGGTCCGACCTTTGATAGAAGGAAAAAATCCAGCTGTGACAGAACAAATAATACAGCGGCCAGCACATAATACCCTGTCAAATAAATTTAGCTAGCAGTGTTAATTAAGAATGACGAAACACACATAGTGGCCGAACTTCACGCAGAATACCCATTACTACGTAGGTCATGACAATAAAGTACAACAAAGTAGCGCTAAAAAGAATGATTAATGAAGACGTTAAATCTACAATATGGGTGACATACACTCCAGGCCAAATTAACAGAAGAACGAAGAGGGGAGTGCTGTGCAGTGCTTGTGGTGGTACTGACGGGCCAAACTCGTGGGTTATATGTAAAGCAACATCAAATGAAATATATGTAGTAGCAGCAAAAAAGGCCAAGGTAAAAAAAGCAAAAGGCTATTTCAACATCAGTATCGAGTATCTACTGATGCAAACGGGCGCACATACTATTAGAGAACTTAGTGTGCCATCTTCGACGACCTGCATCGATACAAGAGCATTCCCTATTTGGAAGATAGCATTAGCAAACAAGTTGATAATATATATCAAAGCGCAGAAGCGTTCGTTGCATGGTTCGAATCACTGGTGCATTCAATTACCGAGTCCTTCTAGCCCGAACAAAAAATACTTCCGCGGCTAAAATATCTCAGAATCCTTTGTTCATTGTGATGGTGGACCAGCAATTATTCAGCCATTGTTAATAGAATGGCTGCCCGATGTATTCGTCGAACAAAAGAAAGAAAAAAAGAAGATTGAAGAACATAACCAACCTAGCAGGGTCCAGAATAGAGAAGCTACAAGACCGGCATGTATGGCGGTAAGAGAGACCAAAGAGGTAGTTCCTTGTTCAAGAAAACTGGAGGTTGTCACAAGTTGGAAGGGGAGAGAGATGGCATAGATAATAAGGAAAAAGAGAAGTTCAATGCGAGCTACATAGTCGAGGGATCAAAACGACTTCTAATTGGAAAAAGAAACCGATCAAGCGCCACATACCGACAGCAGCTTTTCTTCGCCAAGTGAATACGATAAGAGCGACAGCAACCAAGAACGAGACACCACAAAGGACAACATTTGCTATATTGCCCAGATGCGAGATGGAAGTGTCGAGATGAGGAATATCACAGACAGGATTAATTCCAATACCAGCTACGGACGGAGGAGCGAGAATAGACGGGTCGGTAGAGTTAAGCTTTATGAAAGGAAATTAGCGGATGCTTTAATTCGCGTTATCAATGAAACACATACTTGACGATAGAAGAGATTACACCAAGGAAATGAAGGCACATTTGCGCATAAGGATGAAAAGTCACCGAATGAGACCATAGTGAAAGTCGTAACAGAAAGGGAAGGACCTGTAGAACGAGTTGTTGATTAGACGGAATGACGGAAGGAAACCAGCGGGGGCGGTTCACTCACCGGCACAGCCACAAGCCTTGTGTTCTTTTTTATTTCCTCTCAAGAACTAGCTGAGGTATAGATGCCAATGCTCAAGCAGCAAGTAACTGCAGTCAACGCAGTTGGATTGAACCACCGGCGGATGTCAAGGTGAGAGTCGATATCAGTCACGGGGTCACAGGTGACCACCTCGGCTACCATGGATTGACGTGCCACCAACAACAACATACAGGTGGATCAGGAGCACAGGTGACACAGCAGTCAAATAAGTATTTCAAGAATTTGGCTTAGATCTGAGAGAATATCTCTAATTCAGGTATCAGCATCAGATCTGGCGCGACCATAAAATCAATTATCTTTCATCGACACAGTCTTAATGTTCAAAGGCAAATTTTGTATATTTCACAGCATTATATCGTATAAGACTTCATACAATCCCAAAAATAGCCGTGAGGCCAAATTCATCACTGCTGGAAACCTGCGACAATGCCGTCGTAAGCAGGCTTTGAAGAGAAACGTCAAACTCTTCTTTATCAGATATTCCACTAGGCCGCTCACCTTCAGGACTAAATTTTGATCCCAGGGACACGCTGCGCCCATTCCAGGGAAAGTACCTGGGATCCTATAAGAAGTGAGCAAACAGCTGAGCCAAAAAGGCTCCATGATCTTACCATGAAAACTAAATAATAGATCATCATTAACAAATATTATGAACTTAGGTCGTTCCGCACTTGCCTCATCGGTGAAATCCCACACCGTTACACCCACACACATAGGTACAGCATTACATGCCTCTATGACAGTTTGATAATTGGCTTGTTGCTGAGAGAGCAGCTCCGTGGTCGAGGGTAGTGTCATACCTGATCTCTTCCTCGTCAAATCATGCTCGGGTTTGAAGAACTTAAAGGCAGAAAGAAACTCACGAATGTCAAGTTCGGTAATAGCAACTTCGACTCCAAGGGCAACGAAGGCTTCCATATTTTGTTGAATATTCTCAGGTAGTTCGTTCAGAATGAAATGGACTAAGTAATAGCCAATAATTAGAAAAAGAGAACAAGCTGGTGTTCACTTGAAGAACGTGACCAACTTCAAATCCAATTCCATCAATGGGAACCCCTTGCTCTTTCAGCGACTTAACAAGATTTTGCATTGCAGTGGCTTTGACTCCGGGACCTGTAATAAATTGCGAAACAATTAAAGGAAAAGGACGGGGCAGAGACTCTCAAGGTTACCTTCAATATTAAAATCGTTAATATACCTTTGAAAAGAATATCAGTGTCAATAATAGATAATAGTACACGTTGAATATTAGAACTCACAATTTTACATCAGGGTCCGCAGCTCTAGCGGCGCGTAATGCAATGGCAATATACTCGGGACCTATGACTTGAGAGAAGATATCGCTTCCAAGGGTACCTTTCAGAAAGAAATAGAATAAGTAATTATAAATTTTATGCTCCGCGCCAGCGTACCATTATCATTCAAAGGTTCGTTGACGACGTCTAACAAGTAAAATTAATTCATGATGAAGGCAAATAAAATTTTCCTCACCCCAGGCATAAAATTGTCCTTTGTAACGGCCTGCGACTGTTGCAATATGATTTTCCAGTGCAGCCGTTAATGTTGCATTAGTCCATTGTCCGTTGGTTACCCTGCGAAGAAGTTTAGAGTGGAAGATAAGGATATGAATCAGAGTAATCGTTTTACCAGCTTGGTAGCTGCTGATCCCATACTAGAGAAAGAGAAAAAGGAGATAAATGCACTAAACAGCTCCAAAATAACATTAAAAAATCACCTAAATTGTGCCCTCTTACCAGGTATCCATTCTGTTTGGCGAGGTTGACAATCTGATCCCCCTCCGTAAAGGTGAATTCACCCTGATTGGGCTCAGTAGCGTCCTATGAGAAACAAATCAGTTTGAGTTCAGACTCGGAATCGGTTTATTTACCCATTTCAAGCTGTTTTCAGGGGTGATCTGACCAAACTCATTCGAATTATTGAGGATAGTAATATATGGCGTATCGGTCAACTCTACACCAATATTTTATAACAATGAGGAGCCGGTTCTGTGAAGATTCCTACCTGGATTATCTGTCGCAGTGCCGAAATAAAGTTTGCCTGCAGCCTTAGCGACTTTGTTCAGGCCAGCTCCAGTTGACTGAGCAGCGACAAATGGTATGAATAAAGCGGTAGCTACTAATGTGACAAAAACCATGAGGAATTGCGGTGAAGGAAAATGAAGTTTACATGCCTTTTTATAAGGATCTCATGTTTGTTTACTCTTAATTTTTCACATTTATGAGTCCAGTTAGTAATGACGTTTCATGTCAATCTGCCCAATGCCAGCAAAAGACCATAGATGCCGAGGAAAACTGACTTGGAGATCAGAACTACGCAAACGCCACATCAATCGGCGAGTCGTGAAACTCGCTCCACTAAACTTGGTGCAAAAATATCGTCTGTGCTAGCTCCTGGTAGTCTGCTGACCATCGTCATATCAGCTGGGCGAGAAAAAAAAATTGAATAATTTCGCAGGCATTTCATATCCTGTATACTCGTGACGTTCGGAATGGTTTTACTGCGCCGAGATAGGTGGTGTGCACGGTCTGCTAACCAGCAGATGAATTGATGAAAATTTCAGATACATCGAAAATAGTTGCAAGAAACCAATCAAGTTGTATAAGAGAGACTTGTAGGCTGTGCCTCCGCTCTTAGGACCGGTGAGCACACAAGACTTTTTGACAGGCAGAGTGCCCCGACCAAAGATAATTATTGAAAAGATCCGAAATCTTTATGTATTAACATAAAAATAGTCGGAAGGTTGTTCTAAAAGAGTCTATAATTTCAAAAACGTTGTATTAGCCATGGCGTGGATAAGGAGAATAATGCGATATTTGGAAAAACAGGTGACTACATACTGTGGGATACTATGTCAACGTGGTGAACGACCTGCTCATACTCAGTTGCCATATATGACAAGACTGGTGTGCTTTGTGGCTTTAGACTGAAATACAAAATTGATTCAGTTTTTTTAACCTATGATAGTTGTTTGATGACGAAAGCAAGGAAGCAAATCGGTTGATTGAGCCGAGAAATCGAATATTTAATGGTGCGCACTGATCAGCTCATTTCATAACGCAAATCAGGCAATTTAGCTAAGGCCAATAGTCTGCCAAGTTCTCAGCTGCAGTGGTATAAAATAATGTTATTCAATTTTCCGAATGTAAGAAATGTACAGTGATTCGTAAATCTAGACAAACCCTAATGATCGTCGATAAACACACACGTAGTGTACAACTTTACACTAATTATACATCACGATCTAAGCAGCGCTTTCCTAGCACCTTCACTTGCTTGTTTTGCGCGTTCCAAAAGTGGTCTAGAGTGATTTTCAGCCACGGATTTCGATTGCCTCCGCGTGGAGTTCATTGCGGCATTGGTGACGGCTTTCGCCCTGAGGTCGGGTGCAGTACTACTTCGGCGCGAATACCCTGTGGATTTGCCTTCTTTCGTTTTCCCGACACAAACTGTATTGCTTTCATCAGCAGTTGTGGGAGATTTCATCCCTGAGTTTCCGAGTCCTTGAGATGAGGGGAGATTAGGACAAGTCGAAGCACGGATGGAAGGTCGACGTAGTCGGGTAGCTGGTACAGCATTCAAGGTATGGGGAGCAAAGTTTTCTTTTTCTTGCTCATCTTCACTCTCAGGCCACTTGAGGACGTTGGACACTGTGGTTCTTTTCTCCGGGAATGCAGACTTTTTGCGTCGACTTGGACTGTTCAAAGGATTCTCGAAGTCCGCATTGTCATCGTCCGAGTCAGCATCCTTGTCAAAGATACAGCCAAAGTTCAGTTTAACAGGAGGAGAGTCCAATACGAGTCGCTTCAGCTCAACTGGATGTGCCGCGGGAGTGGCGAGAACTTCTCCAGTATCTGTGAGAATAACGCCACGCATAGCTGAGCCTGGTGTGAGCAGACAAGCTTGCTCTGTCGCCACCCGTAGTGGTGTCTCTGACGTATGATTGGTCGCAAACCTTTGAAAAAAATGAGACAAAACTAGTTTTCTTTATTATGTATTTGACATACCCTTTTTCCTGGAGGTCTTGTAAAGTCTGCAGCTGTTCCCATTCCTGTTTCAGGCGTTGCTCAGCGGCTTCAATCTGCGCTTCTCGTTGACAAAGCTCCTGCCTGAGTTTTGTTTCATATTCTTCCCATAAGTCCTGCAATTCTTTCTCTCGTTTGAGGATGGCCTGAAGTAGCTCTTCTTCTCTTTTTTCCATTCTCAATCGCACCTCTTGTTCTTTGCGTAGAACAGCCTCTCGAAGCTCCGATTCTCTCTCAGCAACTCGCCTTGTGATTTCAGCTTGAAGCTCGGCTTCTTTCTGAGCGATGGTTTGAGATACTAGGTGCTCCAATGCCGCTTCTCTAGCTTGGAGTTCAGTCTCACGATGCATCATCTCCCTTTCTCGGCTTTGGAGTAATTGCTTGTGGGATTTAGCGAGAGAAAGCCTGTCGTTATCATGTCGGTTTGAATGGTAGGAGATATCAAGTATAAGACCACTAACATTTTTTCCGTTTCTCTAACCTTGTGGATGAGATCGATTCGCTCGTGTTGTAGGAGTTGTTGAGCAGACGGACGCATCGCCGGCTGAAGAAGGGCGTAAGAAATCCCAACAGGTGCAAAAAACAAAAAATATGAAGAACTTACATTGACATTCAACATTGATTTTATAACTTGATGCAAGGCTTGCGAATAGCCTCTAGGAAGCGGCGGAATCCGGCCATTACGGATGAATATGCTCAACTCGCTGTGGGTCTTTGCTTCATGAAATGGAGGTCTGTGAAACGGAAGTCAGCGATTGAGATACGACTATTTCGGAACAACAATTACTTCAATGCACACAGTTCATAGATAAGACAGCCAAGACTCCAGATATCACTCTTAGTGTCGTAGGATTTCTCCTGCATCAGTTCAGGTGACATGTAGTAAGGGGTCTGACAGGGACTCGAGTGTCAATGCACAAAATTCATAATATCAAAGCTCAGGAAATTTACTTACACCAACGTAAGTATTGGCGAAGGATGCTGCTCCTAAAGCTTTCGACAGTCCAAAATCTCCCAATTTGATGACCTGGTTTTCATCTAAGAAGACTATGCATTTGTGAATGGGGGTTTCGAATGCTACCGTGAAATAAACGAACTATTCTCGGGTTTGAGATCCCTGTGCAATATCTGCTGTCGTAATGGGGTTCCTGAAGTACTCTCCGGAGGGGAATGGCAGTGTTGGAGCGCGAGAAGTATTTGAAGAAAATAAGACCATATTGTGTCTTCGGGTAAAGGTCTTCCGCTTCTGCTACAGTTCTTGATTATTGTTCCAAGATCACCGCCGCCACAGAACTTTAACTAATGTTAGAACGTCTCAAATCAATGATAATAGACTTACTTCCATCAGAATGTACAGGATTCCATTTTCACGATCTACATGCTGCGAAAAATGCGTTAGTAAAAATTTGGGAACCACAATTAAGCTAAAGGAGCGCACCCTATCATGATAACGAACAATATTTTCGTGGCACAAATCTTTTAATATGTTCCTGCAATCTCGTTAGCACATGATTACTGATGCGAATGATACTTACACTTCGGCAACTATTTGTTTCCTGTCTCGTTCTGTCATTCTTTCGAAATTGAGCTCTTTTCTGGCAAAGACCTGCAAGCCAGAGTGAGTTCAGTAAAGTAGAGCCAGTCTCAAACAGCTCACCGTGGAATCAGTTCTACGACGAACTTTTCGAATGACGCCAAAAGAGCCATTGCCTATAATTTCCAGGGGTTCATACTGCTCAATACTACCTGACATGCTGATGCGCGATGGGGGGTTGGTGTAAACGCGAAAGACAAGACGGGGACACCGAGGACGAGAAGGTTTTGAAATACCAGATGTCCTGTCAGTTACGTAATACGTGAACGGACGTGTTTGTCACGTGTCTGTTCAAAGTCACCTGATGTCCATATAATTAGTCTCGCCAAAAATTTGCTTCCGCTATTTTTTTGCGGTAGCAGCCAAGGCACGTCCTACCAAGCACATTTTCGAATTTATCTCGAAACCTGCTCTTCCCCTCCATACCAAAAGCAATGGTTTCGTTGAGTACTCGTCTATCCGAGACGATTTCCAGGGAAAATTCCACATCTTCTTTGGACCTTCCGAATGCATCCTTTTCTGGAATTGAACCGCGTCGAACACGCAAACGCATTACGCCAGGTCAATTAGAGCAGTTAGAAGAATTATATCGTCAATCCTCACACCCAACACGTGAACAGCGCGACGCGCTGGGAAGACGCATACAAATGTACGCGTTATATCCCACTTCTCTTTGGCAGCGTTCATTAACGACTAATGTCATTAAGGGAAACCAAGAGCGTTACAATTTGGTTTCAAGTAAGTCCGGATGGCATCTTTTTTTTCTTGAAAATATAACACCATTCTTCGTACAGAATAAACGACAAACTGATCGCAAGGTCGCTCTTCATAAAGCAACGCATTCGCGTGTCGTTCCGGTCAATGATAATGCCGAGAAAAGCAGATCGAACGACGAAGGCATACCAAAAACATCCGAGATTTCTTCCAAACACTTAAGGCGGACATCCTCATATGCGTCTTCCGTTTCTTCGGCATCCAGCACATCAAGTAAATCAAAGCGTCCCACTTTGGATCGAGTGGCGGCTCGGTCAGAAATTCGTTTCATAAACAGGAACACGCTGACAAAAAATGATACGATATCCAAACAACAAAATCCAACGATTCCCGTGTCTCTACCCTCGCATCGCACCAGTCCCTTAATGTCACCAGTATCTCCCATCCATACTTCGAGTGCACTTTGGTCGCACATGCTCTCTTCTCCCATGGCACCATCCTCACCTCCCCCTGTTGAGCTTGTCGCCTACAGTAGGACAAGGAAAACAAGAACTTTAGATTGGGCATGCACCGTCGCTCGCTTGTCCGCGAAGGAGGATGGTTTCCCTGCAAGGAACTCAGACTCCACGCTCAAACCAGCTTTTGACATATCCAAGCAAGACATAGCAATGTCTGAGCGTGAATATGAAGACGCTATCGCCACCACTGAAGACGAAGACGAACTTGTCACTCCGCAAGCCTCACAAACCACGCTCATGTCGTGGCCACACAAAACTCAGTGCCGTGTCACAGTGACGCATGAAGCCGGCCCCAATTGCGCCGAGGACAGAGCTCTTTCAATGAGTGTCATTCATGAAGGAGATGACGATACTCAGGATCCATCAGAAACTCTTGCTCGGGTAAGCCCTTGGCAAGAAGACGAAATGCATGCTGCTCTGGCCCTTTGCGGGTTGCGAGGCTGAAGAAGTTCATTCGAAATTCATTTATATCACACTGGCACATATTCCCGCAATTTATTTTTATTTGGACTGTATATTTTTTTTTCATAATCGATCCTTCACAAAAAATACACCACATCACTGAATCAAGGGAGTGGGTGCTGCAAATCCTTCCAACCAATTTTGAATAACCTATAGCCGTCCTCATCAATCCTTCCAACGCCGCTTGATCGGGGAATATCTGAACTGACAGAATTCCAAGTTTTTCCCCATGGAATGCACTGTCAACTCCGTCGATCTCAACAGTACGGGTAGGCCTTTGTGGAATGATTAACCACATGACGCTATTCGCATTTCGTCGTAGCAAATTTTCGGCACAGGACCTTATCCAGTGGCTATGATTTTGGTCGTAAATGACATCTGCAGCGAGTATAACATCAAATTGTCCGAAAAATTTGTGAGGAGGATTTGACCAATCCAGATTCTCTACAGAGATCTCCTGAGATAGGCCACCGAGGTTACGTATTATGTTTATTTGCAAATTCCGCAGGACTTCAGGATGGAAGTCGGTGGCGACGATGTTAAAAGGTTCTTGACTGATGATCCTATTGGACAGGAGCTTGGTGACCATAATGCTCAAAAGGCCCGTTCCAGCACCTAATTCCAATAATTTGAATGGCCCGGCATCTCGTAAGGCTGGAAAATAACGCTCTGGTTGAGCGCAGATTGCTTTGGCGAGAACGGAAGCGCTACCCCAGGTTTGTAGACCAACGCCTCATAATCATGCTCATATGTTTCATCGTTAAGCTCGACGGTCAAGCCCCGCCATAGCCATCCGAAAAAACGAAGTTGCGAGTCATCGCTCCATTGGCTTGTGTATCGGCACACGAAGCGAGTAGCTCTATAGCCTCGTCGACAGCGCGAATACGACCATCACGTTCATCTTCAAAATCGGCCAAAGTGTTCGGAACCGCTTCGATCCATTGCTCCGAACGAGATATGAGCCCTGTTAACCATGTCACGGTATATTTTTTCTCGAGAGGATCTTTTCGTAATAATTCTAATAATTCATGCACGTCCTGTTCGGGTTCTTCTTCTTCTTCAGCAGAGGCATACCCCGAGTCTATGATTTCCTTCGACGCCCCAGATATATCCGTAAAACCAAGAGGAAAAGAGGAATTAGACCAATATAAGGTTCGCAGATTAAATAGAGAGCCTAATATAGTTCTATAGGAATAGGTAGAAAGATATTTGAGAGCTGGAAGCGACGAAGTAGGGTTATTGAACTTCATTGCGCGGTTTGGTGTCCCAAGTCTATGTGTCTATATGTCTATATGAGATGATATAAAATAAAAGTTCTTCTAAGGGAATTTGGAGACGAGGCCCCAAGATTATAAGCTGTCGACAGGCATCTTGTGAAGACTAATCGGTTGTAGATGAGAGCAGACTGTTGAAAATTTGTTGGGTCATAAGCGCGCAATCGATTGAAAATTTACGTACAGCACAGCCCGTGTTACAAATTCAGAAGAAAATAAAAACTCGAGGATATCAGGACAAATTCAGGTTAACTGCAAAGGAAAATAATACATATTGTCAACTATCTCGCGGAAAGAACTCAGTTAGAACTTTAGATCTTAGATAATGGTTAGAGTGACGAAAGACGTGACCGGATTTGCAGTCGCACACCCTAATGCTCCGCGCCGGATTCCAGCTGGGATGTCTTCTGCGTGGTGCACGAACCTTTTCCACAGAGATTGCGAGTAAATCTGCAAACGTTAAATCTGTCTCAACGCCATTTGTACGCATCGTAGACGGTATTTATAAGACCTACAAACCTCTTACACCGTCCATCCGGCACCTTCGTCGACCACTAACACCATACCTATATTCTGGAGGGCCTTTGAGACAACTCACTGTCGCGAAAAGGGAGAAGGGAGGTCGCAATTCAAATGGTCGTGTTACAGTACGAGGTCGCGGAGGTGGCCACAAACGTCGAATCCGGATTGTAGACTTCATGCGGAATGAATCAGGGATACAAGACGTCGTTCGAGTAGAATATGATCCCAATAGGAGTGCACATTTAGCCTTGCTGAAAAGCAGAAATCCAACTTCAAAACAACCATGGAGTTATATTATTGCGCCGGAAGGGTTGCGTGCTGGACAAACAGTCGAAAGCTTCCGACAAGGAATTCCTGAGGGGCTAGTTCCAGGTTTTGTGGATCCTGGAAAAAAACTAGTTCTTCGGAGGGTCAAGAGGTTTGTACTTTTGAAGCATCATCTCAAGGTCATAAATCAAAATAAATTTTAGGAAACAGATTCTTCGGAAGCTGGTCTTGCTCTTGGGCAAATGAGAGCACTCACGATTAAGGTAGGAAATGTCCTCCCAATACGGCTAATACCAACTGGTTCGTCAAATTCCAATTTCATTTCTATTTCTATATTTCTTAAACGATACTTCCTTTAAGGCACGCAAATACACGCAGTCGCACTTCATCCTACTCGAAAAATGATTCTCCTTCGCTCAGCAGGCGCCTATGGTACTATCGTTGCACACGAAGAACGGGGCATTTACACACAAGTACGACTGCAAAGTGGTGAAGTTAGAAAAATACTGCAGGTATAACAAATTAAGTCATACGATATTTCAATCTGAACAAATATCTGCAAGGATTGTCCGGCTACGATAGGTAGGGTGGGGAATGTCCTGCATAATAAAATTGTATTGGGGAAAGCTGGTCGAAGTCGATGGCTGGGTAGACGACCAAAAGTTCGTGGGATGGCCATGAATGCGTATGACATTTTCCCATTTGCATTTGGCTTTTAATCAATTCGATTTCAGCGTGGATCATCCTCATGGTGGTGGTCGAGGCAAATCAAAAGGAAATAAACACCCACGATCGCCATGGGGTTGGCTAACAAAAGGTATGAGCACATCTCTCAATGTATCCAAAGGGTTTTAAGAACGGCACTTCTTAGGGAAACGGACTCGCAAACCGGGTCCCAAAGGTCCCAAAAATGGCAATAAATTAGTGGTGAAGGAGAGGCCCCGAGGTGTAGAGAAACGCGAAGGAAGAAGACAATGATCGCTCATCTTTGAGAAGAGGTTCATTTCTTTTGGGATATAGAGCTAGATCATTTTGCAAGCATAGAAATGGAGCCTCATTGCTTTCTTCACTTCTCAAGTTGTTTACACTACTATACATTCTACATTAGTATCTATCCCTTCTATACCAAACTCGCCAGTGTTCATGAGCGCCGGATTCCTTAAAAAGAATTCATACAGCACATTTTTCCTCGAATAAGCACTACTCTGAGATGAACTTGAACGCAGTATCATTGGTAAGATATCTGCGATTACATAATCCACACTCAAATGGTTTGTGTCAGGTCAATGTTTTGCGGTACATGTTGGTCTTATAATGACTTTAGGCGCAAATATCGACATCAACGAGTGAATTACGCGAAATTACCAAGATGGAGCGCATAGGTTTGGTTTTTGACCTGTTAGTCCTGCTACCACTGTGTTCACAGGTGTTTTGCAGGCGCGCATTCTCATATTCGAGGATTAGGTCTTACCGCGTTATTGGAACCTCGACCTAATGCAGACAATGAGGGCATTATTGGTCAATCTAAAGCTCGCAAAGCCGCAGGGCTGATCCTAAAAATGGTTCGCGAAAGCAAGATTGCTGGTCGAGCGATTCTTATGGCGGGACCACCTAGCTCAGGTAAAACGGCTATTGCTATAGGTGGGTGAATATATCCTGTCTTTACAAGTCTTTATAAACACTCTTGCTTAAATTTGTATCAAGGCATGGCACAGTCCTTAGGCACAGACGTCCCCTTCACGATGATATCCGCATCAGAAGTATATTCCCTCAGCATGTCTAAAACAGAAGCCCTCACTCAGGCTTTTCGACGGAGCATCGGTGTGAGAATCAAAGAGGAGACAGAGATTATTGAAGGGGAAGTCGTTGAAATTCAAATCGACCGTAGTTTGACCGGGGTGAGTTGTTTACTGCTTCAGGTTTATGTCTTTTCTCTCTAACTTTCTCGCAGGCTCAAACAACGGGCCGTTTGACTATTAAAACTTTAGATATGGAAACAGTGTATGATTTGGGTACGAAAATGATTGATGCTTTGTCAAAAGAAAAGGTTATCGGTGGTGAGCATTAGTTCTTGCTTTTAGTGTAGATCCAAATCGAACTCTTTTCTAGGTGATGTCATCTCCATTGACAGAGCATCGGGAAAAATCAATAAGTTGGGTCGAAGCTACGCTAGAAGCCGCGATTATGATGCTACAGGGGCAGATGTAAAGTCGTTTGCTTTGGGAATACTACATAACCAAATAACCCGACGTTGACAGACACGATTCGTACAAACACCGTCTGGAGAGATACAGACTCGTAAAGAAATCGTTCACACCGTCTCTTTGCATGAAATAGATGTTATTAACAGTCGCACACAAGGTTTGTCATACGAGAGTTTTCTCTGTTAGTAAACATTCTCGTTAATAATGCCTCTCAGGATTTTTGGCGTTGTTTGCTGGAGACACTGGTGAAATAAAACCCGAGCTACGGGCCCAAATAGATACCAAAGTATGTGAATGGCGAGAAGAAGGCAAAGCGGAAATTGTACCCGGTGTAAGACTTTTTTGTTCACCATCATCCAAATCTCACTTCTATCCTTTAGGTCCTGTTCATTGACGAGGTACATATACTGGATATTGAATGTTTTTCATTCTTAAACCGTGCATTGGAGCAAGAACTTGCTCCTCTTGTTGTCATGGCGTCCAATCGAGGGATGGCACGAATACGAGGAACAAAATACAAGTCTCCGCACGGTCTACCTGTAGATTTATTAGATCGCGTTTTGATCATAACAACTGAAAAATACGAACCCGAGGATATTGAAAAGATTATACAAATTCGGTAAGCCTGTCATGCTTTCTAGGGACAAACATTCGTTGACAATTTTTCAGTTGCGCCGAAGAAGACACAAAACTCACCCCTGAGGCGTTAAATATCCTCACATCGATGGCTATGTCAACGACATTGCGATATGCCCTTAATTTGATTTCATGTGCTCAAGTACGTGTCCTACTTTTGTTTTGAAGCCTGTCCACTCAGGGGTGTAGGTTACGGCCCTAAAGCGAAAATCTCCAGGTGGCATGGTGGACGTGGAGGATTTACGAAAATGTTACACATTTTTCCTTGACGAGAAACGTAGCGTACAGTGGGTAAAGGAGGGAACGGCAGGATTGATAGGGGAAGACGACGAAGAGAATCAAATGGAGCAGTAAATCTTGTTACACTAATTAATACTGCTCTCTCAAAAAATATCTCATATTCAACAAAGGTATGATACAGATATGTTCTTGGTGATAATAATAATAATACATGAGTGAGACTATGCATTTAATGTCATTCGATAGGATATTTCAAAACACGCGGCACACAGGTATGATCACGAAAATGTAGAGGCTATTTAGATCTCTCAAAGAGTCCTCGTTCGCTGTAAGCGCTTGAAAACAAATAAGTTTAACAATCAACCAAACCTATAGCTATACTTACCTGAGCTGGGTTGTTACATTGGACAGAGGCGTATCTAGAAAACCTTCTCTCCCAACCTTCGGCGACGAGTCTGTGTCGTGTCTGAAAGTCGTCTTCAATTTCATCGTCCTCATCATCTATGATTGCATCTAGATATTTCCGACGGATGGGAGATTGAACAGGGGTATGGTTCTCAGAAAAAGAACCTTTCAGATCAACTGTAAAGACGTTATGGCTTTGATCAGCAAAGGCACCAGTCTTCTTGCTCTTCCTGCTCGTGGAACCCTTAGAACTTGAGGGTGGGCTTGTTATTCTCCCATCGGAACTACTAGGTGATAACGCGGGGTCCCCTATTACGTCCTCTTTCAATGACAATGTGATTGTGCCCTTTGGTGATTGTACAGAGGTCGGACGCGGCATGGCCGGGATTCGTTGAAGAGGTGATGGCGACTCCAGAATGCTGTTTCTTTCCAGGTCGCTCCTATGACCCAAAGAGTGTTCCTTCAACTTTACGAAATCTACGTTTTCATTCAACGAATTGTAGTCTCGATGCTTGGCAGCTAGTTCCCCTGAATTTTCCTTGTCGTTATCGAACAGGGCGACTGGATCTTCGGATCTTATAAGACAAGCAGTATTTCCAAAAAATTTACTGCGTCTATCGTGGTCTGCTGATTGAACTAAACTTGATTTGCACCGTTTCGCAGAGATTTCGCGCTCGTGTTCTTCAGCTAAGGTTCGTTTTCCGCTAGATTTTCCAACAGAACAGTTTTTGAACAGTGACTTGTGCACTAATGGAGCCTCTTGCTTCGGCGTTGTCATATGCTTTTCTGCCAAATTTTTAGTGAATAAAAGCGGGGAGATTGTATGATAAGCCTACGGAAATATTGCAATATAGATGCTTGGGCGGTGACACTCTTCATTTGTGGTTGATTGGTATCAAGCACGCGAAGAGGGGTATCTTTCGAACGAGGCTGGTACGACGGAAGTATGTCAATCATCGGTTTCAAAGTCGTCGGATCAACGTCGCCGCGGGCAATTTGAGAAGCCAAGTCAAACTCGATGAATCTTGTACAAATAAGAAAGGGAAGCGGAATAAAGTAGGTCAGCTTACTTTCCAACGAAATGCTCTCGTTCTGCATTCCATGTCTCCGGTTCTGGTTCCGTAAAGTATACAATTCTATTATCCAAGGGGTCCCAAACTCGTTGATGAAGAAAACCAACTTCAGCGACGTTCATCTTTGCCTCCCAATCTTTGTCCACGAGTTTCCCATCCATTCTCAGGGCTCTGAGAGTTTTCTCCAGTGTTCTCCATCTTCTCAGATACCTTGAGGCGGTTTTGAGACCTACACCTGGGATTCCTTCGAGGTAATCGCACCCATTTAGCATAGCACATTGCCTGAGTTCTTTCAGGCCCCAACCATGCAGGGGAAAATCTGGATTTGCATTAGAGGCGAGGGTATCTGACCTGAGCAATATGCAAGAAGAGCTTGTAGTATCGAGTTTAAGATAAAGGAACTTCGCTCCAAAAATCAAAAGATCCGAATCTTCAGTAAGGATGCCATCCACAAGGCCTAAAGATTCAAGATACACCAATTGAGCGTCAGCTTCATAAGGAGCGACGACGTAGGAAATTCCATGCGAACGCAGAGCCTAACATAATTTAAACTCAAAACACGAATAAACTGATGACACAGGGTACCTTAATAAGCTGAAAAGCCATTTGAGGAGTAACATCAACAGACTTGAGATAGTGTTCCCGAGCCAGACGATGTTTCCCTTGCTTTGCTAACGAATTGGCTAATTCCAGCGACTCTTTGCGCTTCCTAAACAAATAATATGACATACTTATTAAGAATAGGAGATGCACTGACACTTACCGATGACGTTTGGTTTCCGTAGCCTTTTTGGCCGGTAGAGGACCACCATCAAATACCAAAAACGGCGTAATGTTGTAATGTTGGAGTAAGCGAGCTCTCTGCATTGCATATTCCACATATCTAGGAGACCAGGTCAGATTTGTCTAGTTAGTTAAGCTTTCAAACCCTAAATCAAAGTTACTTAGTTGTAGGTTCGCCTGTTGCTAGCTCCGTTGCGCAAGAGCATACGCCTCTGTGAAGCCAGACATAAGCATCCACAGCAATAACTTTTCCAGACAACTCCGATAGATGAACAGGCTGTTGTACAGATTTCAAAAGAGGTAGTAATCCCGTTATTCCCATTGACTACAGGTCATCTACGAGGCACCTTTTGAAGAAGAAAGACAAGGGCGCGTCTGCAGGCGCGTGACAATACGCGACTACGGCTGTCACACTGGACGAGCCTCTACATCGTATCAAGGACTTGCAGCCTTCCAGTCCAATCCCGAAGATGGGTGAAACCGATCTTTTTATTTCTGTTCATTAATTTCAATAGAAGGAAAGGAGAAACACTTCGAGAATGACCTTGTGAGACGTTTCCAAGCCGACAAAAGATGGAAGAATAGCCCTAATTTTCTGCTCAGGTCAAGATCCTTACCTCATTGAGAATCTTAAGGAATTCAAGGACAATTATCCCGAGACTCGATTATCACAACAGAGCAACAAGTATCTAGCGACATTAGGATCTCTCCTGACGGTATTTGCGGGAGTCTCGCGGGCAACATTAGAAGAGCAGAGCACTGTGTATCGATCAGAGTTTGCGAGGCTTGGCTTTTATAGTGAACGTTTGCCCTTGGGAGGGAAGTCGAAAGCCATCCCTGCGCTGCGAGCAGCATGAGAAGCCAAGATACAGGAGCTGCCATGAGGTAGAAGATGCATACAGGAAGCGACAACAGCCAACCTCCATTTCTAAGATGAATTCCAGGAAACATTAGACAACATTGCTGAGCTACAGAGTCATATGCAACGTGAGAAGATTCCATGAGAACTGGAACAAGTTCATCGAGACTCAAAAGGCAGAATAAGAAAGGGCTTCTACGAAATACCAACACGCCGAGCAACAATCGAGAATGTGTATGGGCCCTTATAGGAAAGGAATATCTAATATTCACGCATTTAAGCCACGGGATTGAATATCAGAGAAGCGAGATGATCGCTATCGACGTGAGAGTGTATAGGCACTCTTTGGTCACTGACACAATTCATAATCCCTCTCTTTTTTGGAAGCACTTATTTATCATGCAAATGTAGAAGTAACGCATATGGTGTCATTGTATTTTGTTTTTTGGGCGTACAACTTTTATTTCGCTGGAAGAATTGTCTTTAGTACGAAAGGTGACCCGCCGTTGAACCATTCATTGATCGCTCCCCCCTGAGCCTGGTTCGAGACTAGTTACATATTGATGACAAGGCGTGTTTGAGGGTAAATTTGGCAAACTTTCGCGTGGCTTCTCTGCAAATGTCGGGCCGTCCTGCAATTGAAACAAGGGATATGCCAATACAGGTTAACTCGGACATATTTAGGAATTTGATTCTTCGTTGGGTGAACCAAGCATCCCTTTGTTCAATTGCATATCGAAGGGTAGCATTTATACACGCGCCCCATATGTCCTTGACAATCTGCCGGGTGTTTCTATGGTTTGAAGCTCGTAATAGGTAGCATATCTCCTGTGTTCAGCGCACTCTGTGTACAACGGTCGGTTCCACTCCTCTAAAGAAGGGACCGCTAGCAGTTTTCCATCACGATAACGACAGAGGATCCAAATGAGAACTGCGAAGAACGATTCCAAATCATGTCTGTATAGTCGTTTCACCTCGTCAAGCATTGCCCCCTTGGTTAGAAAGTTCTAGTGCCATGAAGGCCCATGTTCCCGAATTGACATAACCGGGTGGTTTTTGTTGACCTGTGAAATGTGAAAAGTCAAGGTCGCAGAGCTAGGGGTTCTTCATCACAGGATCCCACATGAGGTTCCCCTCACTGATATTCCTATGCTCAATGCCAACTCCAGAGCATAGCATGACCTAATTACGGATGAGAAAGTTTTTTTTTGAAATAGTAGGTGACTTACAGTATACGAGGGCGAAAAAGGAATTCAGAAATTCTATCCAATCCGCTGTGCGGCTGATGATAGGCTCATATTCAAGTAAAATAATCAAATACGAGATGAGAGAGACTTTATCCCCTAGTCTTTCAGGATTCACCAAAACCGGTTTGCGGAGAAGGTCTGAATTGAAATCATGAAATTCTTGAGATAGCCCAGAATTGTCGGAAGGAAATCACAGACATCCCTATATTGTTTTTCTTCAGTCTTCTTTCCGCCTCCTCAACAAATACATGTTCACGCACCCAGCTCGTCTCTTGATAAGAAAGTTTTATAACAGCACCGTGGTTAAGCATCACCTCCTGAACAATAACGGTGCCATTGCGATGCCTGTGGCACGTCCATCGAGTCCAAACCTAATGCTCGGGTTAATGCCTTTTTCTGGACAAAACTGTACGTTTAGTTCTGGTGAGGGTGGGTTCCAATACGGCGAGATGTCAATATCCTTTCTATCATTGATATCGATTACATTGGGAATATAGCCACAATCAGTCAAATCAAATCCCTGGAGAGCAAACAGGAACATAAAAAAGTAAGGAAGGTTGTCAATGAAATCAAAGTCGGTCATCTGGATGGGACATTCGTGATCAAAGTACCACATGTTCATAATTAAATCTAAAGACAAAAAAACAATGAGACGACGATGACGGGTTCCAAAATTTACATACCAGTTACGAGCAGATTCATTACATGACTCCGGCCAAAACAATCATACAAAGCCTCAGTAGCATAATCTGCAACCTGCACAACCGGAGATGGCGCGCTAATTTCAACAACTTCAACAACCCGCTGATCATCATTTTTATTTTTATTTTCGCGCGCGTGTAGATTCGGTTTCAGCTGGACGCTTTCCTGCTGTTTTGGAGTTAGATTCTTCATCGAAAATGAGTCAGGCGAAAAATGAACGATGAGGTGAGATTCAAAACATCGCTGACCTAGTCCGGCTTGAGATTGGGACGGTTCACTTTCGTCCCCTCTCTCCTCTTTACTTCCTTCCCAATCGAGTTCATCTTCTATCACTGTCCTCTCAACATCGTCATCGGGCAGGCTGTGGACAGAGTACGATATAGGCGTCTTTTTTTCTATCCTCTGCTTATTCACTTTCTTTTCAACACATAACAAAGCTCGTTTCCATTGCAAGGGGTTCTTGTCCTTAGGTGGTGCCGTCTTCACAGCTTCAAGCAGATTGCTTGTAACATTATGAAGCTCACGAATATAACCTGGAAAGCCGCGACTATGTGCGGCTTTCGTTCGTACACGACACCCTTACGGACGCTCTTCATAGTCTTTGAGCTATGGACCATGAATAGAAGGAAGTCGTCGTCGGTTTTACCCGGGCAAGGTCTGCCGTTGCCGATCTGGATGTCTGCCAACAGTAGGAGAGCAGTGTTAGTAGCCTGGACGAAGTGGCTATATTGGTCGCTTTCATTCCTCTGTGAGCAGCTTACGAAAAATGTTAAAAAAGGGTATGGTAGGGTAACTTTTAATCGGACTTACTAATATTGCAGCTCTGTGTAGATGGTATTCAGGCCTTGCTGTTACAGGGAGCGTTCATAGCAGTAATGACAGGTGCGAGACATTGCTGCGGTCTTTTCTCGACCTCATCTTTTGTGCCTCTGTTTTCTTTGTTTTCGAGAGGTTCGATTATGTCGATCGACGATAATTGGTGATGGGGGGACCGTTTAGGCGGGCCTGGCTGGGGTTCAAGAACACCGGTCCAGACGAGCTTATGAACTCTGTCAACGCTTTATAAACGAAGTTAGAGCTTTGTACTGTTTCAGCATGGGGAGCACATACTGAAACTTCTGAAACTGCCGAGCCTGCAAGGCGGTTAGACTGGATCCAGTGCCTCTGCTGGCTGGTGCATTGTGTTGGCCGGGGTGGAGATTCTTGCGGCTCGAGGTAGTAGGAGCGTTCATTGCAATAAAAATTTTCCTCGATAAACTGCAGACTTGTCATAACGGACTATTATAATCTTGTTTATACAGTTATGTAATTCCTTTGACCCTGCCAGTGACCCCGAGCCGTCGAGCGGACCACAATGCCTCACGGTCCTATAGATTAAGAGCACTCGAAATAGCTCAATTTGTTTCAAACCATGTGGAATTTCAGTTTTCTCAGCTCCGAAGCAAAATGGAATCGTTGGACCGCCAACGAGATATGCAAGTTTCACGGAGAAGAACACTGAGAAACTATCCCAGAAGAACGCAGAGCTGTGCCAAACTCTATAACCGACCCAAAACTTAAGAATGGCGCTGGTGAACGTTTGAACCCCATATGTCCTCAAGAACCAAGTCCATTCCCAACAACTCCTTTCCGACCCCCGACTCCTCACCTTCGGTATCAGATGCTAAAAAAACAATAGAGGGTTTAAACCGATTGAGTCGTATACGTATACAAGCATTCACCTCAGGAATTCGCCATAATCGGAGTGACCAATAGTCTCAGATATGTAAGTAATTCGGTCTTTGAACAGGCCGCCTATGGCTACAAGTGAAATGATTTGCGAAGGGGCGCCCAAAGATATAGCATGATTGTAAGGCTGGGCGGGGTTCATCAGGATGCTTTGGGTTTCCCCTTTTCTTGCGCATGTGCACGTATGTAGATCATGCAATCATTAAAATGTGCCTTGTCGTTGTATTTACTTGTTTAGAATGCATACAGGGAAAAAAATATTTCATCGAAAGAATCATTTGTGTTGAAAGATACTACAGAAACCGTTACTTGCCACAAATTATCACTTTTAAACTCTCAGGCGATCATTGGCAGGCTTGAAGGCAAATCTGGTAAACGAGATCGTAGCTTTGCGGCGAATTTCGGACCGTCCTGCATTTTAAACAAGGGATATGCCAATACAGGACCAATGATGTTGATGGACTGGTAGAATTCGTCAACCAATGTGTTCTCGGTTATTCCTAATTTGACATCGTCTTGGGCAAGAGTTGCTCGGCTCTGCTGATTTTGATACAGAAGGGTGGCATTTGCGCATGCCTTCCATAAGTCCTCTGGCAGACCGCTTGGTGTTTCCATGGCTCGGAGTTCGCTAAAAGTATACCGTCTCTGCTGAAGACAGTCTGGGTACCGAGGTTGATTCCATTCCTTCAAAGGGGGATCTGACAGCAATTTCCCGTCACGATAACGACAAATGACCCAAATGAGAACTGCGAAGAAGGATTCTAAATCATGTCTGTAAAGCCGCTTCACCTTGCCTAGCATTGCTTCTATAGTTAAAAGTTCCAGTGCCATGAAGGCCCATGTTCCGGTGTTTGCAAAACCAGAAGGCCTCTTTTGGCCTTCAAAGTGGGAGAGATCGAAGTCGCAAATCTTTGGTTTCTTCATCACAGGGTCCCACATGAGGTTACCTTCACTGATGTCCCCATGCTCAATGCCAATGCTCCACAGCATAGCATGACCTGTTTACGGATATGAGCAACTGGCTTTCTGGAACAGTAGAGGCTTACAGTATACAAGGGCGAAAAAGGCATTCAAAAATTCTGTCCAGTTTGTTGTTAAGCTGTGAATAGGCTCATATTTAGGTAGAATGATTGTGTAAGGGATACGAGCGGCTTTATCCCGAAGTTCTTCAAGATCCATTAACACCGCTTTGCGGATAAGCACTGAATCAAACCCATGATACTCTTGGAAACCCAATACTGTTGGGATATAGTCGCAGACATCCCTGTATTGCTTTTCATTGAGCTTTTTTTCCGCCTCCTGGATGAATAGGTGTTCGCGCACCCGGCTCTTCTCCGGGTAAGAAAGTTTTATCACCGCACCTTGATTAAGCGTGACTCCCTGAACAGTAACAGTACCACCTGCAATACCTGTGGCACGCCCATTGAGTCCAAACCGAGGGTGTAGATCAATGCCTTGCTCTGGATAAAACCGTACATTTGGTTTTGGTGAGGGTGAGGGTGTGTTCCAGGACTGAGAGATGTCAATCTCCTTTCCATCATTGATATCAACCGTATTGGGAATGTAGCCCCAATCAGCCAGACTGAACCGTTGGAGGGCGAACAGGAAGAGAAGAAAATAAGGGAGGTTGTCAATGAAATCAAAGCCGGTCATTTGAATAGGACATTCATGGTCAAAGTACCATACGTTAATGACTGAATCTGAAGATGGAAAGGCGATGAGATAAGGCTGATACATTTTTGAAGGTAACATACCAGTCACAAGCAAATTCACTACATGACTCCGACCATAGCAATTGTACAGGGCCTCGGCAGCATAATCTGCAACCTGCGCCGCTGCAGAGGGTGCTTTAAACCTAAGTGACGGCCGATCTTTGTCAGAATGATTTTTGGCTTTCTTTTGTGGTTGTGTGGGTCCGACCGGTTGTTGCTCGGCTGATCGCTTTCCTCCAGATTTGGAATGTGACCCTTTAATTGAAAGATAATCAGGCCGAATGGGCAGAGGTTCAAAGAATCACTTACCTACTCCGGATTGGGATTGAGATGACCCGCTATTCCCCTGTGTAACCTCATTTCTTTTTGCGAGTTCTCCTTCTATTGACGTCCTCTGTTCATAGTCGCCGTCAGGTAGGCTATAAAGAGAATAGGCTTTCGGAAAATTTTCTCTATCTTCTTCTTGCCCACCTTCTTCTCGACACATAACAGGGCACGTTTCCATTGCAATGGGCGCTCGTCCTTTCCTGGTGCCGTCGTTACGGCCTTAAGCAGATCGCCTTTCTTATAAAGCTCACGTATATGACATTGGAAAGTCGCGACTATATCCGGTTTTCGATCATACGTAACGCCCTTATGAACACTCTTCATTAGTTTCGGGTCATGAACCATGAACAGGAGGAAATCGTCGCTGGTTTTACTCGGGCAAGGTCTGCTGTTGCCGATCTGGATGTCTGCCAGCAGTAAGAGCGCAGTATTAGTAGCCTTGACGAAGTGGCTATATCGGCTCTTTTCATTCTCCTGTGTGCAGCTTATGGGCAATGTCAGAGAGGAGACGACCGGGTAACATTCAATCGAACATACTAAATCTGAAGCTCATTGCGAATGATATCCATGGTCTTGCTGTTAGAAGAAGCGTTCATGGCTTTTACCATAGGTGCGAGACATTCCCGTAATCCTTTGTCGATCTGATCTTCTGTGCCTCTGCCACCACTGTCCTTGATTGTTTCGATCGCGCCGACCGATGATAACTGGCGATGAAGGAACCGCTTGAATGAGCCCAGTTGAAATGTCAGGACATCGAGCCAGACGAGATTATGAACTTTGTCAACACTTATTAATAATTAGAGATATGCCTTGTTTCATCATAGAGAGAGCACAAACTGAAACTCCAATAAACCGGCCATACTAGATGCAGAACCTCCACTGGCTGGTGTGGACTGCACATTGGGATGGAGATGTTTGCGATTTGGGGTAGTGGGAGTTTCCATTGCAAGTTAAAATATCTTTTTGTAGGAAGACTGATTACGGCTTAGTGCTCTCTAGAGCCATGGCCCGCCATAGCCCGAGGTTATAACCACCGCGAATGTCACATATTGCTTGCGGTTTAGATAAGCAGCCCCGAAACGGAAGTTTATGTCCGGCGGACCAGAGTCAGTAAACAAGTATGTACCACAGTCCAAAGAGCATCGTCAAGTTGAAACATTGGGACGCTCTGCAACTCGGAGCGTTTGAAATGATACTCATCGTGCCTCGCATTTTGTGACTGAAACTCGGTCTGGGTTGAGTCTGTTTCACCTTGAAAGTCAATTACGTCCCATGCGTTCTTTCTCGGCGCGAACTACAAGAACACTTGTGTAAAGTCAACCTCAAGCTTGCACAAAGCTTGCAGTAACTTTGAATTTTATTTCGGCACTTCACTTCCTGTGAATTACTTGGTACTAATGACGACGAATTAGTCGCATAATGCGGTGTTGGCTCTGGCAACTATTCCGGACGAGGTTTAACGAATGCATACTAGGCAGGTCCTTTTAAATATTGCCCTTGCAATATGCAAACATTGAGGCCAGTGTTGAATGCGACGCTTATAAACTGAGGGCCTGAATGTCAACAACCTCTGTCCGCTGTTTCATAAGCGCCGATTCAGTTACTTCATGCCTTCACGTTCACCTTCGCCTGTCTCGCAGCGCAAACATCGAAAAAGCTCGGAGCATAAATCTTCGGATTATGTCTTGCCCAAAGGGGTTGAGCCCATAGATGAAGACCATTATTTTCGTAAAAGCTCCGAGTTTGCCAAATGGCTACGGGAGGAAAAGGGCAAAGTCAGGAGTCGATGTATCTTTATCTGGTTGTACATTAATTCTTATTTCTAGTATTTTGATGAATTAAAATCAGATAAAGCTCGCAGGTACGTCACTTCATCATCCTTGGAATTCGCACGCTTTTGAGCATTGTCCCTTGTATAGCTATTTTCGAAAGTTTGTCAGAGTATGTTTATAGCCTTCGTGAAATTTATACTATGTACGGATAAACACTTCACAGGCCTGGAATAAAGGAAAACTACCAGGTGAGTACCACGTTCTCTTCGTATATACTCAAGAAAAACCCACTATTACTAGACCATCTTTATCACCTAACTGATCCAACAACTGTCTCTTCCAATCAAATTACATCTTACAAGTGGTCATTCTCTGATAACAGCTCGACATTAGAAAATGAGCAACTCAGGAGAATTAGAGAGGCTGTTAGTAGTGATACTTACGGTCTTACTCCAGCATCCACTTCAGGTTCTGACACCCAGAGACCAAAACGAGTTCTTGGACCTTCTCTTCCATCGAGTTCTGATCGTCAGCTGATTCGTGAAGAAGCTGAGGATATAGCACATGCCGAAAGACATATTAAACGCAAGCGAGAGAAGATGGAGGATAAAGAACGACTTGAAGATATGTTGGGGCCCAGGGAAGTAGGGAAAGAACGCATGCTTGAAGCAAAACGAGCAAAGAGAGAAAGTGACAGTGCGTACCGAGAGAAGAAGGAGGATGGTGGAGTGGAAGTAGCAGATGATGTCTTAATGGGTTCTGGAGATAGTTTCAAAGAAAGGTGAAATTTTTCATGCTAGAACAGAGCGCAAGCTTCAGCGTTTAACTTGTCCCATTCTAGACTTGCCCGACGTGATGCGGCTCGCGCGCGTTTTGACGCGAAAAGAAAAGACGAAAGAGAAGCGAGAATCCAAGAACAGAACGAACGGGCAGAGCGCATCAGGGAACGAGATAAGAAAACGATGGACATGTTTCGACAAATGGCTAAAGAACGATTTGGTTGATGGATATAAATTTTTGACAAGTGTAGCTTCACTTGAAAATCACTTATTTTGTGAGCGATGTGGGCTCCCTGCATTGCAACCTTTCTGATTTTCCTTAGCTATAGTATGTAGGTAAATAGTCACTAGCTATCTATCACCGGTAACTTATGAAAAGAGTATCCTCGTACTGAAATCACCTGGTATCGGAAAAATCATGATCACACTATTTTTAACGACACCTGGCCTACTAAATCAACGCACAGACGTCGTAAATGTTTGCACTACGAGTACGAAAGCTATCGTTAAGCTACTAGTATGTCCGGAGAAAGCCGTAAATTGGGCTTCCGCGCCTTTCAAACCCATTCGGAACTGCCGCAGGAGAACGTATGCCTTCGGCGCATGAAAGTATTAAAGACTGGGTCAAAGATGTTGTACATAGGAAAGCAAGATGCCGTTCGCTAATGCTAATAAGCTTTCAACGCGTCTTCCTGGTTACTTATCATCAAGTACATTGAGGCGACACGTTCGGCATGGACTTCTGGGTCCCGTTCAATTCGTCATCAAACCAAACGTCAGCTTTCCAACAAATACTCGGACGTTGTTCACAATTATACACCAAGGATTTGAAGGATGGCGGTTATCATTTGGTCGGGATCCAGTGAAACTGGCACCAGGTCTACATCTTAACATACCTATCTATCACAATACAAGGGTAAGCGTTGTTCGTCTCACTTTTAACACAACAACAGGAAGCTCAAGGAAACTGTCCTTTCCTACCTATGATTTCCAGGTTATAGATATGAGGGAAACATCTATTAACATCCAAGATCTCACAGCTTTTACGAGCGACAATGTCCCTGTTCTGCTTTCTGGATCACTTTTCTTCATCGTTCGGAACTCATACGATGCTTGCTTTTCAATCAGCGGATATAAGAAAAACATTGAGAATATTGGAACGTCCGCCTTGCGTTCTGTGGTCGGTCACTTTAGTGTGAATATCAACAACATTCCAATCAATCTGCATTCTGAGAAGCTTTGACTTTAATTTTAGTACGACGATGTTATCGCGGATAGAAACAAGATAAACACAAAATTGCACGAAGTCATTGGAAGCACAACGGAGGTAAGCATAAAATAACATACATTATCACTCACTAACCTCCGCTTAGAAATGGGGGGTAGATTGCGCTCGTTTTGAAATTCAAACATTCAAACCGCACAATCGAGAAGTTGAAAAACAGTTAGAATTGCAGATGCAAGCAGAAAGAGAGCGTCGCAAACAACTGCTGGACACACAAGCATTGGTCAACGTAGCTGAAGGTCAGAAGCAAAGAACTATCTTGCAATCAGAGGGAGGTAAGTGATGCTTTCTGTTCTGTGTTTGAAAACGAGGTAATGATGATGATGGCAAAAATATGTTTCTAGAGCTCCGGCGAAGATTGAATCAAGCAGAGGGCGACAAACAAGGCCGTATTCTAGCGTCTGAAGGATTCTACCAGGCATCCGTTAATGAAGGTCGTGCATTGGCACAGCAAATCCAATTAGTTGCAGAAGCTATATCAATAGATTCCAAAGAAGAACCTACGACGGAGATGAAATTACGCTCTCTCGACGCCTTGATAAAATTGAAAAGAATAGAGCAATTGAAGGCTATCGCAACTGGAAACTCCAACTCAACTTACTTTTTCGGAGACGATATGCCAGTTTCAGCTGACAACGGAGCCTACGCTGTGGATAATATGGAAAAATGGAAGAGAAGTTTGCCGATGAAAGCGAATTAATATGTAGCATTCCTAATATAAAAGCTACCCACCACTCATTATTAACGCCGTTGTATGTTATACCCTCAAAAGAATAATAACCCCTACCATCCGCTCTTGATTCAAGCCGGGAATGGGTAACTTTGTATGATATATATGAATCAGATTATACATTATCAATGAACCCATTGTAAATGAGCTTCGGTATTTGGAGTCGCGGGAATATTTTTACATCGACGCTGAACAATATCTAATACCTTCTCCTTAACACCGTGTTTTCCAGGTCGGCTCATCTCGCATTGATGAATCAATTCCTCAAGATTCAAACTCATGCCTCCGCTATCTGGGTGTGAACCCGTCACCCATTTTTCGACTTCTTCCTCAGAAGGCAATCCGTATGTGGGACGAATTGGTTGCGAATCGACCACAAATTGAAGCTGTTCTTTACCCGCCAAAAATGAAGACTCACTATCAAAATAGGTCTTCTTCACGTCATTATCTGTCACACCGGACAGGTCTTCAGGGCTCCATGCTGGTCGCCCTTTGATCTTTTCCAAAAGAACGGCAGTTACACCTGTAACGAAATCCGGACTGGCGCCATTCTTTCAGGCACGGTGAGCATACTATTCGATCGATGTTAAAAAATGAAAAGAAAATCTTACAATATACGCTGTGGCAATTCCCAGCTCCATATCCAAAACTTGAGATAACGACAACCCCTTCCCCCGCCTGACAGCCTCGAGTGACACTTTGAGACTGGTGGGACTCCGTAGGAGCAGCTCGTCAAGAGTTGTCTTAGCCCACTCTCCAACTTCATCTTCCTTCTTTGACAGCTTAGTCAATGAAGCTACGATATCCTCTACGGATCGTTTCGAAAAAGATTCGTCCAATGCAGAGCGGACTTTTCCTACGAGTAGAGGTGAGGGTTCGTCTGAACTACGTTCCATATATAGTTCTTCGATGGCGGCGTTAGTTTGATCATTCACTTGGTCCGCAGATAGTTCTTCGGATAATGTCGACAGATGTGCTTTAAGATCTGGTACTCGACTTGAAGGAATGAAGTGTGTTGCCAAGCCTAGTTCACTGAGCATATAATTAGTCAGAAAATATCCTAAAGGATATGTGTATCCTTACAAGACTTCACGTCCTTTAACGATGGTGCCCGTCATAGCCAAATATGTTCCGAGTTCCCCGTCAAGTCTGGATAAGAAATAGTTCGATCCGACATCTGGACAGTAACCGATTTTCGTTTCGGGCATGGCAAACCAAGTCTTCTCTGTAGCGACACGAAAAGGCGCATGAATAGAAACCCCTGCACCACCACCCACTGTTTCGAAATTTCAGAGATCGTTAATGTCTTCTAATCAGTCTTTACGACGTACTCGTAATGCCATCGATAACCGCGACGTAAGTTTTATTCAAATTCGCCACTAGGTGGTTTAGCTCGAATCTAATAAATAAGTTTAATGACAAGAAAATTGATAATAATAATAAAAACCATCAGCTTACTCGTCTTTGAAGTAAGATATTGCATTTTTGCGCGTGTTTTCAGACTTGGACCAATTCATGACCGCTACAGGTAGGCCAAGTCAACATACTTCTTCTGACAGACAAGGATTATTCTTACCGGCAATGTCACCGCCTGCGCAGAATGCTCTCCCGTTTCCTGAGCCAATTATTATTTTGCACAGACTAGCAGAATTCCATTCCTATATATGTATTGTTCAGAGAGAACGAGAGCCTTAGCCGGGAAAAACGAACAAGGAGCTTTGATTTCAGTGTGTTGATCATAGAGTGATCCAAGGCATTCATCTTGTTACTTCGATTCAAAATAAAGGTGCGACTGGCCACATTGGACTCAAATTGAACGAAAGGCTGTTATCGAAAATGTTCTCAGAACGTTTTTGGGAAATTTTGAGGGATAAATCACGGCTTACTTCGCTTTGTGTGGCTGGAGAGGACAAATGTCGAGTCAACATGCTTGTCCTTGCTAATGCTGGCTGGTGGGCCAACACACGTCTCGACATCGTCCGGAGCATTGAAAACGACGAATTCCGAGTCGGTGCCATTGCTGCTGAGGTAAGGCCAAGTGACTCGGCGCGAACTCGGCAGCTCTCATTTGCACCGTGGCGTCATGCACATTCCACAAGTAGGAACGAGATTAAGTTATGCATCACATAATGGGACAGTCAGATTTGTCGGGGAAGTGGAAGGCAGTAAAGGAATATGGATCGGCGTTGAATGGGACGATCCGAATCGAGGCAAGCACAGCGGCAACAAAGACGGAAAACAATACTTCACCTGTATGTACGTAAACTATGTTTGATACTCATTTTTCCTTGACGTATGCTTTGTATCAGAACACCAAACTCTGGTTCATTCATTCGACCTAATGCCTCGATATCCTACGGCCAGACGTTTCTACAGGCGTTGTCGTCAAAGTACATTGAATCGCGAGTAAGCGATACGACAGAGAAAGTTACACTCGGCTCTAGCAACAGCTTAATTGAAGTTGAAGCTGTTGGCCTGAATAAAATTCGAGATAAGCTATCACGATTGGATAGTCTTCGAGAAGTGAGCCTTGATTCTGAGCTAGTCGCCTATGTGGACGATCCCAGTGAAATTCAAAGAACGTGCCCAAGTGGGTTTACTGTTATGGCACAGATAATTTCACACAACCTGACCTGAGTTAAGATATCAAGGGGCTTGATCTTTCCAACAGCCTTTTGACAACATGGAATGATGTGGCTCGTCTGGTTACAGGCTTACCTCGACTAGAGGTCTTGTCGTTAAAGTCCGTTCGGATCATTATCATATGAACGGTCCACTAATAACCCTTTTATCTTTCAAGTCAAACGAGACTTACGATCCCAGAAGGATCATCCCTTGGTTTGTCATTCCACAAAATCAAAGAGTTGCGACTCAACAAGACCTGTATCAGCTGGAGTCAGGTCAGCATACACAGGATGTCACTAAACAAACCATTTATTCCTTCAAGGTACTCCAATTATTGCCATCATTTCCGTCCCTCTCACATCTTGAACTGGGACGCAATTTGATTCGATCACTGACACCGGCCGACATTCAAATACCCAATCTCGTAGCGTTAAATCTGGAACAGAATGAGTTGACAGATTTCACAAACGTCATGCAAGCTCTTTCCATATTTCTCAGGTAGGGTACTACACATTACCATTTACCTTTGCGTTTTCAATTTTGATAGACTAGAACGATTGATCCTCTCCAACAATTCGTTTCAAAATATATCCCAGAAACCTATAGATGCTCTTCCATTAAATATCCAGCATCTTTCCTTAAACGGCGCTGACTTGAAAACATGGTCGAGCATAGATGCTCTCCCAACTTGGCTACCCAAACTCGCGGTCCTCAACGTCGGATCAAATCCTCTTTTCCAAGGTGCTTACGTTTGTCCAATTTCAGGGCTCTCACTAGTATTACCATATCTTTCTGTAGAATCATCCTCTAGACCTTTGACAATTGCCAAAATCGCTACCCTGACTACACTGAACTCCAGTCAGGTATGAGCCTGTCCTTGAAAAGCTCCCGCCGTTCGTCATACCTTAGTTTTAACAGATCTCACATGCTGAAAGACGTGACGCTGAGCTCTATTACCTATCTTACATATCAAAGCAAGACTTGTCACCTACTGAGCTAGGCGAGAAACAGTACTCCCGGTTTATGGAGCTATGTGAAGGTAGGTTGATAAGAATAATAACTTCTGCGTGACTGATTTGTTGTCAGTATACGGCAGGCCGGATGCGGTCCAAAAACCAGTAGAAACACTGAAAAAACGATTGATTTGTTTGTCATATATCTAATTGAAAGGGGTGCATCATTCTCATACTGTTCTAGGTGTACAATGCTTTAGGGTGCTTGGACTGCCTTCGAGTGAAGCCCTTCAAAAACAAGCACCTGACGTCGAAATCAGCATTTTATCGTCTATTAGCTTGAAAGTTTTTAGGCTAAAGCTACTCAAGTCTTTGAAACTATCGCCTTCACTCAACATTGTATTATGGCTGGTTATGGAGAACAACGGCATTTCGCATTTCGGCCACCTTGATGATCTTAATCGTTCATTAGACTGGTTTGGCATGAACGAAGATTGTAAAATTGTGTATAATATCGACTAGTAATTTTAAGTCGGGTGCTTCTGATTCAAAGGGAAAAAAAAGCACGCTGGTGAATGGCTTGTTCCTTAGCGGTGTAGATTATCATCATATTGAATTTTCATGCGATGGCATGGGCATAGTATAAAAATATCATACACATGCATGGAACAACTGTAGGGACAGGACGTAAATATGATATTACATCCGAGTAAATTTAGATAGTTGTTTCGTAAGCGGCTGGGCGCATAGTTTGAGGTACGTTGTTCTTCGTCGAGATAACATGTGCCTCGGCAGGTCCGAGGGGTGCCCGCTTAACGATAGCGGTTTCTGCAGTATCATAATAAGCAAACGTTCTCAAAACAAAGATCGCAAGACTTACCTCCTCGCTCTCTTGCCTCACGATGTTTTTGCGAGTTCTCAACAACACGTTGAAGGAATTCTTGACGACACTTTGAGTGTCTTACCTACAAATCGATATCGAATGATAGTAAGCCAATGTTCTATCAAGATTGGATTAAAACGAGTCATACATGTTCCACGCGAATGTTTACGCGCTTGGCGATATAGCGGTTTCCAACGACCTTGTTGACTAGAACGGTAACAGCACTTGGGGTGACGTTGGTGACTATTCCGGTTCGTCTGCACTCGGCAAAAAAAAAAACTCAGTACAAGGTGCAACATAATCATGCAATTGACAAACGAACCCGTGGTAAAATTTGTGGGGCATACCCTTTTGTTGCGCAGAGTTGGCCTTAATGTCGACAATGTCACCGATCTTGTAGATTGTGAAGTAGCTCGACAAGTGAATCGTTCCATGTTCTGTATAATTCCAGTTAAAGCAAAGCTACACAAAGATCGGATATAAAAACTAACCCTTGAATTTTCTTTTGAACATGTCCCGAGTACGGGCGCGGTAACCGAAAGAGTGAGGCATGCTGAACTAACGTAGATGAAGACGAGAGGAGGGTGGTTTCTGAGGTCTTGAGAGAGGCCCGACGCTGCGAGACTTTTGGTTTGAGGATTGGAAAAATGGATGAGGACTGTGGGAAAGTGGGCCGAGCGGAGTTCACCGAGTTTGACGCTGCAAAACTGTAAAGTTGCACTTTTTCAAACTACGATCCGCCTGTACATTCCCAAACCTCTCCAAATTTACGAGGTTCTTTTATTTCTCAAAAAAAGGTAACGTTACCGACTAACTATGCCTAGGTATGGAAGGATAATTTTCTAATGTTATATACTCTCTGATAAAAATTCTGTTAGGGCTCCCCGGAATCACAGTAAAACGTATGTGGTCGAACTGAAATAATACTTGCGAACATTGCATGGTTCTAACTAGGAATTTAGATACAAGGTCCCTCGTAGGCCTTTTGAGAGTGCTCGGTTGGATGCCGAATTGAAGGTCCTTAGATGTCAATCGCAGTATAATTAATTCGCTCTAACATAAATGCGTAGCTCGCAGGTGAATACGGTCTGCGCAACAAGCGAGAAATCTGGCGTATCGCTCTTGTCCTTTCAAAAATTCGTCGTGCTGCTCGTGAGCTTCTTAAGCTCGATGCTAAAGACCCAAGGAGACTCTTTGAGGGTGGGCTTGTCTTCGCTTCCGACGTGATCAATTATAACTCACCCATGTTCAGGTAACGCCTTGATTCGTCGTTTGGTCCGCATTGGTGTATTGGACGAAACCCGTATGCGTCTCGATTACGTACTGGCCCTCAAGATTGAAGATTTCTTGGAGAGAAGATTGCAGACTCAAGTGGGCTCTTTTAAGTCTCGTGAATAAAGCTTTCCGACTCAGCTTGTACCTCCTTTTATTAGGTCTTCAAATTGGGATTGGCCAAGTCAATTCACCATGCTCGTGTCTTGATTAGACAGCGACACATTCGGTAGGTCTAAGTTATCAACGGATATAATCAATCTAACTCTGTTTAGTGTTGGTAAACAAATTGTCAATGTCCCCTCGTTCGTTGTACGACTTGATTCCCAAAAAGTATGTATATTATATCATAATTTCGCGACATCCTTTGATAAATTCTCAAGCACATTGACTTTGCGCTTACGTCGCCATACGGTGGAGGCCGCCCCGGTCGTGTGAAGCGCAAGCGTGCTGCCGCTGCTGCTAGCAAAGAGGCTGGTGGCGATGAAGAGGAAGAAGAGTAAATGTTTCTTAAATAATTACTCGTGGTTTATTCGCCACGCCCGCATTCGCCATGTTACACATATTCTATGCACTACTTGCCATTACGAGAATATGATATGCGCTCTATTAAAATACATGAAGTCTTCTTTTATCTTTGTAATTGTTCTTAATGCAATACCAAAGGTCTGCTTGTTGTGTGAGCGACAAGGGCCAAGTTTGAAGTTGCTCGGACATGGCGCGCTTACCAAGTTGATGCATCCTTGCCTTCCGCGATTTCGTCCTCTTCGTCGTTTTCCTCTTCGTCATCTCCCCGTGAATTCCCAAGATCTTTATCTTTTTCTAGATTCCCAACAGCGTCCCTCCAAGCAGTGAGCTCTCCACCAAGGACTTCTTTAGCCTGTGCTAGAGCCTTTTGTAATCCCGTATAGTATGACGTCGATAGTTGCGAATCTTCTCCGACAACAGGGAATTCGTGAGTTGTCTTATTAGACAGATTTTCCGGAGCTTGAGTTGAAGCAGGAAGATTTAAGCTGTATGTTATCCGTACGTTCGGACGGGACATTGCACAAGTATTGAGATAGGAGTCACGAGCGTGACAAGTATATTTGCGGTCGACATAATCGTTGCATACTCGACATAAATGATTTTTGAGATTACATACTCGTAGTCAGCATGTTGGCTTCATTTCACTACTTATGGATATAGTCATCGAGCATTATACACTTTAGTCAAGTCCCTTGGGCGCCTTTCCCTTCTTCGAGCCGCGAACCTTCTTTTCACGGACTGGTTGAGCTTTAATGGTTTCCTTCTTTTTTCTGGCGGCGAGAAGAGCTGAAACGCGTGCAACGGCAGCCTGAGAATCATAGATGTCAGTATCCATTGTGATATCCGACGTAATTGTGAAACAGAAGAGAAAGAAAAAGTTGTCGGCGTCTCAGTGTCGGTCATCGTCATTGTTCAGGTTGAACGACATCCGATAGCGACGGGACGCGACACTTTTGCACGGCTTGATCGTTCCGTACAAAAGCGGGGTTGCTATTGCATACATGTCCACGCCCAGCCTTTCATTCCGCCTCTCAGAATCGAGAGAGGTAGGGTGGGTTCTAACGTTGATGCGGGTGATGGAAGTGAAGAAAAAAGAAACCAATACGCAAGAGAAATGAGCAAAAATAAATGTACCTTTCTTAAATCCGCACGGTATCCCCGTTTGGCTACTTGGGCTGCAATACCATATGAACGACGGTTACCGGAATTCGGACGAATTGTCAATTTATTCTGGGAGGAGCGAACATGGTTTGAGGGTGCCTTTGACTTCCTGGTAACAATTGTAATTCCTGATGGTGTGTCTTGAATATCGATGCTCTACTAGTATTTATTATATGAGTGAAAATGAGTGGGGATGGAAACCAGTATCGACCTTGTCAGAAACACCAGAATATTTAGCTGAATGCAAATTTACAAGATTCCCCTACCAAAGAAAACTATGTCAGTACAGTGCTTAGCACAGTTAATAGGAACGCACCGGCTCTCTTGAGAAGATGGGACTTTCTGGTGCGCCTTTGACTTGGAAAGAGTTGTACCTCTAGATAAAGTTTTTAGTAAAGGAAATAGTTAGTTAGTAGCAACTTTACTAACACGGATAAGCAGCCATGTTAAATCGGAAGACATAATGTTTTTGAGCCCGGGAGAAGAGGGTGTGTTGACTTGATGATTCGGTAGTGTTTTCTTTTTCAAGTTCAGCTTCTTTACAGTTGCTCCAGCAGTCTGTTACCGTGACATAATAGTCACGCTCTTGGATCGGCAGGCTCAGGCCGATACGCGAAGGCAGCAATTATAATTTCTATGTTTGTTTGTTCTCAATACATTAAGAAGGTTCACGCTTTGCGTGCGTGTGATATAGGAGCTGAGACTACATTGATTCATAAAGACTCGAACAAAATGAGGGTTGAGATGATGGATGTATGAATGTTCATTCTTATCTAGTAATGCGAGGGCAATGCGGGGAATATTCTTTGAAAGGGTAACATGAAAGTCGTGGCAAAAAATCGTAACAGCAACGGCAATAAGTAAATCGCAAGAGAGCCCGATAGGTATAGAGAATGGGCGAAAAATGATTATGGTGGTATGTCGATATTGGCCGGGGAGTCGTCGGTATCATCTTGCGCAAAACCCTCAATGTCTGGAGTTAGATTAATTGAGGGAGCGACTTCAATCTCTTTCTCTACTTCCTCTTCCTCCTCCAGTGTATCTGCATGACTTGTATCTGCGTCCTCTTGGGTGTCGTCTAGATCCCGTTCCATATTATTCTCCGTCCATTGCTTAGCTTCCTCTGCGGACAACACACGATTGCCTATAGCTACACCATGTTTCCAGTCTCGCTTGAGATTGTCATCGGTGTTTGTATAGGAATCCTGTGCGAGTATTTCACGTTCGGAATGCTTTGCTGATAAACTTTCCAAAGTATCAATCTTGAAAGAAGGGGCTGGCACAGCCAAAGCCTTTCTTCCGGTTATTAATAAATCGTCCAACATATGCTTCATGCGTTGGAAGCATTCATCCTCTTCCTCGTCGACGTCCGTCGATTCTCCATCTTCTCCATCGTTCTCTTCTAACTCTTGGTTATCTGCTGCCAAAAGTTTATAACTCTTGGGGGGTAATGCTAAACGGGCTTGACGTAATTTGCGACGTAGGTCGCGTATCTCTGAGGCTTGACGAGCCTTAGCGGCTTCAAGGGAAGTATTAATGGCGAGTAAGGACTTTGTAGTGATTTCCAAGTCGGCTATCTTCAGATGATATGGTGTCAAACCCAACACCAAAGTAGTGAAAATATATCATACCTTGCGATTGGATTTGGCTTCAGCACGCTCTTCTTCTTCTCGTTCCTGCGAGGGCGAACGCAAGGTTTTTGGCGCATGTGCCAGGGTATCATCCTCGTCCGACAAACTGTCAGATTTTCCCACTGAATCATTATTCTCGGAACTAAAGGAGTCTCTTGATGTTCGTCCATTCCCTCCAGATATACGCGTATCAGATCGCACTCGAGCAATTAAGTTCCCCATATAAGGTTTCGGTGGTTTCGGTTCTTCAGCCGTCCTTTCCTCAGGTGCTACCAGTGTATCGGTGGTGAGATCCCTTTTCAAAAAACTCGAACGTGTAATTGGAGGCGTGTCTGCGTCATTCGTACTAGAGGAGTGAATACTTGAGATAGATGTGGATGAGTGGGAAGAAAATGATAGAGTTGAGGTTGGTGGAGATGTTGGGAGAGGAATTAATAGTGATTCATCCACTGCGGTTGGTAAATGGACGGACGGTCTTCGAACCGTAGTCAGAGCCCGCACACGAGGCCGCGCTGACATAATTGGGGATGGTATAGAAGATATTGTGGAAGGAGGCGATGGAGGCGAAACAATGGTAGGAACGGGGGGTGGTTTGGTCATACTCGTAACCTTTGCCTTGATGCGAAGAGAGCTCGCGCCTCCTTTGGCGACTCTGTCCGAAATACCATCCTTGTTTTGCAGAAACAGGGATGGAGAAGACGGTGCGGTTGTATGATTATCGTCAAACACGGTAATCACGGAGGTGGAATTCTTATCCACACGTGCAAGATGTGAAGCGACTTTCGACATCGAAGCCGGAGCCGGAGGTCGAACCGGTGTCGGTTTAGCTTGTTGCGAAGGTTTGAAAGGAGATAATGGGCGCATAAACTTCGAAGGAGAAGGCGACCTTACTGTAAACTTCGTAGGCGAAGACGGACGTACACCAGCATCTGGCGTAAGTGTCGCTCGTACAGGGGCATTTCTAACTCTCGGCGGTCCACTGGCGGAAACAACGGAGCTTGCACTTGTCTGTGATCTTGTACGTGCTGAGCCACTGACTTTCGCGCGAATGACGATGGGTTGTCCGGTAGCAATTGATGGTGAGTGTGCAACTGGGCTATTCGAACCCACTGCAGCCGGAACTGACGGTTTGACATGTATCTAAGGATTGGGCATGAGGATTTAAGTCAAACATAAACCAAAATCACTGAGCAATTGACCTTATGTTGTGAAACCTCCATTCTTAGCCAAACCAAAACGATTGGCAAAGAGAGAAGGAGAACCACAAACCAATGACACCGGTTATGTAAGCGAAACTATTTCAGTCCAGCCGCCAAGGTTGGGACCAACGTTGATCAAGATCAATGTGTTCAAGGACTTGATTGACTCTACACCAGTCCAAAAAATAGGTCTGGACGTCTTAAAATCCGTCTACTCAAATATCAAAATAATGAATAATTTTTCTATGAGTGTTTTATATGCAAACCCCTACTAAAGGGCGTTGAACTTGAAAGAGCGACAAGTAAATGACCTTAAGCAAACTAATACACTACACAAGAGTAGACAATCCCAACTGTCAAAGTAGTTGAAGCTTGGTTTCCTGCGAATATTCGCAGGTTGGATATATGATATACATATGGAAATTAAGTCATAATTTAGCGCGTGGTTTAGCCTTCACCAGCTCCCTCAGATCTTTGCGCAAGATTTTGCCCGAGGGACTATCTCTCTTTGAGAACTTATCAACGAAAGCGAGAAAGAATGGCCATACCTCTTTGGAATAGAATCAACCAATTCGATGCCTAAAGGGCAGGAACAACGTCGTTTGATTCACTCTTTGATCATCTCTTTTCAAGGAATGCTTACCGCCACGTAAAAACTTGTGCTTCGCTACACGTTCGCGAACCCAAGCCTGCACCTCCTCGCACAGCATCGACTTCTCCTTCTCCGTCTTAAGGGACGCAAGTCCTCCTCGAGGAACGACGTACGCCTTGGGGTACTCTGTAGCCTCAGCTTCTGACCAAATTCCAATGACAGCGACATCGGCGATTTTAGGATGTGTCAGTAGGAGTCCTTCCAGTTCAGCGGGAGGAACTAAAGCACGGCAGGGTCAGTCACTTTATGTTCTAACAAACTTCATCTGAAAAGCACCTTGAAAACCCTAATATCGAGTGATAAATGGAATGTTAACAGTGATATATGCCTTACTTACTTTATACTTAATTAACTCCTTCTTCCTATCTATGAAAGTTAGATATCCATCTTTATCAATGAAGGCAATATCTCCGGTTTTGAGCCAGCCATCGGTGGTGATTGTCTCTCTCGTGGCTTTGTCGTTTTTCCAGTAACCCTGGACATTGAGAGTATGAGCGCGACAACCGAGAATACTACTACAACAGCATACTTTCATAACACTGGGACCTCTGATCCAAAATTCTCCAACTTCTCCTTCGGGAACGTCCATATCATCATCTCCAACTATTCGTGCTTCCATGTTAGGCAAGAGAATACCGGAGGCACCAATCTTTTCACGCCATACTGTCAAACCAGTAGTTGTACTAGGCGCACTAGTCTCCGTCATACCCCATCCTTAAACAGAATAATGCAGGTAAGAAAGTTTGTAGGGCGATGTCATCTTGAAATCCACAATGCACCTTGAACAACGGCGACGTCTGCACCGTTTTTGGCCAATCGTTTACTGACAGCCAAAGCTAGACCCTCCGTAGTTGGAGCTGCACCAGATGCGAGTACTTTAAGATGACTGAAATCATAATTGTCAACAGCTGTGTATGATTTAATGCGGGATTTGACAGACAAAATCGTAGCTGCGATAATAAGGCTTACCAGGATGATTTGCCAATACGACTAAAATGGGAGGGACCACGAATCCAACTACCACCTTGTAAGTCTGAAGGGTTTCTAAAAACGATTCGGGCGTAAAAGAGGGCATGATGACCAGTCGGGTCCCTTTGTGCAAGCATAAACATAAAAGGCATACTAAACCATAAATATGAAACTATAACATGTTTATTTGAATTAATAGAGATATATTTATAAAAAAACATACCAATGGTAAGACAGCGACTGCTGTTCCTGTATGGGTAAGGTAAGTCATTCTGGCAGCAGCCATCGTAACGACGCTGATGACATTATGGTGGGATAGCTAACAAGGAGGTTCATTGTAATTCCTTTTTTGTTACGTTAAAAATGATATACCTCGACTCCTTTTGCTAATCCCGTGGTGCCTGATGAATAACACAAAACTGTAGTGTTGTGTGAAAGCCGACCATCAGCAGACTCCTCTTGTTGCAGGCGACCATTTCCAAGAAGATCCTCGAAGCGTCTCCAGCCGTCCAAACCGACATATTTTCCAGAAGGGTCAATAATTACAACTCGATCTTTTGCTACCGTCTCCGGAATATTCATAATCTTAAGTGTGTCTCGCAAGACGGGAAACTGCTGAGGATGAACGAATATATGAACTGCCCTACTATCCTGGGTAAAGAAAAACAAATTTAGTATATTTAGACGTGTGTTTTCAGAGTAACGACTCACGATTAATTGGTTTCGTAGCTCATTAGGCGTATACGAGCTATTTACAGTAGTCACGCCAACTCCGGCGGCGTTGCAACCTAAGAACGTTAAGGCCCATAATGCAGAATTGACGGAGAAGATGGCAACGAAATCGCCACTCTTCAGGTGAAGAACGTTTTGTATGGCCCAGGCAAGTTGTAAACTAATACTGTGAACCTCTTTTCTTGAATAAGTCCGCCCGGAAGAAATGTCAATAAAGGCGGTACTGTCGGGGTTCAGCTGCTTTTTGGAAAAAACATGGTTGAAAATTGACGTTTCAGGAATATTCAATGGCGTATCCTGAGAACGGTAAATCCTTTGAGCCATGGCCGTAACAAACCGCAACGGACTCGGAGAGGATTGCTGACGTTCACCTACGTTGCCCTGTTTATAAGCGTCGTATTGCGGCCTGAAATTTTTGCACGTGATACGATTGAGTAAAATGCAGGTTCAACTTGACAAGGAAATTTTCATAGGGACTTGACTATTGCGCATCTGTGAATGACCGGAAATATTTGCCGGGGACCGTGTAGAGCCAACTCCCCATTGGGCGACTGATACGTGGTATTAGATAGGTATCAACATTCACAGGGGGTACCCGAAAGCGAAGGCAAGCTGAATAAATTAGCCGAGAGGAAACGCCATATGGTTTTGAACGGATACGAGCCATTCCGAGGTTCTCAATTTCACAAGACGACGGGGCGTCATGGGGCGCCACAAGGCATCATTAAACGCTCCGAGGTTGTACAATTCCCCAATGTCCGAAAATGAGTGTTGGGGCGGTCTGTAGTACTTACTAACTTGGGTGGTCCGTCCCGGCGACTTCAGTGGACGTTAATGCCGTTTCGGCATGTTCGTTTGTCCACTGAATTTTATTGACAGGGTCACGGTCAAAGCTCAAAAATTATAAGGCATCATGGCGAGTTTGCAGTTCCCCGAGAAACCGAATTTTCATCACAATGGAGGCTCCTACTATCTCAAATCACAAAAAACTCGAATCCGGTCAGCTCGAAACAGCCTCCAGCGAAGGCTCTAGGTCCGGTTTGGCTGCTGCACAGCTTCAGCGATTCCAGTATGTGCACTCAGCCGATACTGCACAAGGCTCTGATTTTGTTCGTAAAGCGCGGACAGAGTTCAGAATCTCGTCTGGCTCAACGTCCTTGACTTTCGACTGGGCTCATTCAAGCGATTTCTTTATCATCAGTTATTGTCGGTTGGCGCAATCGAACCGCCTCAAGACATTGATGGCAGAGGCACAGAAAATCAGATCGAACAAGGCCTGCAGAAATGTCTCGCATCCGTCATAACTGCTATGAATGCTCCCTGTAACAGCAAGGCTATGAATATCATTCGCAAAGAGCTGCATAACTAGTAAGCTCAGTTGAAAGTGATCCGATCATCTCCTCTTAATATTTCTCGTAAGCTGCTCACAGAGAACTGAAAGGCATCAATATAGCCACTTCGTCCAGGCTGCTAATACTGCGCTCTTACTGTTGGCAGACATCCAGATCGGCAACAGCAGACCTTGCCCGAGTAAAAACGATGACGACTTCCTTCTTTTCATGGTCCATAGCCCAAACGCGATGAAAAGCGTCCATAAAGGTGTCGTGTACGAACGAAAGCCGCACATAGTCGCGGCTTTCCAATGCCATATCCGTGAGCTCTATAACGTTACAAGCAATCTGCTTGAAGCTGTGAAGACGGCATTACCTTATAAGGACGAGGACCCCTTGCAATGGAAACGAGCTTTGTTATGTGTTGAAAAGAAAGTGAATAAGCAGAGGATAGAAAAAAAGACGCCTATATCGTACTCTGTCCACAGCCTGCCTGATGACGATGTTGAGAGGACAGTGATAGAAGATGAACTCGATTGGGAAAGAAGTAAAGAGGAGAGAGGGAACGAAAGTGAACCGTCCCAATCTCAAGCCGGACTAGGTCAGCGATGTTTTGAATCTCACCTCATCGTTCATTTTTCGCCTGACCCATTTTCGATAGAAGGATCTAACCCCAAAGCAACAGGAAAACGGCCAGCTGATACCGAACCTACACGAGTGCGAAAAAAATTAAAAAACAATGATCACCAGGCAGCTGAGACTGTTGAACTTAAAGCACCATCTGCGGCTTTGCGGGTTGCAGATTATGCTGCTGAGGCTTTGTACAATTGCTTTGGCCGAAGTCATGTAATGAACCTGCTTGTAACTGGTATATCATCTTTATGCATCAGTCAGCGTGATCTCAACGTCTTTTTGGCTTCAGATTCAGTTATCAACGTGTGGTACTTTGACCGCGAATGTCCCATCCGAATGACCGGTTTTGATTTCATTGACAACCTACCTTACTTTTTCCTGTTTCTGTTCGCTCTCCAAAGATTCAGTTTAGCTGATTGGGGCTATATCCTAAATGTGGTTAATATCAATGATGGAAAGGATATTGACATCTCATCGTATTGGAAAGCACCCTCACCAGAACTAAACGTACGGTTTTGTCCAGAAAAAGGCATTAGCCCACGCATTAGGTTTGGACTCAATGGACGCGCCACAGGCGTCGCAAGTGGCACCGTTACCGTCCAGGAGGTGACGCTTAACCACAGAGTTGTTGTGAAACTCTCTTACCAAGAGACGAGCCGGGTGCGTGAACACGTATTTGTTGAGGAGGCGGAAAGGAGACTCAAGGAAAAACAATATGGGGATGTGTGCGATTTTCTTCCAGCAATCCTGGGCTATCAAGAATTTCATGACTTCAGTTCAGACCTTATCCGCGAAGCGGTGTTGGTGAATCCTGAAAGACTTGCGAATAAAATTCCCCGTATCCCGTATTTGATTATTTTACCCGAATACGAGCCTATCACCAGCCGCACAACAAACTGGACAGAATTTCTGAATTCCTTTTTTGCCCTGATATACTGTAAGTCATTCATTTTTCCAAGAAAAATAACTCATATCCGTAATCAGGTCATGCTATGCTTTGGAGTGTTGGCATTGAGCATAGGGACATCAGTGAGGAAAATCTCATGTGGGATACTGCTACGAAGCGGCCCAAAGTCTGCGATTTTGACCTCTCCCACTTCACTGGTCAACAGATACCATCCGTTCACGTCAATCCGGGAACATGGGCCTTCATGGCATTGGAACTTTTAACTATTGAGGCAATGCTTGATGAAGTAAAACGACGATACAGGCATGATTTAGAATCATTCTTCGCAGTTCTCATTTGGGTCCTCTGTCGTTATCGTAATGGGAAACTGTTACCGGAACTGCCTTTGGAGGCGTGGAATCGGCCGTTGTACTTGGAATGTGCTGAAAAGAGAAGATATAGTTATCGCCATCTCCAAGACATGGAAACACCCAACGGTTTACCGGAGGACTTATGGAAGGCATGTGTAAATGCCACCCTTCTGTATGAACTTCAGCAGTCTCTGGCTGTTCTTGCCCAACACGACGTCATGTTCGGAATAACCGAGAACACACTGACTGACGAATTCTACCAGTCCATCAACATCCTCGGTCCTGTATTGACATATCCCTTGTTCCAAATGCAGGATGGTCCGGAATTTGTGGCGAAGCTACGAGATCGTTTACCATCTTTGCCTTAAAGCGCACCAGAAGTCGCCTGAGAGGCTCAGTCATGGGCTGTGAAGGTAGATCCTCTTGCACGGCAACTTGAATTCTTTTGAAAAATACAGTTATTATTCTATATATAAAAAAAACAATTATAATGAGGACAGACATGTGTGATTCTACAATTGCATGATTGGTGTGCATTTACAAGAAAAAAGGGGATAATATGTGTTTGTAACCAAAGTCTGCTCATGAACGCCGCTCGGACCCGCTGCTGGTACATATACTACGTTCGAGTTGTTCAGCCAGCTTTTGCTACTCGTCGATTTCAATGCTCCTACGGAAACCGTCTTAGTTGTAGATATGATGGTTTCCCGAAACCCTAAGACCGGACTGTATCTCTAGGACTATTGGTCACTTTGGCTTAAGCAATTTTTCGAGGTAAAAGTGCGAGGACGGGGCCCGGGACTGAAATGCATCCAATCTACTAGGCGGGGTAAAACCTTTGAAGTTCTTTTCACATCGATAGCGAAGTCGTAGCCAATTCGAATTTTCCCTCAAAATGGACTTGTTCCAGCCTGAAAACCGTACTCTCACGTTGCTTTATCGGTCTGCGACTGCCATTCAGAAAGAATAGTTTTGAAAACGCGAGTTTGCCAATGGGATTTTATCCCTGCGGCACGAAATCGCGGAGGCGAATTGATTTGTTTTTGACGCTCATCAACCAACCTGTCTGAGCCGCAGAACGTGTTCATGAAATGACCCAACCACGACAATCGACACCACTAAATGTAACGAAGAAAACACTTAAAGTCACGCGTGTTGCCCCGGACCTTCATGCGGAATTATCAGAATATGCCTCACTTTTGCGCGCTATACGGACCACTGAGATGAGCGATTTAACTGGGGAATTAATCAAGGCTGGCAAAAGACGGAGAGATGCTCGTAGCGAAAATAGAGAAGGAGAGGAAGAAGAGCAAGGTATTGCGCATCGAGTGCGTAAACGGTCCCGCTTCTCGTCTGTGTCAGACGGAATATCGGACTGGATTGACGATTCAGTTCCGAAACCCAACGCTGTTGCATCGGACACCCCCAGAAAAGGCCGCAGTGGCAACAGTAGAAATTTCAAACAAAGCGAAGTATCGACTTTGTGGCCTCTTTTCCCCGAACATTGTCCAACACCCGAGTTCGATTTTGAAGAAGAAATAACTACCATCGCTGAAGTGTGGTTTCGTGATTCAAATCGTTCCGACCAGAGTCAAGATGGAAATGCCAACACGATCTCAGGTGATGAAGAAGACGCGTCTGAAACTGACGGCACCCCTAAACCTACACGTACCTTCAACTACAAAACCAAGACGCTTTCAAATTTAAACGTACATCCTCTTCTACTCTCTGCGAACACATTTTTGAATAGTCTCCTTGAGGATCTTGCACGCCATAGACTTCGTATGTGCAATGTCGAAAAAGGTAAAGCGGCACCAATGCAGTGGGTCGATGTTTTGGAAGCTGTAGGTTCAATGAGTAATCCTGGGTTAGACTTTGAGTGAGTAATCCGTGTTGTCTAGTTTTAGTACTCAAGTCTCCTCAAGGACGCTGAGTCAAATTCAAAACCGTCTTTGTAAAATCTATGGTCATGAGGAGTGTATTGGTGGGCTACACTGTTGTATTTGATATACAGCAAATTTCTGATAGTTTTCTAGCACTCAAGTCGGTTCAAGCAATTTCGAAATCGAAGCAAGCTCTTCGGGAAATGGATAAGAAATTTCAAAGCATGCTCTTTGATAATCTTTCGATTCCTATTGGTGAGTTCTTCAGAAAAGGGAGAATTATCCAGTATTTACTTTCGTCTGCATTATAGGAGTACGAAAAAGAATGAAGGTTGATGAACGCAAATTCATTAGAGCGGATAAAAAAGATGAGAATGGAAAAAGTGACGAAAACCACAGCGGTGACGATGATGTAAGTATTGTATGTGTTCAGTTTGAAGATGATAATAAATGCGTAGAATGATAAGCAGGAAAACGAGTCAGATGAATCTGCTAACACAATTTGCAATGATAAGGACGATTGAGCATTTTTGGAATCGTTTACGATTTGTTGTTATCGGTGACGGGAAAATTGTTTTCCGATCCCCCTGGGAAGGATGGAATCAGTCGCCGTATTTTGTATGCGCTGACCGGAGGACAGTATACCCATAACCAACTCTGAACCATGAAAGTACTCAGAGGTTTGTCAGGAAACTTATCGAAGGCATGCGTAAATACCGTCCTTTTGTATCGAGATCCCGAGAGAATGCCAAAATAGAAATATTGGCCTACGAATCTTAATGGATCGTCAACGCGTCAACGTCCTTGCCTTCGACCACACCACAGAGTTTCAGGTCATGAGTGGCGAGTAGCGGTTTTGTGGCAGATCTTCTTCATCCATTGCACGGACAGGTTTTGCAGTAAAATAAATCATTATTGTATACATTAAAAAAAGGAAACAAATACAATGACGACAAAACATGTGTGATTTCTACAATTGCATGATTCATGTGCGGGTACAAGAAAAGAAGGGGATAATATATGCGTTAATAACCAAAGCATCATGCTCATGAACGCCGCTCCGTCCCATTAGTTACACTCCGTCCGTCCTTGCTCAACACCATTCGCGACTTACTCAACCAGCTCTTGCTACTCGTCGTTTTCGGTGCCCCTGCGGAAACCGTTTTATTTGTAGTTATGGATGGCTTCCCTAAACCCAAAGAGCGGACTGCATCTTTAGGACTATTGGTCGCTTCGGCTAAAGCAACTCTTCGAGGTAAAGGAGCCGGCGAAGATGGAAGCTGGAACGCATCCAATCGACTAGTGGGAACAAAACCTTTTGATTCCTTTCCTAAGAGCCTCCGATGTTGGCGAGAAGGTGTAGACTGTTCCGAGAGCGTGGGTGCAAATACCGCCTGTACGGCCATCCTCGAAGGAGAATCAAAATCGTCGGGCAACCGCCGTTTGCGACCAGAAGACGAGTGACCATCGGACCCGAGCTGCGCAACAGATGGTGGCGTTTTCATAGCTGCCGACTGTAAATCAGGTACCGTTTGAGAAGAAGATATAACTGATTTGGTTCGAGCTTGCTGTGCCAAGAATGGTGGGATTACTGGCAGTTCAGGTACTGAGGGAACTGACGCAGCAGTCTTCCGCGAACGGTCTGGATCCGGAGTCTTGGCACGCAGCACCGCAGCAGGACTCGAAGGGATCCGGGTGGGAGGTCGGAATGATGGTGTGGTTGAGATCGGACTTGGTGTTTTAGGACGTGGGAGGTTCAAGACAGTCCGAGGTTGCGGATCAGTCTCTAAACCAGTCTTTGGAGTTACGATGGGTCCATCAGATTTCTTTTTATAATTACCAGCCACACGATTGAGTTCGTCGAGCTTGGCACGCAGCTCTCCGTTTTCGTGTGATAGTTCCTCGTTCTTGGCCGTGAGACTGGCATATTTTGTTTGGGATCCACGGTATTTCCGATCCAGCGATTCCACCTTGCTTTGAAGCCGCTTGTTATCTTTCAGGACCCTATAAAAAAAGAAAGATGCCGTGTAAATCTAAAAATCCCCACGAAAAAACGAGCTTAATCACGTACTCAATCAGACGATCCTCATTTTCTTCAATCTCAGCCGATTTCATTTGTAAGACTGCTTCCAAGTACTCAATTTTCTCTTGGAATTCGCCCATGGTCTCTTCAAATTGATGGTTATTGACTCGCTTCTCCAGTTCATGTTGCATCGCTGCCAATTTTTGTTCGAACTGATTCGTTTGTGAAACAAGAGCGGTTTCTGCGTCTTGTGCCGCCTCTTCGAATCTCGTGGCTTGAGCGCGCAGATGTTGAATGTCATTTTCTAGAGTGTGAAGCTCGCGTTCACTATATTGTAATGAATAGTTAGAAATTGATAATACATAATGATTTTTCTCTCGTACCTGTTTCTCAATTGTTGCTCGGCGTGTTGATATTTCGTAGAAGCTCGTTCTAATTCTGCCTCTAGACGAATTTGTTCCAGATCCCATGCATTCTTCTCACGTTGCAGCGTGTTGACGATACTTGTCTGCTCATCAATCTGCGACTGCCCTTCGGAAACAATAGCCTTAAGATCGCGAATCTGAGATTCATAGCGAGAAACCGCATCGGAAATATGATTCTCAAGCTCGGCAACGTTATCTGACGTTTCTTGAAGTTCAGCCTTGAGCTCGAGTTTCGTTGTCGTCTCTTCCTGAATGCGTGCCTGCAACGCCAGAATCTCCGCCTCGCATTGTTGTCTTGAAACTTCAGCAGCTTGTTCCAGAGATTCCATAGCAGCCAGCTTCTCCTCCAACTCTTGAACCTTTGCCCCATATTCTTCCCGCAATGCAGAGCCAGTTTCACTACTATCTTCCAGCTCGCCTTGCAAACGCAAACGCTCACTATCAAATTCTTGTCTTAAGGAAGCCAATTCCGATTGATACGCTGTAGTCTGCTCTTCTATTCTTGTCTGCAATTCGCGAATCACTGAGTTCAAACGCGTGACCTCTGCGCTCCGGTTGTTGTCGTCTGCTTGAAGAGATTCCAATAACTGGCGCGAATTTTCTTCATCTTTGCGTGCTTTTTCTAATTCCTTCTGACTAGATATCAATTTTTCGCGGGCTTCTGCAAGTTCCGTGCGGAGAGATTCCAATGCGACGAGATGGTCATTACTCTCTTGAGACAATCGAGTCTCGTAATCGTGTTTCTGATTCTTGAGTTCTTCAAGACTATTCAACAAGGTAGAGATTTCAGCTTGAGCAGAATTCGAGCCTTGCTTCCATTGATCAATCTCATCGGTTTGTTGAACGAGAGTGACTTCCATAGACTCAGTTCGCAAAGCCAATCTCTCGTTTTCAGCGAGAGAATGCGCGTATTGACCCTCTAGAGCGGCTGACTGCTCTTTGAGATCCCTGAGTCGAGAAGACACGTCAACGTGAGAAGAACCGAGCCGCCGCAATTTAACTTTAGAGTCGAAAATAACTCCAACAAGAGATTCAATCGTCCGAGTGTGATTCGCGATTTCCGTTTGAGCTTGTTCTAAAGATTCTTCGAGAATGCTTTGATTGCGCTGAACATTCAACAATGTTTCAACCTCCACTTCCATCTCTTCTACGCGATGTTGAGCAACATCACGCTCCTTTCTCGCCTGAGCACAATCGTCGACTAAGCAGGCTTGCTCGCGTTTAATATCTTCGAGTTCTCCAGTCAGCTCCATAACGGTTTCTTCCGCCAAACGAAGATTGGTTTCAAGTCGTTTGGAGTCATGTTGCAATGTACCAATCTGCTCTGTACGTCGCGCGACCCGCTGCTCCAGCGTAGTAATCCGTGACAGAAGAACAGCCGGATCTCGTTCGTCTTCAGTGTCCTCCGAAACTGAGCCACCACTCCGAGCAGATAGTAGTTCTTCTTTTCCTTCTTTGACTTCGTATTGCAAGTTTGAGATTTGAATATGGAGATCCTGAATTTCAGAATGCAAGCTGGAAATACGATCGTCCTGGGTATCCTTTTCCCTCTTAACATCCACAATTTGAGCCTCAAGAGTCGCTACCTCCGAACAAAGAGTCTCGTTCGCCACACGCAACACATCTCTTTCTTGAGTGATCCGCAATCGTTGCTCCTCATTCTCCTTCAAAACATCAGGCAACGCATCAACTTGGCTTGACAAATGCTGTACAACAACGAACGCAGCTAAACCCGAACGCGTCGACTTTTCCAAAGCCCGACTCGACCTCCGATAACTAGCTTCAACTTCCTCAAGATGAGTCTGCATAATCTGCAAATCTGTCTCGTTCACTCGGAACGCGTCTTGTCGTTCGGACTCCAACGTCTCGCATCGCGTTCGCCAAACGTCCGTCTCATCTTTAAGTTTAAGAAGTTCACTAGTTGTCTCCGTTGTAGCATCGTCGAGATGTTGTCGTAATGTTTCAAGTTCGGCTTGAAGTTGCACAATTTCCTTGCTCTTCTCAGATAGTTGTCCTTGAGCCGTCTCTAGGGAAATACGATGCTCCACAGAAGTGAAATGCACGGCTCGACGAAGAGAGTCACGCTCCGACCGTAGACGGTCAACAGCCTGTAACAGCCGCAGAATGGCCGCTTCATCTTGAGGAGTCATTTCGTGGGTAGGTTGTGCTAAGAACGGTTTTCTGGGCACGGTTTTCGAGGGAGGAGGCGAAACGACAATGAGCGGGAGGGGGTCCGGTTTTGATGACTGAATCTGCTTCTCGAGCTCTTCGACGCGAGCTTCAGCTGCATCGCAGGCAGCTAATGTCTCCTTGTATATTTGCTGTAGCTCATTGGCATACTCTCGAGACTTCCGTAACGCTGTATCTTTCTCCTCTAGCGCCTGGCGCAAGTCTGCATCAGCCGAATGAGAAGCCCTATTATTATTATTTTCAATTAAAATCGAGCAGACTCTGAAGAAAAATATTACTCACGGCGTATCTTGATACAACTCCTTAAGTCTATCGAGCTCGTTCAAAGCTTCCTCCTTCTCTATCACCAAATCAGTTTGCCTAGCTTCCACCGTCTCCAGCCGCCTAGAAAGTGCCAACTCCCGGGCCTTACTCTCTGCCAGCTTTTGCTTCATATCATCGCATTCCTGGAGTACGTCGACCATACGATCCTCTTCTTCAGCCTTATCTCCAAACGTTGATCTCCAATACTTTAATTCCTCTTCTTGGTCCTCAAGTGTCCCTCGAATTGAATCCAATTCAGATCTCTCACTCTTGAGCAGATTTTCAGCCTGCATTCGTGCGTTATGAGCTGTAATCAGCTCATTCTGCAGTCGGCTCGTTTTGTCTGCTTCCTTTCGAGCGATAGATAACAACCGAGAAGTCTCTGAGAGATCTTTGTGAGCCGTGGAGAGTTTATCTTGAAGTTCCTCGATATATCGTTGGGACTCGACGTCGGTGCGAGTGGGTTCCGAAGATGAGTTGGATTTCGACGAATTTGAAAGTCTTTCTTCTTGCAATCTAGCTTCCGCGGTTCTTAGTCGCGACTCGAGATTCTGCTTCTCCAGACGAAGACGTTTCAGCTCCTGTTGATGCTGTGACGATGCTCGAGATGTGTAGTCTTCCAATTCTGCGCGCGGTAAAATATTGTCGGCTTCCAGGTCAATAATGTGAAAACGTGCATACCTAGCTCTAGATGTCGCTTGGCCTGTTCTTCAGAGTTTAATTTCTCTTTGACGGATTTAAGAATTGATTCGACGTTTTCACGCGTGAAACGTTCCGATCGCAAGTCCTTTTTGCTATGAGTAAAAGACGGGGCAAAAAGAAAGAAGCACGTTTACATACCTCGTTCAAACGACCTAAGTTAGACTCGAGTTCCATGACGCGACTTGATTCAGCACGAAGCTACGTGTAAAAGCATGGATGAGACACGAATCCTATTCACGAGAAAGAGGAAGAGAAAAAACACACCTTTGCCATGGTTTCATTTGAAATATCCCTCAACTGTTGTAGTTCATTGTTCTTCTTCCACAGCTCGCCTTGAACACGGGAGACTTGATTTTCTAAAACAGACAGAGAGAGAAAGACAATCGTCGACAACGACCAGCGACAGGATAGAAGGGGGAAAACGTACCTTTCTCGGATGCTTGTCTTCTCAGCTGGGTGAGTTCTTGCTCGTGAAGTGTTGATTCGATATTCTTTGGTGTTGACATTATTTGTTTCTTCAGCTTTGCATTCCCCGGAATGTGTGAGAGGTCGGTCGAGTCGGAAGAGTAAATGAGAACAAACAAACAAGACGCGTCAAGTGGGCACGCAACTAAAGCCGCAGTCACGTGGTTGCGCGTGGACGATGATGTAATACGAATTCATTCCTTGTGACTTTTGTCACGGTCCTGCAAGCGATCATGTCCTGTAACTGTTGGCGAAGTCCAAATGGAGGACCTTGGCTTAAGCTATTATCGGAATTCTTCTGGTTGACATCAATTTGGGCAACGAGTTTCCTCTAAAAAAATTCTCACCGAGAAAATGATTTATCTCAATTCTCTTGGGTTGGTCTGGCGTTTGGGGGAAAAGGAAGACAAAATACTTTACTTATGCTCGACAACCGAAAATTAAATCAAAGATTTCAGGGGATTTGTTTATCTTGCCTGTTGGCACTGCCATAACGTTACATCTTTGAAGAAATGTATAACTGTATTGATTTTGAAAAGTAAAACGAAAGGTGTGAGAGCTTCGCTGTCAAATCTAGTATGTGGGGAAACTTTACCCGTACGTAAAAGCATTCACCGGCCTCCTGAGAGCCAGACTCAGTCCATAAATTGAATCTGTCTCTGTTCTGATATAGAAGCGAGTCTATATTTGCAATTGTCTCCCTTCACATGTATCGAGATCTACTCAATCTCCGGGAATTCCGTTTGGGAAAGCTGTCACCTCAATTGAAGTTGAAGGTGTTCGTTGTAACAGCAACTGCCACTTGAAATCTGTTCAAACTTAACGTACGATCACCGGAATTGGTAGCGCATCGTATCTATCATTTATTCTTCCGATACAGCAAGTGACTAGTCTTATAGTAGAGTCTAGATTTAATCATTTCCCCATAGCTACTACCTCAAGCGAATGATATATGTCTGTTCTGTTGAGATGCGCCGACATACTATGATTGTTGAGCTCGTCGAATTTCAAAAGCTTGAAGCGTCCCCCAACACAACAGTGCCCTCGTGAGACAAGCCAAGCCAAGAAAGTTTGGGAGCAGAATACAAGCTGCGCACCGTGTTCAAGTCACTAGTCACTTTTTACTTTTGCCAACCTGTTCCTGGTGAAGGCGGCTTCGCACGGTAGATCAACCACTTTCCATTTTCAAAATTTCAGACGCACACGGGTACATTATATGCAAAACTTGAGTCTATTCGCATTAAAAGAAAACACGATGTATAGTAGTACATTAATGCATGCATCAAATGCCATGTTCATAGGATATTTGATGATTGATTGCGGTTGGTGTTACAGAAAATTGCTTGGAGAAAAATATATGCCAGGAAAACTTGAAAGGCCAGAAGAACAACAAGAAGATGAGTCGTGAACACAGGGAGGGTATCTGTGACTTGAAGAATGTAAGGAACGTTGAAGTAGTGTGTGATGAAAAGATCTGAGGACATACTGTGTCAATGAAAAGGCGTAGCATATTGCGAGTCATTTAATTCCACGCTCTGTCTTCAGGGTCTAACATTTCAGCCTAGATAATAAGCATCCGTCAGTCAAATCTGCATCATACGAAAAAAAAATGTGTGCTGAGAGTCGAACCTTTTCAATAATTGGGCGACCCTCCTTGTTTGGGGGTTCAAAGGACGATATTGTTTCTTGGAGCTATGTATGCAGTGCTGATATGTATGTATAAGATCAGTTGATGTCATACGACGTGCATGAAGACACATACCTCGCTGCCTGCACATGTGCATAGACGTCTCAAGGCGTTGGAGAGTCTTCTTTGGATTGTCTTTGACATTGTAAAGTGGGAAAGTGGTGATGAGAGAAGATGTACGATGAGTACTGGACTGAAGTGGAGATCCTAGGATGGGGGAACAGAATTCATGCTGGAAGAGACAGTATTTATACGTGATCTTGGCGACTCCATGATAGCATGAGCACCAGACCCAAAAAGTATTACAAATTGAAACGGGCGGCTCAAGGAAAAGGCATTGATGGCCGTTCCACACCGCCAACTGCGGAACAATAACCAATTTGTGTCACACTTCTCGAGCGTCATTCTGCAATTTTGAACCGGAAATTGAATATTGAAATTATTGAAGGCTGACTTTTTTTTTGGTGGATTCTTTTTTCGAATCTTCTTCTTTCAGCCTTCTCCCCCCTTAGCTAGTCTTCCATGTTTATTTTCAGAGCTAGTGCATGCATGTTCTACCTCGAGTCCGCTGAATGAATCATACCGATTATAGGAACATTTATTCACCTCGGCTCGGGGAGGCAGTTTCGCTCCTCTCTTTTTTTTCCCACCGAGACAGGTCTTATGACACTGTCTCTCTGTCATCATGAGCCGCTCCGGGACGTGTTGACGGTGTAAATTTACGCCCTCAGCACCGGTTTCGTTTCAGCTCGGAGTACGGAATAATTTCAAATCATCACTTGCGTTTACTCGCTCGCATTTAATCGCGCCTACTGAAAAATGCGTGCTCCGTAACCGGGAGCTATCTCGTGTCAGAAGGGACTCAAGAGGGCGGTATCACATGGTTTCAATGTTTCGACGTCTGCCCCTTGCACTATGCGACAAGAATTATTATCCACCCCTTCAGCTGACAAACTATGGTTCGTTGAATCACGAAACTTTATAACGGTACCCCTGGGGCTGTCTCTCTTTCCTGTTACACACTACAACCCGTTAGTACATATGAGGTACTCTCTTCCCCATTTGATTGGAGAGTTAATTACAGCTTGATGAACTATGTATGGTCGCTTCGCGAAGTAGGCAAGGCTGCTTGCACCACGCTGACGCAAATTAGAACGTCACACAGTCCTGTTATTATTGTACCATGAAAATGATGGTTCATGATGCCATGAACTGGTTCAACGAGCTCCTCCCCCCAATACACAGCCTCTTATGTAGATGTGGACTAACGCAGAAATAGCTCGGTGGCGAGGAAAAACATGTGACTTGGGATCATAACCAGACTTTGGTACCCGCGTTGGCATGATCCTTTTTTCTATTGAAGTCTGAAAGCATTTGTTCCATGCTCAAATGACTTGTCTTTGTCTGGCAGATCCGCAAAATAAAAATAAAATATGTTCGTTACTATCAGAACAGCAACAATAATAGCTGATATTCCATGTCAACTAGTAACATGCTCCCTGAATAGCACAAATCATCCGTCTAACCCTTTCAGTCGCTAACCCCCATCCATCGGAATGGTTACAATGTCGGACAGTTCTATATCCATGCCTCCATTCAAGGGCTCATCCCATATATCGTAAACGCCCTTTTTTTCAATACTTCAAACTAAATTCATTATGATACGTGGCAATATAATCGTTTCCACTACCAGTAGCAGATGCACTACCCCCAAAAAAGCCTCCGATGGTTACGGTCATGTCCATCCTGCTGGCATACAGTATGTATCAGCTTTGTCTTCTGTCATCAGGCTACCGAGTTATCCACGTTGTTCCTTGTTCTGGAAGTCCATGTACTTACCTAGAACATTGATCTCAGTACCATAGTGGCAATTTCAGGTTCAGCTGAGTTCTATATCACTGATTTGATTCTTGAAACTTGGCTCGGGGTATACAGGAGACTATTCGGTGATATATAGTATATGCTCGCTTTCTTGACGATCTGGACTCTTGGAACACGAACGGAATGATGTCGGTAACAGGAAGTGAGCAAAACAAGGAGGACGATGTCGGCTACTTTGACTCCCGTTCGCCGGGGCTTGTTCACTGATTTCCTCTTGTAATCGTTCTCCGAGCGCGGTGACTGGCCATAATAGGAAAAAGGTAGTCTTAACGTGCTCGTCATTCTACAAGGTTGTGCCAGAATTTGGCCTATTGCAATCAAACGTTCATAGGCACCGAATTCCAATTCAAAGCCAGACCCTGCCAGACCCTGTCAGACCCTAGTAGCCTGAGTAGACGGGGTGTCCTTTTGGTGTTTCCTTTGAAGGATTTTCTTATCTTTGTTTGATCGAATCCGTGCTGGTAGATCGACGATAAGGAGAGGCACCTTCATATTAGACTTTGATTTATGTCTAAAATAGCTGAAAAAGTATTCGAAAATCTCACAGAGATCTTCATTTCCAAACTCGACGGGTTGCGTTCAAGTCTTGTCTTGACATTTCCCCAAGTTGCTCAGAATCCTCTCACGGCCAGCGCATTGGCCTCCCATGATCTCTTCATCATGCATTTTTTTCAGCCCTTACTTCAAATTCCCCCATTTCATTACGGAACAAATGGTGCAATTGAATGTGCTTGGAGCTTTAATAATGATTTCAATGGTGCGCAGCTGCAAGATGCTGCGGATGAACGCTCATACTAGTGACAACGCGCCAAGTCACGTAATAAAGATATTGAAATTATTTGAATACGCGTGATGTTTTTTTCATTTAAAACTTAAAAGTGCTATTTTATTCAATACACGTGGTTTAAATCAAAAATACAATTAGATATACAAATTAAATGAATTGGGTAAATTAGCCTATGCACCACAGCGCCAGACAGAGATGAAAGAAGAAGAAAAAATCCATCATATGAATACCTATATCTTTCCCCTATTCAGAATTTCGCCAAGCTTATCTATAGCCTGACCGTATTCCACATCTTCAACCAGACTTGTATTATCGTCTTCGATAGGATCCATATGCGCAATCTTCTTTCCATTTAGAGCGAGTGAAGATCGTCTTCCTCTCAACAGTCCAGTGGCTTTACTAGACACAGCAGGATTTCCGGTAATAATCTCGGGTGTCACGGCCAATGCAGCACTGCTTACACGATGTCTGAGTTGGGGTATAGAGGATTGTAGTTTAGAAAAGGACGGTCGTCTTCCTATCCGGGTAATATGGGAATTGTCAGACAAAGAAGCGATATGGAATGAATCAGATGCTACATCGACATCGATATCAACATCAATCGGCTTCATGACGGGCTGGCTGAGAGGTCGAGGTCGAAGGTCCTCGAACCCGAATTCAGGGTGGACTGATGAAGCTGATGGTTTCAATAATCTCAAAGGAGGATTTCGGATTGCCGTTTCGTCCGCGATGGAATGGAAGTCTGGTAAATCTTCTAGGGTGTCGTCGATATCGGTATTATCGGCATGCATAGCATTGGCAGTAATGGTAACACCCTTAGATGAATTCGGGGTCGTTTCTACGCCACCCCGTGCTTCTACTCCATGGTTCTTCCGTTTTGGATCCGATGAGCTCTGTATAACGGGAAATACGGTCTCGTAGCAAGCATTGCATGACCTTGCACGTTTAGTATCTTTCGTAGAAGTATCAGATATAAAAAATGTCTACAAAAAAAAACGATGTTCAGCGGGGTAGACGGCATGCCACAATACAATATACAGGTACCTTGGCAGAACAATCGGCACATACACATCTTCCACACAATCGACAATGATGTCGACGTTTAAGCCAACTGAATTTAATATTGCAACGCATACAACTATCGGTCTTGGAATCGGGAACCCACACAGCGGGCAAGAAGTGATCAACCCGCCCACGCTTCTGAGAGGGATCGCTGTCTTCTTCATCCGGCAATGCCTGTAGAACACGACGAAGGTGCGTTGTAGCATGAGAAGAAGTTAAGGTAGAATTGGTCAGCATTGTGTTCAGAGAAGCCAGCAAAGCGGCTTTGGCATTACGAATGTCGGTTACCCATAATTCACGTTCATCCTCGGTTTCTTGGAAAAAATGAATCAGTATGAAATGCAATTTCAAGTACAATTCACATTGAAATAAAAACCTGCATAAACAGCAAAAGATATATGAGGACTGAGTACATCAAATCTCGCTCGTTCGGATTTGTCTTGTTCTGAAGGCGCGATAACAACTTCGAGATCAACGAGGGCTATATGCCCTTTACAAGTCCATTTTTCCTCAGAAGAAGTACGCATCTTCTTCGGACTGGAATTCAGTAGTTCTGTTTCGCTCCTGCTGCGGCCTCGAGAGAGAATGGGCCTTCGTAATCGCTCGTCAGATAATCGTTCATCTCCAAGAGTTAGCCAGATGAGGTAATCCGAAAAAAGGAGAAATTCTCTGAACGCTGGAGAATCCTTTTCCGTTTGACCCTGAAATAATGAGCCTCTGCGAATGAGGACTCTACCGGGTTGCACGAGCTGGAAAGGGAGGTTGAGGATTGCGCGCTGCAAAGACAGAAGACTAATCGTTTGAGAATGAACGTGCAGTGAGGTGTTGAGAGATTGAGTTACTAGTAACAAAAAAACCTTATCAGATGAAACGAACAATATGCTGATGTGACTTACTTTTAGATAGGATGACATGAACTTGAAGAAGAGCTCGATATTCTGGATCGGAGGGATCTGTACAACTAATAAGATCCTAACGCACCTGTCAGGAATATAAATCCATTGGCGTGTTATTGAAATAAACCACCTTTAACAAAAGCAAGTAACGGGGACATCTCTGAACGATAGTTAAAAGCCAATCTCCCAGAGTTAGCTTCCCGCAACGTGGATCAGCCTCTTGTTTACGAATAAACTCGGCAAACGTTGGGTTTGAATCTATCAGGCGCGCTAGGTTTGTGAGAACGGAAGGAAAAGAGGTGATAAACGGTGTATAGAGAGAAAGATAGGGAAAATGGGACACGAAGACTGGAGATAGTTGGGGAAAGTCGTCTTGATTGGTCAACGAGTTGGTAAGTGAGGTAAGAAAAGATCTATTAAAGTTCCAGATATCGATAAAATTAGAAAACAAAGTTGTGATTTCTGAACGAGATAGGATAGGATGGTCCATGTCCAGAGACTCGATAAGAGGTGTCAAGAAATTCTGTCATAATATAGAATATCAGAGTAGCTTGGCATATGAGTGGAAAAGAAAAAACACTTAGGCATACAGTATATATGAGATCTAAACCACTGACATAAGCCTGTTCAGTACTCAAGATTTCGTTGACAATTTTCCGCCGTTTCTCTTTCATCTCTTGATTCATGGTAGTAGATCTCGACAAACGATGATTAGAAGAAGTGTATCGACGTCTGGTCCTAGGAGACCCTGCCTGTTTTGAAGACTCTCCCGACACGGACGGTGTATACGATTCCCCAACGCTAGTCGATTCCAGAGACGTCGTGCTTGCCATAGAAAGCCGATTGCTGGCCAAATTACTGGCAGCACGAGATATCCCAGGAAGAGATATTCGCCTAAATGGCAAATGTGGAGGACGCAATGGTTTTACTGGTGTTGTATTGGAAGCCTCATCCAACCCCTTCGATCCGGAGTCTTGCGGAAAGGCTACCGAAGAAGTCGAAGCTGAAATCAAGAATAACATGTGTCAGGATCGAGCATAATAATGTCCACATTATTTGAGAAAATACAAACTCATGACAAACGAGCTGAATTGCTGTTGCAGCTATCGGTCTGGCTGCACGATCAGTATGGTATGACGCAACTCACGGCCTTACATAATCGTCCCAGCAAACTACGCACTTGCTTTCTTTTACATCCAGAGCTTTACCCAGCTTTTCTCGCCTTGTGGATATTTGTGATTGTTGTATAACTTGACTTCATTATGGACTTGGCCAAGTCTTTGATCTCCAGGAAAGAATCGCTTCAGGCAGAGCTAGACAGCCAATTCAGCATTCTTAAAGCAAACAACAGCACGCTTCAAACGCCTCTCGTGGATTCGCAAGGATTTCCTCGAGCAGACATTGACGTATACGCTGTCAGACACGCACGAGTCAGGATTATTGAACTTCGTAATGATTTACGGGCTGTCGTAGACGAATTAGCAGTTGCACTTGAGAAGGTGTACGACCCAGCTACCGGCGTCCTAGGTAGTCAACGAGAAACGATACGTGTTGAAGATGTTGAAGATGATGTCCCTCCTTCAAGACCATTTGCCAGAGTAGATGGCGTGGCTCCAGCAAGTCCAGCCGCCCAAGCGGTATATATTGTGTCTCTCCACTTTTTTCCTGATCGTTTACACAATATTTGATTCAGGGATTAAAGCGTGAAGACCTCATTCTTAAGTTTGGTACATTAACTGCAAACGCGTTTGCAAAGGATTCCCGCTCGTTGCTTCCCCTCGCCACCTTTGTAAGCACCAAAGAAAACGTAATGGCGCGATTCGTTCGTTCAGCCTACGTTCAGTCATTCATAGACTCCCCTATAGGTTACGTTTGATGTTCTCGTTCAGAGAGAAGTACCAGATCGACCTGAACGACAAACGCTGACTCTGAAATTCACACCCCGTAACGGATGGGGAGGGAAAGGAATGCTAGGGTATGCTGTTCGCAAGTTCTTCCTTAAACTAAGCTAACTGACACCCAGATGTCATATTGTTCCATATACTTGATGAATGAAACCTATGCTCTTTTTTCGTCGAGCGTTATATTGTAATTGTATCTGGTGCGCTATCGCTACTTATTTATGGCGCTCAAACTGGCTTGCACGAACTTAAGGTTTTCAGCCGTACATACCATGTTCTGTTCAATAAGAAATCTCCATTGCATCGCTATTGATAGTCCCTTGGTCACGTTTCCACAGAATTATATTCACTAAACCTGAGGTTGCGAAGGTAGGCATTGAGCTGAAAGGGGGATTGATGGAAACCAGCGCATGGGTTGTGATCTGACGAAGCTTTATGCAGCCGACGCCTTTGTTGTTAAAGACATAACATCCCCTCTTTTTATTCAATGTACAGGCCTGACGTAAATGAAACTTTAAAGTTCGAGGGAACGCATGTGCTACCCTGTGGTAATCTGCGCTAATACAGACTGAACATTCTTCTTTGACAGGCCGGACCCGAAGAATGACTCGGGTCGGGTCCCAAAAAAGTAATTACTTTCCACTTTGCAAGCATACAGTTTTTGTTCCACGTTGTTTTAAAGTTCTTATCCTGAATATCCAAATGCTTGTATTCTTTATAAAAGGCTCACGGTTCCCGTTACACACTTTACTCACTTACCATTTCTTCTCCAACACATCGTACCATGTCTACTGTTGGATTATTAGATCCCGTTCTATCTGACCTGCGTCGAAGAAAGTTAGATGTTATTAATCGATTGCATAACTTGGGGTTTGTTCATTTGCGTCGATTTCTTTTAGCCCCATGCTGATCGCTTTCAATTCAATGTTGAAGAATGCAACGCGATATAGACTTACCTTCTCTTATTGTAATTGGCTCTCAGAGTGCAGGAAAGTCGTCGCTTATCGAATCCATTTCTGGGATCAATTTACCTCGAGCTAGTGGCACATGTACTCGGTATGTTTGTTTATTCTATCATATCCTTAATGAGTCAGACGCATATCGAGATCTTACATTAATCTACTTACAGCTGTCCCACAGAGTGCCGCCTGATTAAAACAAGCGCTTCAGAACCCTGGCAATGTACCGTGTCATTGCGATTTCTGACTGATGAGACCAATCAGCCCCTGGAAACGGCGAAAATATACAGTTTGGGTCGGTAATAACGACCCCAAGGGACGTCGAAGAACGTTTGAAGCGAGCTCAGCTTGCTATCCTTAACCCATCTATAGATCCGCAAGTTTTTCTCAATAACTATCAGCATCGGACTCTCAATTCTCTTAACTTTTCGAGCAATACAGTTTGCCTCGAAATTAAGGGTCCTGATCTTACCGACCTCTCGTTCTACGATCTCCCAGGTGAGTCAGGCCCATCGATAGATGCTCCCATTTATATTCATGCAAGACTAGGTCTCATCGCTAGCGTCACTGACGGCGGAAGGGATGAGGACGTTGATGAAGTCCGAGAGTTGGTTTCAACTTATATAAGAAAACCTAGTTGTATAATTCTCTTAACGGTTGCTTGCGAAGGTATACTTTCGCGTCGATTCTTTTACCACATAGCTAATACTCACTACCTCACAAGTCGACTTCGAAACGCAAGGTGCTTATAGACTCGCGAAGAGTTTGATCCTGAGGGAATCAGAACTATCGGTACGTTGATTCGCATTTCGTCAACTCCGCACTCACACTCATTATCTGATTCAGGTGTTTTGACTAAACCGGATCGAATCCCGGAAGGGGAACACGAGCGGTGGCTCAAACTCATTCGGAACCAAAGTTCACCACTTCAAAATGGATGGTTTTGTGTCAAACAACTCAGCTCAGCCGAAATGGGAAAAATTATTCTTTCGAGGAATCTCGCACCATTTGCGAAAACTTTTTCAGAGCAGAACCATGGAGTAGCCTCGACCCAACTAGTCAGAATCAATTGGGGACAAGGGCGGTTACCGCTAAACTGAACGAATTCCTAATGGAAGTCATTGCGAAAAGGTATGTCTTCGACGATCGTGTTCATGCTTGCTGATATCGAGCGCTTGAACAATTAAAGGATTCCCGAAATTATGCAAGAAATTCAGCTCATCATCCAAAAAACCAGGAAGAGCTACACGCCCTCCCTCCTCCCCCGTCGTCCGACCCGGTTTTTGAACTTATGCGACTCGTGAATCAGTTCTGCGATGCTGCAAACTATCAATCTGAGGGCATCTATCTAAAAGATAGCGACAGCACCAACAAATCTATAACCTTGGAGTCTGACAATCAATTTGTGGGCATACGCCTGCAGCAGAAAAAGTTTAGAAATTTTATTCATAGGACGGCTCCTATGTTTACGCCATATGCTCGTAATGCGTACGCAGATTATCCCAGATATTATATGACGTTGTTGATGGATGTGGTACAGGGTGTTGCGTCCTCAAGAGGTCTACTCCCTCCAAAGGCCTAATGGGTATGTGGCCATCCCTCAGGTTACCCCGCAGATTATTCCTCGACGAGCTGTCACTCCGAGCAAGGATGAATGTCTTGAAATTGCACCGATGTATTTGGATGATGTCTCGAATATAATCACAAGGTATGTTATTCTCGCAGACTTTCGTTAATGTTATAGTACTAAATACCGTTAAATAGTGCAATAACAAGAGAATTGCCTGATTTTTTCCCCTTTCATGTGGTACAGAGGTTAATTACCATTTATACGGAAAAATGGAGACAGCCTGCTTTTGACCTCGTGGACGATATATTTCGTATACTCGTGGCATACCAAACGCAGCTCGTGCAGCGTCATTTCGGACAGCATACTACCGGGAGACTGTATGCTACTGTCAGGTATGCTTTGAATAATACATTTATCTTAGTCGGTTTTGTATTGACCTTGCATAGAAATCTTGTTCATGGATATATGCAAAGCCGAAAGGAGAGTCTGGAGAGGAAACTTGAGTGGATTCTACAATTGGAGTCCAGTGCATTCACTTTGAATGATTCTATGCTCTCGAAGTATAAAAAGAGTGCTTAGAAAAGTATCGGCAGATACGCTCGGATTATTTTGTTAACGATGAACAAGATGCATCCGAATTGACGGTGATGGCAACAGTCGAAGCTTACTTCGAAGGTTTTCTCTCTCCTCTAACTATACTTATTGCATTCATTTACGGGTATATTAACAGTTGCATATGTACGATTCGTGGATAATATCCCTTTGGCGATCGACCACGAGTTAGTCCGCGTAGACAAGAGGTCTTTAGAAGAGGTCTTGTGTAAGGGGTTGAAACTGACGGATCCTCTTGCCAAAGACACTTGCGCTAGATTCATGGCAGAACCCACGCAAAGATCGCACCTTCGTAGGGAACTTGCTAGCCGGCTTGAGAGGTTGACGACGGCTCAGCAAGAACTGATGAACTTTTAAGAAACTTGACACAAGATAAAGAATTTGGAGCTTGAAGCAACGTCTCGAATGCTGGATGGGGATCTGAGGGATTTCGGTCAAAAGACGACGTATTAAGTTTAGCTAGACAAACGTAGTCTTTTGGCCGACGCCTCAGGTCGCTATGTACAGCGCGTTATGTTATTTAGGCTCTTGTAATATAGGTTGTAATCCACGGTGACCGCGTCGTAACTCCAACATCGAATTGAAATGATGCCCATGTAACTTAATTTATGGATCGATATTGATATCATCCGTGGCTACCAATATATCTCACTGATCTAAAAGGTTGCGTAAGATATGTGAGACTTGAAGTTAGTGGAGCTTGAAGGCAAATGACGCTGCTATAAAGCAGTTATGTCACTATAGTATAGCCGAGTTGTGAAGTATGGGCAAAAGAGTTTCGTTACGTGATTTCCCTCATTTTGAAAGAGGTAACAGTGGTAGTTTTCTTATCCCGACTACTAGATGTGCGCGGATATAATACGGATACATATTGGATACATATCAACTTAGGTGCGGCGGCGGTTCCTTGAGTTTACTTTAGATAGGTCACTAGTCACTTTTGTCTGCAAATAATGCCCAGTTTTTCAAAACGATTCCAACAGCGCCAAGGATCCAGTGAATCGTTCCCCATGAATATATGTCATATTCGCGTTGACCTTAAATAGAAGAGAAGAAAGGTCTTATGTATACCGTCGCAACTTGACCTTCAAAACGCTTTTGATATTTACCCAAAGGTGAAAACAACCCTGGAAGTGTCACTCAAGGATCAATTAAGCGTGAAGCGTACAGATGAGCATAATATTTAACGAATGCGTAGGTACAAACCCTATTTAAAGATATGGCGCTGCTTGTAACGTGGCATGAAATCAAAGAAATACAAGAAGAAGAAAACTCTGACTTCCAACTTTTAATACCTTCTATCATCGTATCTTCTGTCGTAGTCTCTGTAACCTCGATCATAATCTCTATCGTAGCCTCCTCTGTCGTAGCCACGATCGTAGTCTCTGTATCCGCGATCGCTATCTCTGTGACCTCTGTCTCTGTCGTAGTCCCGACGATCATCGTATCGTGGACGTCTTCGGTCATCCTCATATCCGCGGTAGCGAGAATCGTAGGGCCGCGGATCATAAGGCCGTTCATCTGTACATTCAATGAGAATTTGGTATGTCAATATTGAAGCCGAACTTCTTACTTCGCTTAGGAGGTCCGAAATAGCGTCCTGGAGTAGGTGTGCGGGCTCGTCCGCGCCTCGCCTGAAAGTGTGGTCAGGAACAGCAAACTGACATAGAGTACCATTCATTGACAAACCTTTTCGACTGTAATCGTTTTCCCTTGAATTTCTGTACCATTCAAGCCTGCGACAGCAGCATCTGCTTCTTCGACACTTTCCATGGTTACAAACCCAAAACCACGAGATTCTCTTGAGTGGGGGTCACACATAACAGCGGCTTTTTGAACCTGAGGAAACACTGTAAGCATCGGCATACGTCTAGGGAGAAAATTTCATTTACCCTGCCGAATTTGCTGAAAGCAATTTCGAGATCTCTGTTATCAATTCTAGACCCAAGACCAGAAACGTGGAGATTGTTTCCTGGATTGTTATTTCCATCCCGGCTAACGAGCATGAGTATTGACGCAGAAGAAAAGGTCTTAATAAATTACCTAGATGCATCCCTCGCACGACCAGGACTTTGACTTCTACTTCTGCCACCATTCCTGGTTCGACGGTCGTCACCAGAGGGGCCCCATCCATCGTCACCTCCGTTCCCCATTTGAATGTCCTGTACAGGAATACCGATTGCAGCAGATTGGCCTTGTGCATCGCTTTGCCAATTTGATTGTACTGGATAGATGGAGAGGTCGTCAGGGTTATTATGGAGAGACGTTTGAGCGAGAGGACGAGAGTAATTTGTATAGGTAAGAGAGTGGGATTATAAGGATTTTTTGCCGGCCTCAGGGTCAGGATTTCAAGAAAAAAAAGTACTCTGAAGGCTGACGCCGGCTGAAATATAATGAAGAAATAGAGAAGAACATATGGTACGATGACGAAGTCGAGAGACACATATGTATTATGAGGGAGAGTGGACTGATAATGCTGCGGATGGAGTTGTCGGTGAAGCTGTAAACGTACCGTCGTCCGCCATTTTCCTAACCGAATAATGATAGGTGATTTAGTGGTGTTTTTTTTGTTCGAGGTTGTTGTTAAATACTGGTGCTATCAACGGTTGGCCCAGTTCGTTCGGTCGTCGTGGTTGAGGATGAAACAACAGCCGTGAGAATCCGGTCGGACTTCCAAAACCGAGCAAGCGAAAATCTTTGTCAGCAAGGAACAGACGCCCGGACGGAATCGCTGCACATTCTTTTACATCGCGACCAACAACAGTCACCGCCGTCGAACGACCACTAGAAAGACCAATGACGTCTGGTATCCTGCCCTCGCTGCTACGTACGGCAACGCGAACTGCTCCATTCAAGACGGCGGGTCTCATCTCAGCCAGACATGCCTCGTCTAATCACGGTCAAGAGTCCTTTGAAGCGTTCACTGCACGCTACGTCGCCTTTTTTAACTCGGCTCCTGATTTGTTCGAAGTTCAACGCGGCCTAAATAATTGCTTTGCTCACGACTTGGTACCTGCTCCGAGCGTTATCGAGGCTGCGGTTAGGGCCGCTAGACGTGTCAATGACTATGCAACAGCAGTCAGGGTCTTTGAAGGAATCCGAGAAAAGGTCGAAAATAAATCTCAATATGATCAATATGTGCAGGAGCTGAAACCAGTGAGGGACGAACTTAGTACGTTTTTCAGTCTGGTAGCGACTCAAAAAAAATCTTACAATTCACCCTCTCGTTTAGGCATTACTCTCAAGGAGGAACTTTATTCGTCATAAAAATGATTCCATTAGGTATAGCCTTAGAGCTACGATTTAACTGTCTACTTAACCCTCTACTATCCTAGATTGTCTGTTTATAACATAATTCAATTATCTCTGCAAATTTGTGTTATAATTTTTCAACGAGCAATAGCTACCCCTACTCCTTTCCCTTGACTTTTGACCCTACACCCTATACCCATTCGTCATATTTTACCATCTTAAAGGAACTGAAATGAAATTGATTGCGTGGTTGCCTTTGAATCAGGACCAATCCTTCTACAACGTCATGGACCTGCATAAACTGGTACATGAATATTTTAACCATGGGTGTTTCGTCGATTTCGTTAAATTCGACGAACAATACCCTAACGGGGTGAAGTTATTTTGCAGGTGATTCGCTGGAATGATCTCCCTTTTTCGTTCTTACGCTTGCTTTGTCTCTACCTTAAGACTTATTTATTTTACCCTGCAGGCTGGGGGATGTTATAGAACTGTAATAATTTTGTTCCTTTTCCGCAAGCAAATATGAGGATTTGTTGTACCACAGAGATGTCGTGCAGGCCGTTCAATATAGAGGTTTGCAGACTCGATTACTATTGTTGCTGATCGACCTCGGTAACTGAAGTTATCACGCGGTATTAATCAATGGCCGCTTGGCTTATACGATTATCATATTCTATAAAAATAATATATCTAAACACCATCGGATGTACAATACATGTGCGAGATCTGACGGATATTAGCTGAATTAGAGGATGGCATCTCGAGTAGACTTACTTTTATTTACTCTCAAATGGCAAATACGAGTCGTCGACAATCACTTTAGACCGAGTCACTGTAACCCCGCCGAAACTTTGCTGTTGTTCGTACGGAGAATTGAAGGATAACGTCATTGGCGAAAGAGTTTGGGATACCGGTGAAATTATTTGCATTTCCATTCCATCTTGGTTCTTTCTGCTGGGGGCCTCGGAACGTAGGTTGATAACCAGCCTTGTTCCCTAAAAATCGTCAATCGTCAATAAAATATTAGGTCACAGAAAAAATAGGTAAGCCTTACGGCAAAGGGGAGGGCGGTGAATAGCCATCTATTCGAAAGATTGGAAATTAGATTAACTAAAGGGAAAACGATGCAATAGTAGGTAAAAAGACGAACGTGACAGCAATATCACCCTTGGCAGGAGTGATTTTGTAAGTAACTATAGTCCATACCAACACTCCTAATATAAGATGCAAGATTAAAGTTAAACATACTGAAAGCTGGTAGGGACGAACCAAAGACCAAAGCATAAGCCCAAATACCATCCCTGAGGAACACAATGAGTAGATGAGAAGTGTGTGTTTTGGCAGTAATTTTGGTATGAATGAATTTTATTAAAACAAGCAAAAAAAATGTTGTTTCTGTAACGAGTGCTGGTACCCTATCAAACGCATCAGTAATTCAAAAACGAAAGAACCCGCGCGTAATTTTCGCTGTTCTGAATAACTTACAAGTAGTTCGGAAAATCAGGGTCTGCAGCTATAACGACGCAGGCTCCAACATGGAGGTTGGAGGGGATTGGAAGAGGAAACGTAACAAAATTAGGCAAGATCCTGACTAAAATTGAGATGCTAGCTCCTTGACCAGCAAGGGTAATGGCAATTAGAAGTGCCAGCATGATGCGATTTCGGCCGTACAAAGCATGAGCTATAGGAGTCAGCATATAGTTTGAAAGATAGATTGAATGTATTTACTTCGTACTGCAAGTAGGAGTTCCACACATGACGACAAACAGTGGCCTACAATAACCTCCAGTTTCACCCACTTCTGACACGCTGCCACGGAAGGTTTGATCAAGCCGGTGAGGTTCCCGTAGAAAAGCAGTTCGATGCTATGGGTGTTTGCTCAGAATGTAGCCCGTTAAACACCTTTAAATGCTTACACCCGAATAGCAAACGAGAGATATCTAATAATTATAAACAGTACAGTTACTGGACTCCATTTCCACCTAGTACGGATATTGAGCACAAGACCAGCTGTGAGCACGACATCGAAAGGATTTGGGCAAATTACCTCCAGATTAAGTCAATCTAGACAAAATATTTTTGAGTATGCGTACCGATAAAACATAGAAAATCACTACCTCTTCCGCAAAAGTGATACAGTACTCCCAGAAGAATAAACCGGAGGCCGCAACTATAAAGATTAGGATACTTGGGACTGAGCAGCAGGACAAAAAAGCTCACTTGTATTATAAACGACAGTGTTTTCTGTTTGAAGAAGTTCAAAAAGAATGTTAGGCGGCAGAGACATCGGAGTACTAAGAAAAACTCGGGGATTGAAGAACTTGCACACGTGGAGACCTATATAAGAGGGAGTATCCTCTTTTCCATCTAGGGCCAAAAGGGCGTTCAGACCGAGATCTCAATCGCCCATCGGAAAGGAACGTAGTGGCTGCTTCATTATACTTCGCTCGTATAATGATAAAAATACATTTATTTCTGGTGTCCGTAATTGGTGACCCTGAAACCAGAAATGGCAAGTAACGGAAAGACTTCCGACGCAGATAGACTAGATGAGTATTTGGGTTTATCACAACCTATCATGAATGCTGAATGGTTGGCTTCTTGGATAGAATGTGTTACTGGAAGGCCGGATGGTATCTTGACTCAAGAGGCACATAATGACGCTTTATGGTCATAAGTGTTTGGCTCAAAAGAGAAAAAGGTGCACACTTACTAAAAAAAGGCAATCGCGGCGGACCGAGGCGGTAAGAATTAATGCTTATGATCTAAGATTGAGTGACCCTGACCGGCTCAAGAGGAAGTTGCTTTGTTGGCAATCGATCACAGCAAACTTCTGCGTTCGCTCTACTAATGATGAACTCTTTTCTGTTGCTTACAGGCGCACATGTCGAGAATTGTTCGTAAATATCAAAACCACTGCTGTTCGCCTTTTTCTCCCAAGAGAGTATCGACAATACCATCCGGAGCTCGATTAGTCAACACAAGCAGAAGATCTCGGCCTTGATACACCTTCGTTATCGGAAATTTTCGAAGCTGCGCTGAAACACTCACAAAAAGGTAAGGCACGGCAAGATGATCCCTGAACTTGTCCCGAAATTATACTGGTACTGAATGAAACTCAGTCGGTCACCGTGACTGTTAGTAAGTTAGACCACTGAAATGAGTTCAAATGACACAGTCAGATATGTGCACGAATCGATGATCATATTCCGGGAATATTCTCCAGATAAAAGGCATATAATATACTTACATGTAAACTTCAAAAAGGATTGTCCTAAGGACATAAAGCAGATGTATAAACGAAGGATGCAATGGGACCGCTCGCAGGCGGCCAAAGAAAGGGCAATAGAGGCAGAAATAATAACGGAAATGATGTAGAAGATGGTGAAGATATTGAACAAATGCTGTTTTCATATAGTACTCATAGTGTTTTGATATCTTTAGAATGTCTGTTTCTGGAGTTTTATGAAGATTCGTATCCATCTGGCATTGTTACATGTATTGTATAGCTTTCTGTTTTAAATATATTTATGGCCTGGTTACAGAGACCTGCAGAGACCCTGGAAACAACACCGTGAGCCTACGTAACTGGCCACAGGACCAAATATCGGTCGATGTAGACCGCTGCAGGACAATTGACGCGCAGACCTATACTCCGTGTTTGTTAAGTACTTCAAAACCTTCGAAAGAATGAAAAACAATGATGATGAAGTATACTCACCAGGCTTTATTAGTTACCGTAACTATTCGGGTAGGTTTCCCAATGCTTTCCCCGGTCCTAACCAGCTCCCTTGTTTGCTCACCATGGCTCCGTCGAATAGGCTTCCTTGCCTACTCATCAATGCACCATCGTGGAAGCTTCCTCGCTTCTGACACGTACATCCACATTCTGCACAAGCTTGTGGCAGCGTATCTTTACGTATCTCTTTCGAATCTCTTCCGATACGCCCCTTTCCTTTTTGTGTAACACCTTCGAAGCACTCGAAAACCTGAATAAACATCTTGAAATGCTTCAAGGTGATCTTCGTGCCTTCCTCTCTAGCAAGAGTACGAATGGTATTGATAGCGTTTGAGATCTCTCTGCCATTCATTTCGACATGGCGGACTAGTTTGATGGCTTCTGTGGCGCTAAAGCCACATTCATCGGGGGACATTCTCTTCATATGAAGGCTCCAAAGACTTGCTTGGGTTTCAACGTCTGGTGGAGCAAACTGTAAGAACAAGTGAATGCGCGACTTGATGGCCGGGTCGAGCGATAGGCTTCGATTGGTGGTGAGGAAAACTATTCCTTGGAAATATTCCAGCTGTCGAAGGAAAACTTTCGTTGGACAAAAAGGTCAGCCAGACGTACAAGTTACATTGATGACAACATACGTACCAGCGACAAGACTATTCTGTTCAAGGCGGTTCGAAACTTCAGTCATACGAGTCTCCAAGAACACATCTGCTTCATCGATCAACACAATAGCTTTCCACATGGCCGCATATTGCAGGAAAGCCGTCAGGTTATGGTCGATTTCCGAAACTTGGGTACCAAGTTCACCGCTGCATATGATCAACAAGGGTCTCTGGGTGTATTCGGAAACAGACTCAGCCGTAAGCGTTTTTCCTGAAAGGCATTATTAATTTTTATGGTCCGATGAAGTTGTCCTCCATAGCATTTATATCATACCTGTCCCTGGCGTGCCATGAAGAAGAACCACCAACCCTTTCCCTTTAAGCTCCTGTTGATCCCTCATAAACTCCTCCGGGTATTGGTGCGCATGGACAAGGGAACGTATGACCTCTTTGGGTACATCCGGAAGGATGAGGTCCTTGAACCGACCTGGATCCCATCGAGGCTCCGAGATTAGATCGATATAAAATCTACACCATTGCTTTACTGAAGGAACAAATCCACAAACATAGGGCGGACAAAGTTCTGCGTCGATACTCGGCCAAAATTCAACGGTATGGGGTGCTGCCGTGCTAACGATCTCTTCATCTTCATTTTCCGGATACACAGTGTATCGATGGTACTCATTTTCTTCTAAAAATGTTTTTGTATCAATTATGATTCGACCCTCAATCTAGATAAAATGATTAGTAGTTTTACCACTGGTAGTTTTGTTTTCCTTACGGTATAAGGTGTAAACGTCCCAGCATAATCTCGATTTTCCGCCGAGAAGAAATTGAATGGAGGTCTTCGGAGCATTTGGAGACGTCCTTTGTAACGTTTGACGTGGATGCCTCGCAAAGCAAGGTATTTATTACCCCTGTCCGTCAAATCCTTGACAATTTGCTCCTTGTCTTTTGCGAATCGAAGAGGATACATAATCAATCTGGTGATTATAGAGCTTCTCCCCACTGAGGACTCTCTGATGTCTGGGTAGTCATATTGTCGACCGGTATCTTCACCATCGTAGGCTGTGCAGGTTACGCGGATGTCTAGATACCTCCCTTTATTATCTTCACCGTATTCCACCTCTCTAAGGCGATAAAGACGTTGATGTTCCCGATCTGTGCGATCAACGACGAGTTCTCCAGGACGAAAAATCATCCAGAGGTATCGAAACGAGATGTTACCCGTCTCGATCAAATTATTCGCCTTCTTGCTATCTTCTGCCATCTCGCGATCCATGAAAGACAGCAAGAAATTCAAATGCATTCGAATTTCGTCATCCTCTGTGCTATCCCTGTAGGTTTTGAATTGTTCCCAATGATGATACAAGATCATATACGGCGCTTCGACGACCAAGAGATTTTGGAACTTTTCCGCATGCGCTGGGAAATATTTGACTATTTCCGAGAGTACTCTCAGGATTTGCGGGGAGTTGATATCGACCTTGGTCTGTATGAGTTCATGCTTGTCGTTGAATATTCTCCTTAGGACCAATGCGTATTCCGTGAATTTCTCTCGCTCGTCTTCAGGAGATTCGATAGATGGGACCACGACGAGCTGTCCGTTTTTATTATACCGGTGATCCAGCGTCATCAGTTCGCAAAGGGCTCCGACTGGACCTGTGGGCTTTTCCTTTTCGGTTTCTGTTTTGGTTTCCATTGTACAAGATCTCTGGAACGGGGGATGTAAGGGTACGTTTGAGTAGTTTCTTTCCAGCTATTCACTATGACGGGCGCGTTGTTGTGACAGAGCGAGGAAAGCGATGTAATCATCGAAAAAAATGGCAGGTCTTTTAAAAGGACCGGATGGATCCGACGGGTAAATACACCAAGTAACCACTAGTGCTTCTGAGGTTTGCCAAGGTGCGTCTGTTCACCTCGCCAAGAATAAGCCATTACAAAATCCTAACGTACGATTAAAACTTGACCAGATATTCGCTATGAGGACTTACCAGCTATCCATGATTCTTGAATGCGTTCAAATTGACATATCTTTTTTGAAAGAAACACGGAAAACGCCAACGAAACATTGGAGAAAGAAGTGGATGATAAGCGCCAGTTGCCTTGTAAAGTAAGGATTCTGATGGCTGGCAACGCGTGCTCTCGGCGAGGCAATGAATGAAAGTCGCTATTGGCAGACGTGTGTCACCCGAAGACTGGATACCCACACTGCCTCCGCTTAGAAGCTGAATTTGAGTAGCCCTAAAGTTGGAGCAGAATTTGACGGATCCACAGTCTAGTACGGGTGCTTGAATCCTCACTATGTCGAGCGAGGACTTGCCGTCCTGCTGTGCTCCTAATAACGACGACGACTGGAAGAAGAAAGAGTACGCTATTAGATAATCGTATCTTGATCTTGACATGACTAACTAACCCTCTACCAAAGGTCTGTCAAGTATACTAATGCTATTCTGGACTTCATCGATAACATTCAAAAGAAAGACAAGAAGAAGAAGTCATCTTTTACTCAAAAAGTTGTGGAGGAAGCTCGTCGTATCAGCCAAGATAAAGATCCTATCACACGCAGCCAAAACAGTCTAAAGGAGCTACGTACGATCGTAAGCCAACTAGATGACACGCACAAAAAAACCGACAAGACAAGGAGAGCCAGCTCGTTCCTTCAGCCATTCTTTGATGCAATAACTCGATATACTGAAGTCATCGAAACCCTCGTATCCAGTGATCCTACAATTGCAGCGCTAGTCTGGGGAGGAGTGAAATGCGTCTTCCAGGTACTCCGCACCGTTCGATCATCGAAGTTGGCGACACTAATGTCAGCACTGTACAGATTGCCGGAGAGTTTTCGCAGCATTACGATAACCTCACGAACATACTCCAGAAACTAGAACCACATTTGTGTAATATTGGCCGGCTATCGGAAATTTTTGACTGGTCAGAATCCCTCTGCAATGTTGTGACGAAATCCTATCAAGACATTTTCAACCTTTTAGTAGTGGTCGCTGAATCTTATGAACAGTCAGGTGGGCGTCGAACTAAATACTAAACGTGAACCTCTAGGAGGATTGAATTTTTTATGCTACGCAGGACTCAAGACACTCTTGATAGGAGTCGTCAGACCCTTTGATAGGAAAACCAAACGACTTGAAGATCAGGTAGAGAAGAACATGAAGGCAGTTTGGGAGTCCGCCATGATAGCCCAAAACGAGCTTGCAAAGCAGCAGGCAAAAGGTGTGTATCATAGCACACATCGAGAGAACTTTATCAATACCTCTTGAATTGAATAGACAACGAAAAGAAAAAGCTCGATCAATGGCTACAATCCCCGGCCTCTGATCCCACGTATGACCATTGTATTGATCATAAACATCCTGGAACATGCAACTGGTTATTCGAGACTCCAGATTATCAACGATGGGAGACGGGCAAGAAAAACGTGCCTAGCGAGTCTGTTCTGTGGATTTACGGACCCCCGGGAATAGGAAAAACCTTCTTAGCATCGTCTATTGTCGAACGACTGAAAAGTCAAAGTCGCGAAGTTCTCTACTACTATTTTCGCGATGAGAATTCGGGCAATCGCAATCAACCGGGATGGGGCGAGGCATTGTCTATGCTCAGGAATATCATTAGGCAATTGCTTGATGTTTTCGTTTACAAAAGGAAGCACCAGTTACCGACGGGATTTTGGGATATATACGATAAAAGCGGTGGAAGTTTTTTGACCGATATTGACGTTGCAATAAACGTCATCCAGCTTTTACTCAAAGTCCTTCCTCGAATCACTATCGTAGTTGATGGTCTGGATGAATGTATAAATCGACATCAGCTTGCAAATAAGCACTGTCCAGCTTGGAAATCCGATCACCCGACCCTTCTTCCGAGTATTCTGTCACGGTTGGTCCAGAGTACCCACCACGGGATTGTCAAATGGTGTTTTACGAGCTGTCCCGAAACCGATATCTCAAATTTACTCAAAGGGATGAATGCCATTACTATGGAAGTCACTGAGAAGGACGTGAAGGGTGACGTTATCAACTTTCTGGTTGATACTTACCAAGACGAACTCGACATCCGAGTCGTGTATAGCGAGGACGGGGCGGCCGAGGATGTAAATGCTGATCAAGAGTTGTCTGAAGATGAACGAGCACAGCTTCCTCACTCAGAGACAGACGAAAAGGATCACAATGTTTTCATAATGGGCTTATTGAGAAACCTGATGTCCGTCAGCTTTCTGGACGCGAGATTGACTCTCGAGCTTCTGAAGGGCAAAGGCGGTGCTACTACATCTCAAGAGATGATGCAGTCTGTCCTGTCGTATAAAGATGGATTTAACAACAGGTATTTACGAGGAATACGACTATTGGCAGAAAAACCAAAGAATGAAAGAGAACTTGCAAGGTAGAAGGTTATTCCTGTCGGATTGAACTTTTTCGCTAATGACATCATTAGGCGAATAATTTCCATCGCGTCTGTGTCGGAGAGACCTATTACTCGAAATGAGTTCCTGGCTGCTCTTGCTGTGCAGCCTGACCAAGAGTATTCTCTGGTTAATCGGCCTCACCCAGCAAAGTTTGACGAAATGCTCGCCCCATTGCTCGAATTGGATCGCTCAACTAGCATCGTCAATCCTACAGTTCGCTTTATTCACCGTACAGCAAAGGAATTTATGCAGCAGGAGATAGATGACGTTAAGGATCTTCCTGAAATATGCAAAGATTTTTTCCCCGCTGGAAAACAGACATCTCGAATTTGGAAAAGTCTGTTTGAGGTATCTAAGGCAGCAGCGCTTGCAGTTTGGATCCACGAAAGAGATGGAGGAGCACCTCTGCAGAAACATCGATAGCGAAGAGCTCTCGTTTCTCAAGTACGCTTCCATATTCTGGCACCACCATCTGAATCTATCACCTGGGAATGATGACGTCTTCCGTTCAATTTCTGCGTTTATGCGATCCTCTAACTTTATAACTTGTCTTTGGGTGCAAAGCAAGTATGCCCCGTACCAGCTTACCCGGTATACTAGGGGAGAAGAGGGAATGAGCTATCATATTCAGAATCCCACCGACATATTCACTCCCTCGGAGCCGGAGGTTTTCTATGCGGATCCTTTACCTGGATGGCTGTCCCGATTCAATCCAGAAGGCGAAAGGCTCGTTCAAGCATGTCAACAATTTATCAAGGAGTACGGACTGGTCCTTCTACGACGGCGCGGTGGAATCCGAAGTTGCTATGGCTGTTCCTTGGGCCTTTTAAACTTCTTACCACCTGTAGAAGGGTATGATTGGAGGGCACTTCCATTACAGGATGACCAACCTGTTACATCACTCTTCGAACCAGGTGACCGCGAACATGTTATTTGCGCTCAGTTGACGTCTTCAAAGCATATTGTGGCAAGGACGTTGACACTCCATCGAAATGCTAAGTCGCTTGACCTTGGCATCAAGGAATGGCATATCTCCTCTTCAAGAAAGAGGTTGAAAGCTTTGACACTCAGGAGGCAAACGCAAGTATCGCTACCTTCACCTTCGCAGATATATTCTACGCCAAAACTGGAGCTAAAAATCGATCCTGATGTTTTTGCGCTCATCGAAGCGGATGATACCATCCTGTCGCCCGGTACGTCCACGGAAGATATTGTGAAAATACCTTTCGAGTCAAACTCTACTGTGCCCATGGGCTTTAATACCCCCGAAGGGATCATGGCGAAGCATCCGAAGAATTCCATCAAGGGTAAACCGGATTCCTTTTGGCGAAACTATGCATCCAATGGCGATGCATGTGTGATCTCGTATTATTGGCACGTTCCGGAAGTTGCTTCTACACAGGATGTGAGACCGACACGCGCAGGCGATCGCCTTAATTCAGGTTTACACTCACACCGACGCAACACAGATTTTTCCTCGGCTTCAAGTTCAGATTCTGAGTCAGACGCGGACTCGGACTCGGATTCGGATTCTGATCCTTCTGATTTCGGCTTTAATTCAAGAAATAAACAGAAACTATCGGACATCGGTTATACGTCCAGCGCAGGGAGTGCAACTTCAGTATCTGTCAACACGGAGCTCAAGTTTGTATGGTACATCAGCATAGCGGTAAAGAAAACCAATCAACTCGATTGCCAACTCTACCATTTTGAGACCGAAGGGATGCCTTTGAGGCAGTCACCTCTGGTTGTGCATCCTACAAAGCCATTTATTATCCTTCCCTTGGATGGTCCAAGGACGGTTGTAATTAATTACTTTACAGGGAAAGCAAAATTCTGCACGACGACACCACCAGTCAATGTGTCAGCAAAGGTCCGTTATCATCCTTTTCACAAGATTGAGGTCTCATTATTCCGACAGTTCTTCACTTTTCCACTAGCGATAATCCAGAACTTTTTGAGATCGCCACCTCGCGAGACTTCGTGGAGCGATCTCGATGGACGGTTCAGCTCAATTGTTTAAAATTTGAGACCGGCTCACCGGGTGACATCGATGCGGTCTCAATTACCCGACGCGAACTGTCTTCTGTTTCCTGGGTCTCTCCTTATACCACGCCGTATGAAATTCCTGTTCATCCCGAACTTCCGTTTAAGATTACTTGGTCCAAGAAACATGCCTTCTTGGTGTTCGGAGCATGCGAAGTTTATATTGCCCGTATGCCGCTAGACACTAATGGAAGTCAGACAGGGGCTGTTCAACATGACGGTCCTTCGTCCACAGAAAATACGAGTAATTCGAGTGCAGAATCTCTATCAAGCCCAAACAAGGTCCAGACCACCAAGAATCCCGCTTTCTTACCTGCCTCTACGACAGAGCGAGCCTTTTCATATCTCCCACAGAAAGTTGACGGCACGGAGTACGGATGCTTTCTGATTGCTGGGAATTCAACACTACCACCTGTATTGATTCGACAAGACATCGCTGCTGACTTGGGTGGATGGGTGGACTATGATCCATCGACACATCTGGGATACGATGGAGTGGATGAGGATGACGACATGAAGGGGAAGTACTCTTGCAATGCGATGTCTTTCCGTATGCCGATTCGGTCTGGGCTGGCGTGGAACAACCGAGTGGAGGTGATCTGTGGCCAAGGCGCATTTGTCCGGAGAGATCCTATGTGAAAAATATTTGGACTTCACTGTATCAAACGTTTCATGTATTTTCTTTTTGCATTCTTTTAAGTACAAATCAAAAGCTTCAAAACTTTCAATACATTCAAGTCGCTGCAAAAATAGTAAGGGTGCTAATGTAAGTATCGTGCACCGGGCTAAGATGCTACATGTCAGACCGTGTGCGATAATTTATATATCCCTTGGTTATAAAATGGAAACGATTTGTAACTCGTATAAATACGCATTAGTTCATTGCACCGCATCAACAATGATATTGATCCTGTCGGGTAATTGGTGCACTGCGCATGGCTTTGTGCGGGTAGTTGTCGTTACATAACCGCGGCGCTCAGGATGGTAGTAAGCAAAGCGTTTTTTCCATTAAAATAATCACACTACACCCTCCCCACCGCTCTTTGGTTGCTATTTTCTATCTAATTTTCTAAACTTTTCTTTACAGGTTTGGTACACTTATCTTTCATACTTTTCTTCTTATCTTTCTTATTTTCTTCCTTTCTAGTTTAGTCAACACGATCCTTTGAACCAACACTCGTCACGTACACAGCTTTCGTTCTCGACTCGTTCGGGTTTACTACAAGCTGAATTATAAACCGCAATAGTATCAACAATTATGTCTCATACACCAACCGGAGGGCCGTTTCAAGACCCTCAATCCCCAACCCAGTTTTACGATAACACCAGCGTTAGCTCGCACCATGAGAACAACTTCGACCCTTACGGTGAAGAAAAATCTCTTTTGCTTTTCCTCTTTCTCTGCAACGACTTAATCGTTCACTCTAGGTCCTGGCAATTATCGAGGCTCAGATCTCGAGTCTGATAGTTTACGATACACTCCCTCATCAGAAAACTTCATGGGTGCTGGTCCTCCACGAAGTGGTGTTCCGTTACTTGACCCTCATGCGTCTGCACAGAGCTTTCCTTCCGAATTTGGAGGGAGCAGTGCTCCCGCAAGGAGTCAAGAGCCATACCCGGCCTGGACAGCTGACCGTCAGATACCCCTTTCTAAAGAGTGTGTTTATTTTACGACATAGACGTAATCCAAAAAGGTCTCAATCTTATTTCCCTTTTTATAGAGAAATAGAAGATATTTTTCTTGATTTAACCAACAAATTCGGTTTTCAACGTGATTCCATGAGAAATATGGCAAGTCGCTTCTTCGTCATCGGCAGGGTTATTCAACGGCTGATTAAACATCTAATGAATAGTTCGACTTTCTGATGCATCTATTAGACAGCCGAGCTTCTCGCATGCCGCCTAATCAGGCATTATTAACACTTCACGCCGACTATATTGGCGGTCAACACGCTAATTATCGCAAGTGGTATTTCGCCGCTCAGTTAGACCTTGACGATGCTGTCGGGAACTCTTTAAACCCTGGGCTTAGCAGAGTTGGGACCCGGTCGAAATTGGCTCCCAGTAAAGCTAAATCCCTTGACCATGCTTTGAATCGCTGGCGTCAGGCCATGCATAATATGAGCCAGTATGATCGTCTCCGCCAAATTGCGCTGTTCCTTCTCTGTTGGGGAGAAGCAGCGTCTGTCCGATTTGTCCCCGAATGTCTTTGCTTCATCTTCAAATGCGCAGATGATTACTACCGTTCCCCGGACTGTCAGAACAGGGTTGAACCCGTACCCGAAGGTTTATATTTACGTGCCGTCATCAAACCCCTTTATCGATTCCTGAGGGATCAAGGCTATGAAGTCGTGGATGGCAAGTTTGTGCGCAGAGAAAAGGATCATGATCAGATAATTGGTTATGATGACGTTAATCAACTTTTCTGGTATCCGGAAGGTATTTCCCGTATCACTCTGGACGACAAGACGCGTCTAGTGGATATTCCAGCCCCCAAACGGTTCATGAAACTTGAGCGGGTTGACTGGAATCGCGCTTTCTTCAAAAACTACTTCGAGAAGCGTTCCACTGGCCATCTCTTGGTCAACTTCAACAGGGTCTGGGTTGTACACATTGCCTTTTTCTGGTTCTATACCGCCTATAATGCTCCCGCGATCTATAGACGTAACGTCGGTAACCCTCCCATACCAGCCGCAGCCCTTCCTGCGATGCGATGGTCCGTCACTGCATTAGGAGGTGGTGTGGCCACTCTTATCATGATCATGGCCTGCATTTTTGAATTCACTTATCTCCCGACTACATGGAACACTACTGCTCATCTTTCTCGTCGCCTTGTCTTCCTTTTCATCGTCCTTGCGTTAACTGTTGGTCCTACGTTCTACATCGCCACTATCAACGGCAGCCGACTGGAACATCCGCCCAATGAAAACATTGCCTTCATCATCGGTCTTGTGCAGTTTTTCATCTCCGTCTTTGCTACCCTGCTCTTCGCGATTTTACCAAGCGGACGGCTCCTTGGTGACCGGGTCAGTGGAAAATCCAGGAAATACCTCGCCAGTCAGACATTCACCGCCGCTTACCCTGATTTGGACCGCAAAGCTCGAGCAACTTCCATATTCCTTTGGGTTCTGATTTTTGGGTGCAAGTTCAGTGAATCTTATTTCTTCCTTACCGGTGCTTTCCGCGATCCTGTTAGTGTCATGGTTGGCATGACTGTTCAGCGTTGCAATGACCGATTCATTGGCAATGTTTTATGTTCGCATCAAGCAGAATTCACGTTGGCTATTATGTTCGTGATGGACTTGGTTCTCTTCTTTTTGGATACTTTCCTGTGGTATGTCATTTGGAGTACCGTACTCAGCGTTGCTCGATCGTTCGCTTTGGGACTTTCCATTTGGACACCGTGGGTGGACATCTATTCCAGACTACCCAAGAGGATATATGCAAAGTTACTGGCAACTGGCGACATGCATGTCAAGTATAAACCCAAGGTTGGTCATCTTTGTGTTGAAAATTAATCATAATTACGAGTTTTCTTTCTTCGCTTAAAATAGGTTTTAGTGTCCCAGATATGGAATGCAATCATCATCTCAATGTACCGAGAGCATCTTCTCTCTATCGATCACGTTCAACGGTTATTGTATCACCAAGTTGAATCAGAGAACGGCACAAGAATGCTTCGAGCTCCTCCTTTCTTCACATCTCAAATTCAAAAGGGTGGTCCTAAGACTGAATTCTTCCCCGTTGGTGGTGAAGCTGCTCGGCGTATCTCGTTCTTCGCTCAATCTCTTACGACAGCCATTCCGGAACCACTTCCGGTTGACGCAATGCCCACATTTACTGTCTTAACGCCTCATTACTCCGAGAAAATTCTACTATCCCTCAGGGAAATCATTCGTGAAGAAGACAGGAATACGCGAGTTACGCTTCTTGAATATTTGAAACAACTACACCCCGTCGAATGGGATAACTTTGTCAAGGACACCAAGATTTTAGCCGAAGAAACTAGGGAGACCGGCGGTTCTGGAGATGAAAAGACATCAAAGATTGATGATTTACCTTTTTACACCGTGGGCTTCAAGAGCTCTTCTCCTGAATATACCCTCCGCACACGTATTTGGGCTTCGCTGCGTGCGCAAACTCTATATCGAACAGTCTCTGGAATGATGAACTACGCAAAGGCTATCAAGTTACTTTATCGTGTCGAAAACCCTGAAATCATGCAAAATTTTGGCGGAAACACTGATAGGCTCGAGCGCGAGTTGGAACGAATGGCGCGACGCAAATTCAAGTTTGTCGTCTCAATGCAGCGATACTCCAAGTTCAACAAAGAAGAACAGGATAACGCTGAATTCCTTTTACGAGCATACCCCGACTTACAGATTGCTTATCTTGACGAAGAACCCGCGAAAAAAGAAGGTGGCGAGCCTAGGATATTCTCAGCTCTTATCGATGGACACTCGGAGTTTATACCTGAAACAGGTAAACGACGACCCAAATTCAGAATTGAGTTGCCCGGCAATCCTATCTTGGGTGACGGAAAGTCTGACAATCAGAACCATGCAATTGTTTTCTATCGAGGAGAGTATCTGCAATTAATTGATGCCAACCAAGACAATTATTTGGAGGAATGCTTGAAGATTCGTAATGTTTTGGGAGAATTCGAAGAATACAACGTTTCCAATCAAAGTCCTTATGCTCAATGGGGTCACAAAGAATTCAAGAAGGCACCCGTGGCAATTCTCGGTGCTCGTGAATATATCTTCTCCGAAAACATTGGTGTCTTAGGTGACATTGCTGCTGGTAAAGAACAGACATTCGGTACACTTTCCGCTCGCGCGCTTTCTTATATTGGAGGAAAACTGCATTATGGTCATCCTGATTTCCTCAACGCCACTTTCATGAACACTCGTGGTGGTGTTTCCAAAGCGCAGAAAGGACTCCATTTGAACGAAGATATTTTCGCCGGTATGACTGCTTTCGGACGAGGGGGTCGCATAAAACATTCGGAATATTACCAGTGCGGTAAAGGTCGTGACCTTGGTTTTGGCACCATTCTTAACTTCCAAACAAAAATCGGTACTGGTATGGGAGAACAAATGCTGAGTCGTGAATACTGGTATCTGGGCACCCAACTTCCTATTGATCGCTTCTTGACATTCTACTATGGGCATCCTGGTACGTAACATTATCGATCTATCTTGTTCGACGCCCTAAACATAAATTCGTTCAGGTTTTCATATTAACAATGTAAGAAATGAAGGCTATCGATGTTGTTCAATGTATTCATTACGTGTCTTTTACTTAGATCTTGGTTATCATATCGGTTCAAGTTTTCATGATGACTCGTAAGTCTTTGCATTGTTTATGACATGCTCTATAACTCAACTATTTAATAAAGTGGTATTCTTGGGTACTCTAAATAAACAACTGGCCATTTGCCGTTACACATCCACTGGACAGCGTGCACCTGGCGTCCCGGCAGGCTGCTACAACCTTAGTCCCGTATTCGACTGGATTCGACATTGTATCATTAGCATCTTCCTAGTGTTTTTCATAGCGTTTTTGCCATTGTTCTTGCAAGGTTGTATCCTTGTGGTATTTTTCCAAGAATTTTTATGACTGATATTTTCTCTTCCAGAGCTGACGGAGCGTGGAACTGGTCGTGCCCTGATACGGTTGGGTAAACAATTCTTGTCGCTCTCGCCCCTCTTCGAAGTGTTTTCCACTCAAATCTACTCCCATTCTATTTTGAGCAATTTAACCTTTGGTGGTGCTCGTTATATCGCCACCGGACGTGGTTTCGCTACCACACGTATTTCTTTCAGCATTCTCTACTCGCGCTTTGCTGGAGCAAGCATTTATCTCGGCATGAGAACTCTTCTCATGCTTTTATTCGTTAGTTTGTCCATCTGGTTGCCCTACCTCATATACTTCTGGGCCTCAGTCTTGGCATTGTGTATCGCACCTTTCTTCTTCAACCCCCATCAATTCTCTTTCGCCGATTTCATCATCGATTATCGTGAATTCCTAAGATGGATGTCGCGTGGTAATTCCAGAACTCACTCAAACTCTTGGGTTGGATACTGTCGTCTTTCCCGAACTTCAATCACTGGATACAAAAAGAAGAAACTTGGTCACCCGTCCGAGAAATTATCGTCTGATGTTCCTCGTGCTGGATGGAGAAGTATTCTTTTCTCAGAAATCATCAGTCCTGTTTGCACTGCAATTCTTTTGTAAGCCTCATCAGGTTTTTCGGATGAATGAATACTAATTTATTTGTAGTATCGTCGCTTATGCATTCCTCAAATCTTTCCCCGATCCTGATGGTAGTCAACCACCGAGTGCTTTTGTTCGTATAGGAATAATTGCACTTGGACCTATTGTTTGGAATGCAACGGTGCTACTGGTTTTCTTCTTGTTATCTTTGTTCATGGGACCTATGCTGGAAAGCTGCTGCGTCAAATTCGGATCGGTTATGGCGGCTTTAGCACATATATTATCCATGGTTGGCATGGTCGCATTCTTTGAATTCCTTGTAGGGATAATATTTTGTTATTTGCTCACTCAGTTTTTCTAACCTATGTCTAGTGGTTTTTGGAGTCATGGGATGCTTCTCATGCGGTTTTAGGACTAATAGCCGTGATCGCCATCCAGCGCGCTATTTACAAGATTTTGATTTCAGTCTTTTTGTCTCGAGAATTCAAGCATGATGAAACTAATCGCGCATGGTGGACAGGAAAATGGCATGGACGAGGATTTGGATCGCACGTGATGTCTCAACCTGCACGAGAGTTCATAGTGAAGATTGTCGAACTGGGATTGTGGACATCTGATTTCTGTTTAGCACACTTTTTACTGTTCATGCTAACACCACCTTTATTGATACCCTACATCGATCGGCTGCATGCAACCAGTAAGTCATTTTCGAACTAAAGGACTGGATCACCTGACTAATTCATTTTTACAGTGTTATGTTCGTCTCCGATGTTCTTTTGTCCGCTTTCTATTGACCCAGTGAACTTGTAGTCTGGCTACGTCCTTCTAAGCAAATCCGTGCCCCGCTTTACTCCATGAAGCAAAAGCGGCAACGTCGATGGATCGTTGTCAAATACGGAATTCTATACGTGATCGTTGTTGCTATATTTGTTGCTTTAATTGCACTGCGTAAGTTTTAGGATCTTTATTGGGTTTACTGCTGTCTAAACTATCCACAGCGGCCTTGTTCCACCAGGACTTGCGCGTTCATTGCACTTTCTGCTCGAATATATAACGCATCTCGTCAAATGATGCACGAATGAAGTAGCCTTTTAGGACTGTGATATTATATACCTTTTTATGTGACGTTATTCATTTATCCAAGTTGTGTTCATACGCATAGTTCAGCAGCTGATTTCCTCGTATGATTGCATATCTATCTACTTGCTTTCCTGACATGTTTGAGCCAAAACCGGATGTTTCTCATTCCGATAACTTGAAGAGTGTGTTCAAATTCACCGAATTGAAAGGCGATTTTATTCAGTTGCCAATGACCGGTGTGTCGATGAATCGCATGATTAATTGGACAATTCTAGTCAATGGCTTATTTTTTTTGGCACGCTATTTTTTCAAAACATCATTCTGAAGGTGAGTTATGCTTGTACCTGTGGCCGTGCCATAAAGTTGACATCCGAACGGCACCGACAGGAGCTAGTATTGTTAGAATGTGCTTTGGTTGAATGATTTCAGGTACATACAATTGCCAGTGCCAATACGGTCAAAGCAGGCTCCGTGCAAAATTGGCCATTCTAACTCAAACCCTGAGATCGGTAAAGTCACTTGAAGCCTTCCACCGATTCTACCTAAGCCTTTTACAGACGATACAAGCTGGAATGAAAATACGGACACCAATGAAGAGTAGGATTGCGAAAATGACGCCATTCTAGTAATTCCCCGATCCCACGCCAATACCATACTCCATCATTCCGAGAAGCCAAAGTTTCTCAAGGACTCTGAAATGTTTTATATCTCCAGTGTTTACAGATTCTTGAATTAGTTTTCCATCTCGATTCTTCCATTCTCATTATGCCGGCCCCTACGTTACCTGTGTTGGACCATTATGTGCTGCCTCCGCAAACTACTCATACATGTCAGTCTATCAAGAATTTCTAAAATACTATTTTTATAATGCAGATATCTAGTGGAATGGGCCGATTTACAGCTTGTTGACATATCTGAAGCTCAGACCCCCGAAGGTCGTCTCAAGTTAGCACCCATCGTCAGAGATGCAATGGCCAAGACCGGATTCTTCTATGTCGTCAACCATGGCTATACTCCTGAGCAAGTAGGTGTTCTTTCGCCACCCACTACATTCTATTGACTTCGTTCAGACCTCAAGGATTTTTGACATTGCCAACATTCCTTTTGATCACGTCACTCCTGAAGAGAAGCAGGTTTATGAAGGGCAACCCAAAACAACTGGGTCGTACCAAGGATACAAGCCTCGTGCTTATTGGGCTAGTCTTTCTCCTTAATACATAATCAAATTTATCTTATTATGCCCACAGCATGTCGATAATGGTGTCAGAGATCAAATTGAAAATTACAACAGTATGCTCCTGTGTTCTCAATTCGTTTTCATGATTCTTCACTAGCTTTATTAATAGTTAACAGGGATACGACTAAGCGAGAACACCCTAAAGCTCTACGCCCATTTTTGCACGAACTCTCCGATTTTGCCAAATTCAATCATATAAACATTCTACATCTAATCCTAAGGTCGTCGATGAATTTTTCACTGTCAAAAAATAAACAGACTAAAGGATGTTTAGGTTACTTGCAGGAGGCTTAGGACTCCCTGAAGATACATTTGTCAACCAGCATGGCTTCGAAAGTAAAGGCGAAACGTACGTACGATTTATGAAATAGTGAGTGTAAAGTTTGTTGTAAGCAATAAATAATTCGTTCTGAGTTGTTGTTAGTTATCCAAGATCAAACGATGACGAAGAGAAATCTAATCGCGTTTGGCTTAAAGGTCATACAGGTATTGAGTTGAGCATAAAGTTCAGGTTTAACACGTTGTGACGAACTCGATTAGATTTCGGAAGTATAACCGTTTTATGGAGTCAGCCTGTTTCGGCATTGCAAATACTCTGCTCAGATGGCAAATGGCGTTGGGTTAGGCATATTGATAACGCTCTTGTATGCGCATGTTGTACTGTCTATCCCTCGCATTCTAACGGAGGCGTAGGTTATAAACGCAGGCGATTGCCTTGAATTCCTGTCCGGCGGTTATTACAAGGCAACTATACACCGTGTTATCCAGCCACCACCCGATCAACAATCTTATAACAGGCTCGGAGTATTTTACTTCGCCATACCGGATGATAATGTCAAACTCAGTCCCGTATTAAAAGGTCCCGGTGTCAGCGACAGATTCAAGCAACAGAATGTCGAGGCAGTCACTGTCGAGGCTTGGAGAAAGGCTCGTACAGCTGCGTATGGGCAGAGTACATTGGTAGCAGGAAAAGAAGACCATGTGGAAGAAGAAACAATCAACGGAATTGTCGTCAAACATTATAAATGATAAGTAATCGGTGACGAGAAACCAGTTTAGCTATGCAATGCGCTTGATATATGACACGATGAAGTATTTAACGCAATTGTCTTGAACCACATGTATTCAAGCCCGGGGACATTTGCATAATTCATCTTCCGGAACGTCTGCCAAAACCTTTTCGAGGGATAAATCTACAATAAATAATGCAGAAGATGCTTGAATCTCACGGCATCAACATGTTGACCGCATCCCTATAACAATTATGGTGGTTCACACTCTGACATCATAGAATGAATAGTATACATTACCTTCCAAGTCGTTTTTTTACAAGTATCGCAAACGACCTTCTTGCAAATATTGACGGGATTTGGAGAAACTTGCTTCATGATGGTTGCTGGTGCAGATGGTGATAATGCTAGATAGGGTTGTTCATGTCAGCACTTTGGTCGGCACAGAAATGATCTGGCAGATCCGACGCACTATCTATTTCAGGATACGTGACGATCACATTGGTCACAGATTTGAGTCATAGATTATCGCTGGATGCTGAGACTGGTCCAGCAGCCTCGTTCATCTTTATCTCGTACCGATACTAGGTTTGTAAGAGATGTTGCTCATGGTCTAACGCACGTATAAACTCAAATCGATTTTTTCAAAGTTATAGATCACACGCTACAAGTTTCCAGACAAAACTTTCAAATAGAGGTTATTCAATTTCCACTTGGAAAACAAAAAAACTCAAGCTTACAATCCCAAGAAGAATGTCTTCCTCAACATCAGTCAACAAAACTGCACATCCATTCAATAAGCAGCAGCTAGAATCGGTGCTGACACAGCGATTTTTCTATGCTCCTGCATTTGAGATCTATGGAGGTGAGTTGATCTGCTTCCTTCTCGTCAAATTTTAGTTTATTATTTATCAAGGTGTCGCTGGTCTGTACGACTACGGTCCACCGGGCTCAGCACTGCAAGCAAACATCATTGCCGAGTGGCGCAAACACTTCATCATTGAAGACTCAATGCTTGAACTGGATACTACCGTTATAACACCTGCTCCGGTTTTCGAAGCTTCGGGACACGTGGCACGTTTTGCCGACTGGATGGTGAAGGACTCCAAGACCGGAGAAGTCTTGAGAGCCGATCATTTAGTGAAGAATGTCTTGGAAGCTAGGCTTGCTGGAGATCGGGAGGCCAGAGGTGAAAAACTTGCTGGAGAACCATCAGCTGAGGAGGGAGACAAAAAGAAGAAGAAAAAGGTTAAAAGTGCCGCTATCAAATTGTCCGATGAAACAGTCCAGCAATACGAAACCATCCTCGCTCAGGCATGCTGACTTTCCTCTGAGTATGAGTGCTTATTAATGCTTCTTCTTCCTTAGCTAGATAATTATTCTGGACCTGAGCTTGGAGTGCTATCCAGGGAGCATAAGATAACAAATCCGGATACTGGGAACGAAATAACGGAACCACAGCCGTTTAATCTCATGTTCAGTAGCAGCATAGGTCCAACTGGACAACATCCAGGTTATCTGCGGCCCGAAACAGCGCAAGGTCACTTTTTGAACTTTTCTCGTCTTCTCGACTTCAATTACAACCGTATCCCATTTGCTTCTGCACAAATTGGTCGATCATTCAGGAATGAAATCTCTCCTCGTGCTGGCTTGCTTCGTGTACGCGAGTTCACGATGGCCGAGATCGAACATTTTGTAGACCCACTAGACAAAAGGCACGAGAAGTTTCATCTTATCAAAGATGTATCCATCCGTGTTCTTTCCCGAGCAACACAAGCGGAGGGAAAAACCGATCTTACTACAATAACTGTAGGCGAAGCGGTATCACGACAAATAATAGCAAACGAAACTTTGGGTTACTTTGTCGCACGAATCTACCAATTTCTTCTCAAAATCGGTATCGATGAGAATCGCCTCCGGTTCCGGCAACATATGGGGAATGAGATGGCGCATTACGCCACAGATTGTTGGGATGCTGAAATACATTGTTCTGTTGGCTGGATCGAATGCGTCGGCTGTGCGGATCGTGCCGCCTATGATCTGACCGTTCACATGCAAAAAACTGGTAAACCGCTTTTAGTCAGACAGGCTCTCAAAAATCCCATCACTGTGGAGAAAGATGAGGTGGAGTTCAACAACAAAGCCATGGGAAAGACGTTTGGAAGAGATTTGAAGCTTGTTACAGAAGCTGTCAAGGAGATTGAAGCGGATGAATCGCGTCTCGCGCAATTCAAAAATGAGTTGGCTCAAGGGTATGTTGAACTATTTTCATATGAAATAACAACCGTCAATGACGCTGCGGTTGCTTGTAGATCTGCAGTTGTCTCAACAGACGGACGAGAGTTCAAACTGACGTCAGATATGGTCAGCGTTAAACACACGGTGACCAAACAAACCAGTTACGTGACGATAACCTGATATTTTTCTCTGGTATTCATATGAAATCTAGCACGGGAATTTACTCCAAATGTGATTGAGCCATCTTTCGGGCTGGGAAGAATTCTCTATATGCTACTAGAACATAGTTGGTGGACACGCGAGGAAGATCAGCAACGTGGTGTAAGTTTATGCATTATACTTGTCAAGTTTATCTCACCCACTGTCGTTCGTTCCTTTATCCGATGTATTACATCTGTTGTCGACCAGGTTCTTTCACTTCCGATAGGAGTCGCTCCTATCAAAGTGTTGATTGTTCCCTTGAGTGCAAAGGATGACTTCCAACCGCTTGTGCAGGAAGTTTGTAAGTCGCGAGAAAGTGTTATCTCGAATCTGAATTGAGCGTAGTTTCTTCTTCCAAATAGCATCAAAGCTTCGTACCGAAGGTATCTTATGCCGTGTGGATGACTCTACTGCATCCATCGGTAAACGGTATTCACGAAACGATGAGCTTGGAACACCATTTGGAATCACCGTTGACTTCGCATGTACGTCTAGTTTCTCACTCATTCAGTTTGTTATATCATGTTCTGTTCCTCGGACTGAGTGGAGTTAAATACTAATCACCTATCGTTTTAGCAATCAAAAACCGAACTCTCACGCTTCGGTTCGTTTTTTTTTCGACTTTCAAATGATGGCTGTTTGCGTGCTAACCGTCTTCTTGTGTGTTTAGAGAGCGAGATACAACCCGTCAATTGATTGGTACCGTCGAGGACGTTACCTCTATTGTGTGTGCTCTTGTCAAAGGCGACATGACTTGGTTACAGGCGGAAGAAAGACTAGAGATCTACGACGGTGTTCAAGCGGTTGATTGAGGTAAATGCACCCTGGAAGCAATAAAATAATATAGTGTCAGATGATATTTACTTCTGGCTGTCAATTATTAATCCAATATGTTATGACCAATGCCGAGTTGACAAATACCCTTCACGACTAAACCTGACTCGAAGGCATTGCTGTTTAGACATTTTTCAATTATTTTGAAGCGTCTATTTAATTATCAGGTACGCCATTTAAGTAGATAGGCATCTTTTGACATTTCAATGATACCTAAGTTGGATCGGTTGATTATCTGATTGTTAGTGTCAAATGTGTGACTATGATGGGCATATAATAGCGTGAGTTTATCATAAGTGGCAGAGAAGTATTCGAACGAGAATGGGGCAACAGACGATTCCCCAAAGTCATTGTTGTGGGCTTTTTTGCGTCGTAAAAATAAAAATACATATATATGTGGGCAACGTAAATTAGTAACAGACCGTACGCTCGGCCTTCTCCAAATCTATTACCGTCGTAGCCCAAGTAACTCTCGGAGACTGTGTTGTACTTAGCAAACAGACTCAAAGGACTGGTGTAAATTTAATCAATCGTCGTTGCAAAGCCAGACACCGTTAATTGTTGATACAACGGTTCCTCAAGTTCGGGATAGTGTGAGATGATAAGGGAATAACAGAAAAAGGAAACTCAACTCAACACCGATCAAAGGCCAGCATCAGAAAGTTGTGTATTTGTCATTAGTGAGAGTATGGAAACCTAATCAAGCACAGAAAGGCCCTCGAAGGCAACAAAGCATAGTAAGCGGGGGGATCGCAAAATGGATCATTCCGAATTCTAGAACCTTAACAACCGGGACTGTGTTTTGAGTCGGGTCATCGTGGATGATCCAGACGAAAGGCCGTATACATTATTTTTAGTAGCCAATTGGCGCAACATCCAAGTCATGAGATGTTGACACCAGCAGAACGAGTTCGCCTTCTCGATTGATACCGTCATAATTTCTCAATCCTTGAATATGGTGTACTTTTTTTTCGGTGTATGCGTCATCGGTCGCGTTACCATCAAGACAACATTTAGCCAAAACAGCTGTCGGACTCACTACTATAATATATACTGTGAGACCTAATGTAGGCGAATCAATCAAATGAGTTCCGTTTAAAAATGTTCGAAAGACAAAGCGCAGCTTTGATGAACAACGAAAATAAAATAGCAAAAAAAGGAATTTCAAAAGCCTTCGATTGAGTTGCTGGTTCTTGGGTCTTTGAAAAAAAAGGGGCAAACCCGATTTACCTATCCAATGGGTAATATAGTAATCGGCACAGGCCAAGTTATTCAAGACTTAAATAGCCTTCAGTATTCATGAAATCGCACCATCTCAATTCAACTCTTACTCACTTGCGTATATCTTGTAATGAACTGTGTCAAGATCATCGTCTTTATTTCGTCTTTTGCCTCATTCTATATTCTTGGATCACTCGCTCAAGGGGATTCCGACCCTATGGCTTTAGACCCAGAGGCCACTGGTACTACTAGCGGTTTCTGATATACCGCAGGGAATTTGTGAGAAAGGTCGACCTTTGTGAAAATTGAATCAACTAACCATTCTGTTCTTCGTATAAAGCTTTTGTCTCCCATAGAGTATGTGCCTCATGCATATCAGATACACGGGCCAAAGTGAGCTACCTTTTCGATGATGTTTCTACCATAAAGTTCTCAAAGACAAGTTTTCAGTATTAATACTTCTAAAAGTGTTGCTGTTGCGTACTTCGAGTTATCTGTAATAAACTTGATAATAAAAAAATTATTTATCGTCCAAAGCAAGCCCTTCGAAACAGGTCTATGTCGGATAGGATTTCGCGTTGAGATCAGAGAAATAGATACTATATCGTAAAATGAATATCATGAGACAAAGACACAGGCCACATTTCTAGACAAAATCGTCATCAGCGAATGATTTGAAAGTTACTTAAGTTTATCAACACTCATGAGCTGTTCTTACTTCGTAAGATATTAATATTCATTGGAGCTTGAAAGGAAGCTTGACGCGTCTTTCGCCTTTGAATGACGTCGAAAGATATGTGACCGTATGTGACATTCTCCAAGTCGGACCTTGAAAGGATAGTAACTGTACAGCACCATTTCTCCCTACACCATCCGTCATGCAAATCTTCGTCAAAACTCTTACGGGGAAGACAATTACCCTCGAGGTAGAATCTTCGGATACTATCGACAATGTTAAAGCAAAAATTCAAGACAAGGAAGGGTATGTGCATGTTAATATGTTTAGTTTAACGATTGAGTAATTAATCGTTTTTTTTAACAGTATTCCACCAGACCAACAACGACTAATTTTCGCCGGAAAGCAACTTGAAGATGGACGTACGTTAAGTGACTATAACATTCAGAAGGAATCGACTCTTCATTTGGTCTTGCGGTCCGTGTATTTGTTCTTCTAATTAGATTCAACTTGACTCATTTAGTTTGTAACAGTCTACGTGGTGGTATCATCGAACCGTCATTGAAAGTGCTTGCCTCCAAATACAACTGTGACAAGCAAATCTGTCGTAAATGTTATGCCCGTCTTCCTCCCCGTGCTACCAACTGCAGGAAGAGAGCATGCGGACACTCGTCTCAACTCCGCCCGTATGTATTTCGTATTAATAGCCGTCAATCTCATTCAAGCTGATTATTCTCTTAGTAAAAAGAAGTTAAAATAGAGGTTGTGCGGGTTTTTATCGCGACTCTGGCGGGTTTGCTGTTTATGTGGAGGGTAATAAAGACGAGCTTATGACCACACTCTATGCATGTATTCACTACCGAAATATGCTCAAATCAAAACATGCGCGTCACCTCTGAAACGAGTCTCTTAACAAGATTTCACTTTAAAATGTAGTTACTGGATAATTGTCTTGCTCTACCATGTACACGCGAATAAGACAACCTGCGTTTAGTGACAAGATCGTTAGTTTCCGTGCCTTTTCCAAATTACGTAAGACGAGACACGCATGCTCCCTCAATCTCTTTTCGTCATATTAACGGGTTGCCTACTAGTAACTGGCAAAGATGCCGATTGTACGGCTGAAAAGGATGGCTTATATTATGACCTTACACCTTTGAAATCCAAGTGAGCCATATTCGATTCAGTCTTCCTGTCTTGTTTACTTAGTCCAAACTCTTATATCTTAGAACAGACTACGTCGTTCGGACGGCTTCCAACAGAGAGTACAAATTAAATATCTGCGCGGCTGTCAACTATGAGCTTTGGGACCTAGAAAATCCTACCGAAGTTGGCGCAGTCTACCGCGGCGCCCACCACGATGTGTCAATTGGGTATGTTTAATAGTTCTTCACCGACGTCATTTATCCCCCTCCGCAACTTTGAGCATAATCCAGTTCCGTGAATACTACAATTAATATCGTCGATGGCCAACCGTTATTACTGATGGCGAATGGCTCACCTTGTCCTGGAGACAGTAACCTTCGCGGTTCCACAGCCGTGCGTTTCATATGTGACAATAGCGTGTTCAACACAGGTTCATATGTATTGAGCTCTCTTGTTCTTATTAGTACTAATTTTTAATATCAGGTCAACCACAATTAATTGCTCAATTTCCGTTAGATGAAGAGTCTGCATGTGGATTCTTTTTCGAATGGCGGACACACGTAGCCTGTCCAACCGCCAAACCTGGCGGCGGTGTCTTCGCTATCATTGCTATTATGTACGGGACATTTGTTTTTCTAAAAAAAACATTTAACGTTCGAAACTCTTTCTAGAATTATTGTCCTCTTTGTTTTATATGTAATAGCTGGGGTTTTATATCGTCGTCTGGTCCTGGGAATGCAAGGGTTAGATCAATTTCCTCGAATGTCGATAATTCCTATGTCGAAAATTGTGGAATTTTTCTCCAACATTCCTGACTGGATTAATGACATTCGGGATCACTTGCGCGGGGGTTCCAGAGACTTGTATCCTCGTTCTCAGTCCACCCGCGGCGGAAGCTTTTTCTCGAGACGAAACGACGGCTTCTCTCCTCTTGCTAGGGAAGAGGAAGAGGCTATGTATAGAGATCAAGATGAGGCAGATCGCCGCTTTTCCCTTGAGGAAGATGATATCACGAGTCCTCAACAGCTTCACACCCCTATTTTACCCAACTCGAACGAGAATAAACAGGATGGTATCATACGTCTTTAACCCCTTCCTCTTGTCATTCTTCTCATCGCGCTTTGGTCTGTAATTTATATGGTTTTACATATTCGTTAACAACAAAGAACACACTAATTTATGAACTCAAAAAGAGAAACTAGCGTAAAAGTATTTCTCCAATGCTCGGTCAAAGCTCTCGATTCATACATTTATTTCTAGAAATTGCTGAGCTCACTGGTTGAAGCAAAAGAGCTCCTTGATTAAATCTGCGCATGCTTCGAGTGAAAGCTTGGTCGTGAGTTCAGGGAGCCTAGGCTACTGTGTATTTGTAGATGACCCGATATATCTGCCGACCCTCGTGTAGAGGATTTGCAGACTCTGAAAGCGTTATAATCCAAGTCCCTCATTGTTCAGGCTGAACAATAAGCTTTGAAGCCTTGGGGACCAGTTTGGTTTACTAGTTGGTTCAGGGCTGCATTGCTTATCTAAACCCTAAGCAATATGTGACTTTTCGCTATAAGTAACCTCGGGCTATGGCGGGCTATGGCTCTGAAGAGCACCGTTAAGCCGTAGCCCACTAGAAGATTATTTGTGATGGAAACTCCCACTACCCCAAATCGCAAACATCTTACACCCAAAGCGCAAAGCACACCAGCCAGCGCAGGTTCTGCATCCAGTATGGCCGGCTTGAAGAAGTTTCAGTATGTGCTCTTTTTATGCTAAAACACGCAGGTCTCCAATTGTTGTCCAAGTGTTGAAAAAGTTCATAATCTCGTCTGGCTCGATGTTCTCACATTTCAGCTGGGCTCGTTCAAGCGGTTTCTCCATCGCCAGTTATCATCGGTCGGCGCGATTGAACCAATCAAGGACAATGGTGGCAGAGGCACAGAAGATCAGATCGACAAAGGATTACGGGAATGTCTCGCACCTATAGTAACTGCCATGAACGCTTCTTCGAACAGCAAGGCTATGGATATCATTCGCACTGAACTTCAGATTTAGTATGTTCGAATGAATGCTACCTGGTCGTTCCCTCTCTGACATTGCCCATAAGTTGCACACAGGAGAATGAAAAGAACCGATATAGCCACTTTGTCAAGGCTGCTAATACTGCACTCCTACTGCTGGCAGACATCCAAGTCGGTAACAGCAGACCTTCCCCCAGTAGAACCAGCGACGATTTCCTCCTGTTCATGGTTCATGACCCGAAACTAATGAAGAGCGTTCATAAGGGCGTTACGTACGACCGAAAACCGGATATAGTCGCAGCTTTTCAATGTCATATCCGTGAGCTTCATAAGAATAAAGGCGATCTGCTTAAAGCCGTGACGACGGCACCAGGAAAGGACGAGCGCCCATTGCAATGGAAACGAGCCCTGTTATGTGTCGAGAAGAAGGTGGGCAAGAAGAAGATAGAGAAAACATTTTCGAAAGCCTATTCTCCTTACAGCCTGCGTGATGGTGACTATGATCAGAGAAAGTCAATAGAAGAAGAACTCGCAAAAAAAAGTGAGGTGATAGAGGAGAATAGCGAGTCATCTCAATCTCAATCCGGAGTAGGTAAGTGGTTCTCTGAACCCCAGTCCATTGTCCATTTTCGCCTGATTGTCTTTCAATAAAGATAAAGGATTACATTCCAAATCTGGAGGAAAGCGATCAGCTGAGGGTGAACCGTTCGGACCTACACACGCACAAAAGAAATCCAAAAACCATGCTGACGATGATCGACCGGCAATTGTGATCAAAGCTCCATCTGCAGCCGCTCAGGTTGCGGATTATGCTGCCGAGGCCTTGTACAATTGCTTCGGTCGGAGTCATGTAGTGAATCTGCTGGTGACTGGTATGTCATTCTCAAACGTGTATCAGCCTCATTTCATCATCTTTCTATATTCAGATTCAGTCATCAATGTGTGGTATTTTGACCATGAATGTCCTATTCAAATGACCGGCTTCGATTTCATTGACAACCTCCCTTATTTTCTACTTTTCCTGTTCGCCCTCCAACGGTTCAGTCTGGCTGATTGGGGCTATATTCCCAATATAGTCAATGTCAATGATGGCAAGGAGATTGACGTCTCTCGGTCCTGGAGCACACCCTCTTCAAAATTAAACGTACGATTTTCTCCAGAGCAAGGCATCAACCTAAACCCTAGGTTTGGACTCAATGGGCGCGCCACAGGCATTGCAGGTGGCACTGTCACCGTTCAGGGAGTCGCGCTCAGCCAAGGCGTTGTTATGAAACTCTCCTATCCAGAGAAGAGCCGGGTGCGTGAACACCTATTCATCAAGGAGGCAAATGAGAAGCTCAACGAAAAGCAATATGGGGACGTTTGTGATTACCTCCCAACAATTATGGGCTCCCAAGAGTACCATGACTTTGACTCAGACCTTATCCGGAAAGCGGTGTTGGTGGATCCTGAAGGACTCCGGGATAGATCCGCTCGTATCCCTTACTTCATTATTTTACCCAAATATGAGCCCATCACCAGCCGAACGACAACTTTCACAGAATTTTTGAATGCCTTTTTTGCTCTTGTGTATTGTGAGTCATTTATCATTTCCCAAAAATAGTTGCTCATATCCAAGACTAGGTCATGCTATGTTGTGGAGTGTTGGCATTGAGCATGGGGACATCAGTGAAGGGAACCTCATGTGGGATCCTATGACACAAAACCCTAAAATCTGTGACTTTGACCTTTCCCACTTTAAAGGTCAAAGGAGACCATCTGGTTTTGCCAATACGGGGACATGGGTTTTCATGGCGTTGGAACTGTTAACTGAAGAAGCAATGCTAGGGGAAGTGAAGCGAATTTACAGACATGATTTGGAATCATTCTTCGCCGTTCTCATTTGGATTCTCTGTCGTTATCGTGATGGGAAATTGTTATCGGACCCCCCTTTGGAGGAGTGGAACCAACTGCTGTACTCAGAGTGTGCTAAAAACAGAAAATATACGTATCGCCAACTTATAGCCATGGAAGCACCCAACGGATTGTCAGAGGATGAATGGGAAGCATGCATAGACGCTACCCTTTCCAATCAGGTTCAACAGGAGAAGGCCCTTGTTGAACAGAAGGAGAAGGCCATTCGAGATCTTAGAAGAAAAACCCAGACAACAAGCCAGGTCCATGAATTCTATGAGTCTATCAATGTCCTCGGTCCCACTTTATTATATTCTTTATTTCAGATAGGAGATGGCCCAAAGTTCGTAAAAAGGCTACGCCAACGTTTACCGAACCTACCTTCGAACCCACCGATCGGGTAAGGGTTTAGTAGCCGGTGTTCTTCCATAGTACGGACAATCTTCAGCGAATTATACTTATTGACATTTATTATTGTACATCGAAGGATTGGAAAAGAACAAATATGGTGACAAACAATGTGTGATTTCTACACTTGCATGATTGGTATCGTCCTCGATGAGCGCCACTCTCAGGCTGAGCAAACAATGACCCTTTTCTGTCAACACTGGTTAAACCATATGGTACACACGACTTCTAACTGCGAACATCAAAAAAAATCAAGAATGTTCAAATCGCTATACGTCTTTATTGAGTTATCTGTAAATACCGCTCACTATCTTTTAAAACATCAGACGTTGCATGTCTTTACTTCACAATTGCTGCGCAAAAACAACCCATGACCAGGCAAATCGATCGACTCGACTTCCGATATCCAGCTTCAGTCTCAAGTCGAGTCTATATAGCTTTTAATCCATATCGTTATTTATTCATTTATTTATAAAGTCATTTGCCACCTCTGGCTAAAATGCATTCGCGCCAATACTATCTGACAGAATCAGCATCACTTCTTTCGTCTTACTGTAGGTTAAACTTTTTTGACTCAAATCTCTTTCGACTCACCCTCGAACTCGGAAATTACGAGGTTTGATCTTGTTTATTTTTGTGGCGAAACTTTGCGCATACTCAGGCATAGTCTCCGAATCAAAGCATATAGTACCAGGCTGTGAGTGGCTGACTTTACTTCTAATATTTGATAAATGCACGAGGACTTGATGACTAAAATCAATAATGTTACTTTGTATTCTCTCTCACGAGGTGTACATACAATCATTCTACATATTTCTGTTTATGTGGAGCTTCTTTATACCACTCAGGAACTTCGTTCGCCCGGGGAATGGCTCTCTTCCTAGCTTCCTTGTACTCTCGTTCTTCACGTTCTGTTCTTTCTTTTTCTCGAATAAGCCGTTGCAACTCCAGTATCTTCTCTCTCTCCTTCCGCTCGTTATCGAATTTTTCTCTCGCTTTCGCACGAATCATCGTGTTCAAAACTGGCGCGTCTGTCGATAGAATTGGGTTAGATTGCTTTTTGCGGTTCAGCTCACCCCCAGGTTTCGACGAAGCAGAAGGGGCGGATTCGCCGTCCCGTTTCACAGCTTCTGTCTTGGATTTCTCGTCACTGTCCGCATGTCTTACGGCAATGCGTTCTTCAGAGCGAAAAACAAAAGCAGCAGGTATAGTGGGTCGCAAAGTAGGTCGAGCAGGCGGAACCTACAGAATAGTGAATTCAAGGCGATCATGAAGAAAATTGACCACACAATACTTACAGGTTTAGCGAATTGAACTCTGGACTCTCTTTGGGCCTTTTCCAAAGCCAACTGCCGATATACATCACTAGCGAATAGAGGTTGAGAATCTGTCCCCGTCCCCGGTATCGACTTATTAAGACTCTTCGATACGATCACCCTTGCGCCCCTTGACGACGAACCAACCGGAGCGGCTCTTCCCGTGCCCGATTCTGTGTCAAATGACTTCATCTTGTTATATGCACCGGGGGCGAAGGCCTTATTGACGTTCCGTGAAGCCCGCAAAGGTTTGGGACGGGAGATGATTCCTTTCAGCATGTTCTCTTTCTGACCCTTGCTATCGGGCATGACTTTTTTGTCATCGTCATCATCATTAGGTGGAATACGTTTGGAGCGATAAGCATTGGCATTTTCGTCTTGAATGCATTTTCTTTTACGCTCGCGTCCCGGAGAGAGCGGCAAAAGCCTTTTCTTGGATGTGCGTATAGGAGGCTGGTCGACGCTCATAACGGTTTCCTCGACATGCACTTGCGTAGAATTCACAGCATTCGTATTGACCAGGGACGAGCTCAAATCATTTGCCATCTCTAACGGGCTCTTTGGTGACGCGGGTTCGTTGACCATCGGAGGTTCCTTGTTTATACCAGACTGCGTCGGCTCCTCCGGGTCCGACGTTGTATTCGAAGATAATCTTTGATTGGGTTTAAGTACTTGAGTGATCCGAAATATAGCCAAACTTACCCCAACGAATTTCTTATTTTTTCCCCGTATGACATGAGGGTATCTATGAGTCCTCCGCCGATGGACGCGAGACTTCCGCTGCTTTTTCGTCGCTCCAATTCTAGTTCCTTAATTTTGGCATCCCCTTTCGACCCCTGTTTCTTGACTTTTAATACCTTGGACATATTTCCGCCTGTGCGTGAAGTGGTGGAAGAAAAGCTTGGTTTAGAGAATCTGGAAATAGATTTGGGTTTCATGAGTTTCGATTCCGTTACACCGGTATCTTTGACAACTTCCGGCTAAAGGAGGAAAAGAAAAGAAACGTTAGAGGGGTCGTCATGTGAACTAGGAATGGGCGTACGTTGTTCGAATTGACAGTCGATATTTCTGCCGGAACCACGGAATTCTCCACGACAGGTGGGTCCGGCTGTGTAGTAATCTCAGATGAGGGAATAGGCTCAACGGGAGATGATAGAGATTGGAAATTCTGAGTGAATGAGAATTTAGATTGAATGACTGCTTCGAATTCTTCAGGTGTGATTTTCTTGTCACTAGTTTTCCACAAACGAGCTGTCGACTTTGAAGTCAAGTCAATGCCGATCCGACCATTGCTATTACGTTTACGAATATGAAAAAAGTCATCCGGAGCAGGCTGTTTAGAAGACGAGGAAATAGAAGTAGTTGAAATCGGTGTGTGGGATGGTCGCGCCTCGATAGTACGTTTCGGGGAAAGTTTCGGTAGCAATGTTGATTGGGATAGAGTTATGCTCGCAGAGGAAGTCTCAAGAGGGTGAGATTTGTTTAGTCTTCTATCAGGAACAGAGAATGGGGTCGCAAAAGGATCGTTGTGAGGGTTCAAGTCGTCGAATGCGTCGCCAAGATCAAACTCTAGGTCGTTTAGCTGACTTTGATCAGGAAACAGCCCAGGATTTATCTGAAAAGAGGTATCAAAGGAGTCACCAGGAAAAGAACGAGAGTCCATGACAATAGAAAGTTCAAGATGATGGGGATGTAATGGAGTCGTCGCTTGTGATTGTCACAGTGGTCGCGACGCGTTTCTCACGTGCTAGTCACGTGCACGGTTCGAAGCTGGACATTGACAATTGTCACAATCAATTCATGGACAAACGTAGACAAACGTTTCTCGACCCTAGATTATTCGCATTATTGGCACTCTTGTTGTCCGCTGCACGCAAGTGGCTGTACTAGCCTAAGTAAGTGATATCGGCAAAATGTGAGTGTTTGTCGTCATGATTTAAGCAATGATGTGATTATACATAATCAAATAAGATCACCATATTATTTGCCTAGCATGAGTGTGTGCTGCATGTTATTGCATTATTTTTTCTTGTGGCGTCGTAGCATCTAATTTTACTTCTCAGGGCCAGATGTAACCCGTGATAAAGATGCCGATGCTGTCGAACCCTATTGAAGAACAATAATCGGCCTTTTTCTTGCTGAATAAAGCCAATGTCAACAGGAAGTGTCCTGGCGCCCCGAGTCAAGGCATGTATTATTATCATTCGGGCTGCTCCATGGAACACGAGAGATCGCAGCAGTTGCCAATGCATCGGTAAACAAAATGGTTTACAAATAAAATACTTAATTATTTTAGGCGTATTGGATTTATTAGGACGGTAGTGCCTGAACGTTCTCATCCACAACAAGACCAAAAATGATAGGCTAAAAAACCTCTCACAAGCATCCGAAGGCACTGAGTTCACGAAGGTTTCTCATTTCAACGATATTAGCAACTCAAATGAATTTGCAATATGTTTGAGCAGGCACTTTCCAAAAATCTTCTCCAGGTGCCCCGGTGAGCTTCGTTTATTATTCTTTCTAATTTTTGCTTTTTGCAAAATGTCATCTCTTATCGGTCTTGCGGTATCCGGAGATTCTGAAGATAAGAAAGCAATTGCGGTCAAACGTCTAATACGAGATTACAGAAGATTGCCTGCTATCGGTCTTTTTCAATTTATTCCCGTCAGACCTAGTGCTGATCTGTTTAACCAGGGGCTTGCTTCTCTTACCACATCATGCATATATGCTCCCACTGAATTCACCCGCGGTCAACAAGTGTGAACCTGACAGGAAGTTAACCACTCCAAGCCATTTTCTGTTTAGCCACTTCCATCCGCAGTGAATTCACGTTCATCAGGTGACCGCGTTATCAGAAATGCTTTCGCGCAATTCCCTCGTGACAACTCGTCCAGATCGGGGGAACTCGGTCCGACCGTTCACTGCATGTTATCTCGTTGACCCAACATTATAAATATATTGAGGAGTGAAAAAGAATAAAAGTTCGCTTGATTCTTCCGGATTAGGATAGGAGCGACGGCTGCGAACTCAAAGACATGCCGACCACCGAAGATATACCGAAAAGAAGGAAATTTTAGGCACATATCATAGATATATAAATATATTCATAGAGATAGACAACGAGTAAAACAAAGATGTTATTACAGATCAAATTCGAGATAGCATCTTTTGAGAGAAATCGGTGAGGCAAATCAAACTTAAAGAAGAATAGTCACGATACTCACTATGAGCAAGGGGTGACGGGTGACGGACAAGAATTATGTTAATGCAGAGCAAGAATGGCCAAGTAGCTCAGCGTTTCTGGTTCTATACACCGGTAGAGTAAGTATTTTGAACGGGAAAAAGGAAAAGGTTACAAACAGGATTAAAGGGGCAGTCTGTATGAGCTTCATTGAGCAAGATAAAATAGAGATGGGTTGTTAACACATACTGTCGGCGTGTCCATTGAGACCATGACAGTGAGCACATTGAGCTGTGCTATGATTCACGGGGATAGATTGAGAAGATTGCATAGTATGTATAGAGCTAGTGAGATTGGGGGAATAGCAGAATTGAGCTTGTTCGTCCTTGGAGAATTGGATGCCAATTTATACGAATGTCTGGGGGGGCTTGTCCGTGAGAAAAACGGAACCCTCACGGTATCATTTCTTCATCAATTGGAAAGCCACAGCTCATGTAACCAACGACAGGGAGTAATTATTCAGACCTTGTCATGAGGACTGCCCGCGGTGGTTGCTCAGGCTAATACCAGGAGCCATGTCTAAACAGAGTTCAGATAAGAAGCGTGCGATCGGAAAGGGTTAGCCCTTTACAGAAATTCTGAAAATAATCATAATAATAAATAATACGAAGTCATCTTGACCGAAAAAAAACACATGCATTGATAAGAGATTGATCTCCGACATTCTACTACTTCGAGTAGTCCTGTACAACTTGCCAGTTTCACAGCGAGACCTGGATTATTGTTAAACCTGTGAATTATGTCATATCACAAAATATTCATTACAATACAATACAAACGCAGGTAAGCACAGACCTTTCTCTAGATTGATGTTGTCATGTCAGGGCAATTGTACAATAGCAATGGGGTGTTGTGTTGTGGGGCCCCGGAGCTGCTATTGTTCCTTGACCTCGTGTCGTGCAAGTATGTACCTTGAGATAAAACGATGCATGGGGTCATTTCAAAACACAGCTTTATTTTAGAAAAAAAAAAACAAGAAAGCACACCTCAAATCAACGCGCTTGGCTTGCTCTTCAGCCTTTCCCTAGAAAGATGTGCCTGGTGGTATTTATTTACAAGTCTGACAACTTATTGAAAATATTGCCAACTCGTGATGAAATGCAACTTCCTGTCGAACGCTGGCTTTGTCTAACATCGCCCATGTATACATTTAAGTAAAGTAAGAAAGTAAGCAATGCAGAAGAGGGATATGCCGATCAGGCACGGAGGCGACCGACCACGAAATTCACAGCGGCTACTAATTTACAGGCCCCACAAGTTCACTCACTATGCCCGCATCCTTTCATTCTAAACCACCCAAAATATCGTGGCTCAAATTAGACTTCCCAGCTGAACATGTGCTTCTGATAACCCTAAACAGACCGAAATCCTTGAATGCGGTAAATTTCTCTTCCCATGAGCGCATCTTTTGTCAATGTTTAATGATTTCTGAATTGTTAGGTCTCATCCGAACTATCCAATGATCTGAAATGTTCTTTGTCATGGTTTGACTCTGAACCCGAATTATGGCAAGTTTTTAAAATATTTTAGATTTATTGCTCAAACGTCTTCCAGGGTAGTCATTATTACCGGTGAAGGTCGCACTTTTTGTGCCGGCGCCGACTTGAAGGCGTTCGTATGCCAATCTCTGACTCGGTCCTCTCAAACTAAATAAATTATCTCCACATATTAGCTGGGAATCGAACCAAGCTTCTGGGAACAGCAATGAGATTGATAACGTGCTCAAATCTCCTAACGGTTTCGCCAACATTTCTCGTCGAACTATTTCCTCCAAACCAATGATCGCAGCCGTTAACGGCGGTGCTTATGGTGGGGGTGTGGAATTATTATTGAATTGCGATCTCGTCATCGCTAGCGAATTAGCTCAATTCGCCTTGCCTGAAGTTAAGCGGGGCGTAATTGCAGCTCAAGGAGGTGCTGCCATTATCTCAATTCATACGCTTCTGATCATTATAAAATAATATCGACTAATGTTGGGCTGTTTGATTTATTTATATTTCAGGCATCCCACGTTTAGCCGCGATTTCAGGACATCAAGTAAGTAGCGAAGCTTTACCTGACAATTTGTAACACGCACAAATCATAGCTTAATTATTGTTCCCCGCTTCGCCCATCAGCTCGCCTCAGAGATGTTGCTTCTCGGACGTACCGTAGCAGCCAAAGAAGCCTACCTAAGATTTGGGTTGTAAGTTCTTTTTATGTCCTAACCACTGCAATGACAACCAATAAGTTCACTCGAACAACTTTTCTCAAGCGTGAACAAAGTTGTCCCACACGATGAAGTCTTGCCTACGGCTATCCAGTGGGCTCGGGAAATAACGAATAATTCCCCGGACGCCGTCACCGCGACCAAAGATCTTTACTTTTGGCACGTCAGTTCGGTAATATCGAAGAAGCTACACTCGCTGCCGCAACAAGCTCTGAAAGTCGTCGAACTTATGAGGGTGACAATATCAAAGTAGGCACATTATATGTATAACGCCGCCGTTGCTGACACTTCAAAACCCCTTTTTGTTTTTCTTTAGGAGGGCCTACGAGCTTTTTCTGAGGTGAATGAATACCGTTTCTTTCATTATATATCATAGTGCCCACATCAGATAGAAACGTAAACCAACATGGGTGAATTCTGCCAAGTTATGACCTTCTCTCCGTCCGGAGGCCAAACATCGTGCTTCTGAGACTGCGAAGCTGGTCGTTTTTTGGGGTTGATTCTGAAAGTTCAAGTTCTACTAGTTTCAATTTCCGGCAATGTCCATACCTATCTACTCGAAGTAACGCCAGGGAAATAACATCAAAGTTCTATAAAGATATGCGGACATATCAAAACCCGTTCTTTCCGTTGTGCTTCGGCTACGTTTTTGAATCAGAGATAGATTTACCTTGGAAGAAATTTTTGTTAAGTTGCCGTTCTTTTTCAGGGTCAATTACCGAACAAGGAATTAGTTAAAAGGAAACTAAATTCCAAAAAAATAATAATAAAGTTATGCGTGCAACGTGAAACCTCCTGAAAACTGGGTGCCTTGACTTCCTGGCCAGTATATATGCACGCGCCGAAGGTAGCCTCATCCTTACCGGACTAATCAGGTGTAAATTTTTTGGTTGATAAATATGAACAACTGCATACGCCTTTGCGATAATGCCATAATATTTAGGTGAGCTTTTCCTGTCTTGGTTGTTCGACTTACAGTAAATGCCACAACAGGAAATCCTTGAACTTAAAGCTAGGCCGCGCCAATGTCTGCTTAGCAAAGATGTTCTCTCAACTTATCCTAAACCACGCCAGGTTTGACGTTTTTATATATATGATAAGATTGTTATGGCTAATTATTACTGTAACACGAGGACACCCTTCAAGATGGTCATCTTGGTCGTCTTCATATCTGGTTTATGGCTATGCACTCGGCTGTCGTGTATGGCACCTCGGTGAAAAAATAAATCAACAAGATAATGGCCGTTTGATTGAGATAAGAAGACAGGACATAGACTATGGAGCGTGGTTCATGTAACCGGTACTTAATCCGCCATTCAGATGCTAGGCGGACGAATAACCATAAAGGCATTGGAATCTGACTGCAAGGAAGCCTATGATTACTGCCCCTTCCCCGCGTTTAGAAACTATGCCTGAATGGCAATTGAAACAAATTTGGATAAAGGTCGTCGGCCCGAATATCTTCCTTTCGACCCTGTTATCAAACTTTGCGAGGTGGATTAGATTTGAAAGCAAAATTCAAGTGTTAACAAGAGAGAGTAATCACAATCAAAAGTGCGGCAATAGTTTTCCCGACTCGGTGTTCAAGGAAGCTAATTAAGTGTGCTACGGTTACGACGCGCCAATTCTGTGAAGTACATAAAACTGCTAGTCATTCGTATCAGCTGTCATCATCAGCTAAGCAAATAGTATCTGCCATGTCTGCTTCAGGAAAATTGAATTCTGACCTCATTAGAATTTCCGTTTTTTATAGTATGGCGTTTAGTTACAGCATGCCATGGCGTGATAGAATTCCTAATCTCACTATGATGTAATGATTGCAAGAAAATGGGGTGGGTTATCAACTGGACGTACGTATGAGCGTATGGCGCGAACACGAAATGTAGGTCATGATAATACCTAATACTCGTGTTTTAATTCTCAGTAGAGTGGTTGATTCTGGGTGATAATTAACAACGCTGGCTAAATCGCGATAGTACTAGTACTTTGTTTCAGAAATCGAAGTAATTACCTGAAAGCCTAAAGCATAAGAATTCGAAGCACCTTGACATCAACCACGAGGGATTTGTTACAAATCGGGATGAATTTCTTGGACGGATTCGTTGTTTAAAGCTCGCTGCTTCAAGTTGCCGCCAACGACTTTAACGCTTCGTAACAAAGAAGTCAATTATCGTTTCTTGCTTTTCTTGGCTGACAGTACTGCGTACGGCTTAAAATGAACTTCAGTGTCAATGGGCATGCCAACATCTAGTTTCTGTTAGAGAGATATTATCTTCCCCAAGATGAAATGATGTACAAGCAGCCTTCTAAGACCAGCGTCCAAACGTTCAAGGCCCTTACATTTGGATATGTTGTAACGATCGGGGTCAACAGGCACATGTTTTGGTGACTAAAGTCGACTGTCGGATAGACCTACGTATTACTAACTCTTGAAATGAAAAAGCTGCTGAGTAATACCGTGACTGCGGCGAGTCGGCACCCTCACGCGTCCGCGTCTCAGCCTGTCTAACGTTGAATACAATGGCGAATCAGTAGTCACGGTGTCAATAATGGATCTTGGGGCTGTATAAGTTCTTGACATGTGAACGATGCCAGTTTCGGGGTTGCTTAAGAAGAACACGTTGTCCCCGGCGCTTTGCATCACGACGATACCGGTTTTCTCCACACTAATGGCTGAGATAGCCTTCAGTGCAGGCCTCGCTATAACTATCCCTGGGATTCTCAGCGGCGCATGGACCATTTTGAAGGTCGCTTACGATCTGTATGGCAGCGTCGATCTGCGCAGAAGCCAGATTGGAGTTCTGCTGGAGAGAGCTAAGGATTTAATCACCCAGATCGCACAACACCTATCTCGCGGAGAGGAAGGATCACTATCACCTAATATGCAGGAGCATGTGAATGAGCTCACAAGGCACGCTCTTGTTTTAGTCGCTTTGTTGACGAGAGTGCTCGACTCAGGATTCGATATTCCAGGATTTGCAAAGGACTGAAGGAGCTCCTGGACAAACTCAAGCTCAAAGGATTCTTATGGTGCATGATGCACACAAACCAGATTGACACAGATATTACTGATATTCAGCATCAACTAACAAACGCATTCGAAATATTCAACGTAAGTGATGTCGTTCATCTTATCTATAAGACATCAGATCTTATCTTATGAAATCAGTTTGCCTGTCATCTCGATAGGGACAACTTCCAGGGCGAAATGCGACGAGCCCAACAGAACGATCAATTAGAGCTGATCAAGAAACTTGGCGATCTATCTTCATATGACGAAAAGATTTTAAACGCAGTACAAACGCAGGGTGGCAGAATCGAGGAATTATTGCAGGCCGTCCTTAAGGTATACTCCAACTTTTACCGACCTCATCATATGAAATTAATTTCCAGCCAGTATGTTAAAGGACACGATTCGAACGAATCTCCGGAAATGAACTTTCTCCGAACCACAGGGAGCCTTTTACAACAGAAGTCGAAAAAACAGCCACAGGGATTATCGCAAGATTGGGTCATAACAAGTTTTGAAGTTGAGTTTGATGCTACCTTCTCTGAGGCTGTTGGTCAGGGTTCTTTCGGGAAGGTATTTATCGGTCAATGGAATGCTGCTGTAAGTGAATTTAGTCTCTATAATACATTCCTCATCATTATGAAGAGGGTGGCCGTTAAACAAATGCACACCGATGATGCACGTGTCCTGACGGATGATCATAGGAAGGTGAGGAAAGCTTATTCTGGCTACACGCGAATTTAGATTGTAGAGATTTGTTTAGAGAATGTATAAAGAAGTTAAGATATGGTAAACGAATGGCTTATCGATTGTACACAATATAATGCTGAATTCATTCTCAGGACAAAACTACATCATCCCAACATCCTAAATCTTTACGGAGCTTGCCTAGAAGCGTCACTAGTGAGCATTCGTGTCCCTCGGTGTCTCATTAACAATTAAAATATCTAAAAGCCTTTTCTTGTCATGCAATATTGTTCCTTTGGAAATGTACGCAGTTACATCCAAAAGAATCCAGACGAAAGCAAGCTCGACTTGGTAATAATCCTAACATACTGCCCTCTTTTAAATCATAACCTCATAAGTCGATTGCAGTGTCATGATATCATTGCGGGAATGAGCTATCTCCACAAACAAAATATAATACACGCTGATCTGAAAGGTGTAAGCATACTTACTCTAGATCTCATTCTCACCCTGTGACCCCCCACTCATATACACCTGAACATTTTTTAGACTAATATTCTTGTGGATGATCAACACAAAGCGGTAGTCTCAGATTTTGGACTATCTTCAACTATAGACGAGATTCGCACCTCGTCTGGTTCGCGTGCTACTGGCCCACGAGGAACCTTGCGCTGGATGGCACCAGAGTGCCTTGATGGCCACCCAGCGACTAAAGCCTCTGATATATATAGTCTTGGTTTGACAATATGGGAGGTGAAATCTCCGCTTCCCCGTGAAAACTTTGATACTGAGGCTCTGCGTGATAGATATTCAAGGGAGAGAATCCTTTCCCGACAATAGCTGATCGACTACTTGTGTCGCATGTCGTGGATCGTCAACGACGTCCAGATCGCCCATCTCTCTTAGTAGAAGATGTTGTCTGGGAACTTGTACAAAAATGTTGGGACCCGATTCCGGATTTTCGCCCATCCATGACTTCGGTACAGAAATTGTTGGCACCCTATTCTACGAGACTTGGCGCAGAAACCAGTGAGAAACTTGTCTGCACTCACTTTCCATGGATATAATTGATCATTCTCTAATCAGAACTCTACTCTTCACAGCCCTTATCCCTTCCTACCGGTCAAACCACCAACACTATATCAATATGGCAGGTTTCAAATGAAAACCGTTCAAATGAAAACCGTTCAAATAAAAGCTATTCGGATGAAAGCCGTTCAGATGAAAGCCGTTCCTTGAAAGATTGTTCGGTTCATTCCGTTGCGTCGAGCAATGTAGTAAGGCAACAGCCCTCAATTGCACCAAGGGTCGAAGGAAGATGGGACAAATACTCACGGACACAAGAGCCTACTTCTACATCTACATCGTACTTTACCCCAGAGTCATCAAGAAACAAAGCATATCAGTCTCGAGTCGTCAAGGATAAAACTGACCTGGGAATCCAACCCACGTACAAACTCAACCCCGACAAATTCAAATTCTGAAGCTTATAAGTCAATCTGGTCGAATATAACAGAGGCTATGACGTACTCGAAACAGCGGCTATTGAGGTGCTCGCCGTGGACACAAATGATAACACGCAGACCATGGTAGCAATTCAAAATGGAAGCGGTAACGAGTTGTAATGATGATTCAAGTAGCAGGGTTTGTAATTATAGTTCGTACCACTTTAAGCAAATAATTCCCTCTGGTCTAAGAATATGTATTGGATTACCCTTCCTCTCATCTTCCTCCTTACATCTTGGGCAGGGCGGAAGGTCAAGTTACCTTTAAGTTACCTCATGTATTGCTTCGACGATGGATCTATGACCTTTGGGAGTTGATATCACGGCATACGCTTGTTGGACAATACGCTTTACCTGCTTTACAAGAAATAAGAAAAGTCGGATCCAAGACATCACGGAGAAGAAATCGAACGCGTAAGATTTCCGACCAGTCCGATTTACTTCCGTTATCTTATCAATAATCACGATGATATCAGCATTACGCCATTTTGATCTAACCGCGCGGAGTCTGAAAGCTCACTTTTCGTGAGTACTACAGGGCTAGAGTATAAATGGGTGCAAGTATGCTGCGATTACTCAGACCTTCTTCCAGAACCCCTTTACTGATTACCACGTCTTTTCGCACACGCTACTTTGCAGAATCTTCAACCACTCGATCTCATTCGACTTCGGCTTCAGGAACAATGTCTATCCAAGAAACCGTAGATGTAAGCGGAATAGCCTCTTAATTAGTGGTCGTTCCAATGCATACTGAGCGCACCCGGTTTCTTTAGACATTAATCGACGACAACAAGGTCATAATTTTCTCAAAGACATGGTGTCCTTATTGCAAGTATGCGAGAAGCGTCTCGTCCAATTTTCATATCCACTGATCATGTGTACATCAAGGAAAGCAAAGGCTCTACTCAAAGAACTTACTCCGGAGGAACATCTCAAGATCATAGAGTGTGTTATTATTTTTGTATTCAATCACAAAACTCTAACATTCGTTTCTTTCCAGATTGGACTCGGAATCCAATGGTGAAGCTATTCAAGCATACTTGAAACAGAAAACAGACCAAAGTAGCGTTCCGAACATCTTCATCAGTGCGTTTACTCCATCCTTGAATTTATAATTTAACAACATTGATTGTGCATACCAGACAAACAACACATTGGCGGTATGTCTTGCTTTCCAGCCACTTCAGAATGATAGTCGTAATTCTATTTTCTAGGCAATGATTCATTGCAAGCAAAGCACAAGGATGGGAAAATTGTTCCCCTGATTGCTGCGTGAGCAAGTTAATTCCGGTTGTAATGATATGAATTGGGTAAATAGACGTCTTGACGTCTAGGATTCCCCTCCGAAACTGTAGTATTGTTTTGTTTTTGCGCATCGATTTTGTTTGTCATTTATCTCAGTGAATAGCCAATAACACTCAAAAGACGATTGGAATGAACATTGATATTTGTGTATATGTACATGAAAGCGACCTATCGATCGACCTCGCTAGAAAAAGTCCGATTAAGTTTTTAACTTCAGAAATGCATAAAACGTACCCAAATACAAGATCCTATACGGAGAGTGAATGGACGGAAATAATTCATACTGAACGAAACGACACTTACCATGGTGCCAATGATTGCAACAGCATCCGCCATCATGTGCTTTATGCCAGTGAGAAAAGCCAGGAAAACACAGGTCAAGATTAAAACTTACACCTAATGAACAGGATGAGATCGTGTTCAAAATCAACGAAATATGTATGACTTACTTCGCATCATGAAGTCTGAGCCAGCCAAGTGTGCAAATCCTGGAGCCCGAATTTTGCATCGATAGGGTCGATTCGTTCCATCGCTGATGGGCAAAAAAATCAGTATCGTGATACGAACCGCAAGCGGCCAGGTTACACGTACGAAACAAGGTAGACGGCCATTTCACCCTTTGGTGCTTCTATCGCCGCATATGTCTCGCCTGGAATACGTGGTCAGTTAGTCAGAAGAGCAGGCCAAAAGTGCGTCGTACCTGGAGGAACAGCATAGCCTTCACTGAAAAGCTACAAAAATAAAAAGCAATCAGACAAAACCTTTGAGCTACACACACGCCTTCAGTCAAACCTTGAAATGATGGATCAGTGATTCCATGCTTTCTTTCATCATCGCACGGGGTGGTGGGACGAGCTTGTGGTCGTCAACTTTTACAACACCAGTTGGCATTTTGTTCAGACACTAAGAATCCGATGCAATTAGTAAGACATAGACTCATTCAACAACCAAAACAGACTGACTTGTGAAATGATCCGCAAACTTTCTCTGAATTCTTGAACACGACATAGATACCGATCATAGCAGTCTCCGTTTGTGCCAATAGGAACATCGAACTCAACCTAGGCACAAAATGAGAAGCGAATCCGAGTGAAAAAAACCAAACCAAACTAACCTCGTCGTATTTGTCATAAGGCTCTACTTTACGCAAGTCCCATTGCACACCACTTCCTCTAAGCATTACACCCGAGAAACCGTATGCAAGAGCCTGCTCAGCCGTCACTGGAGCAATACCGATCGTTCTACTTTTCCAAATACGATTTCCAGTCACAACCTCTTCTATTTCATCCACACGACTACTAAACTGAGTGGCCCATTTGAAAATATCTTCCAGTAAGCCATGAGGAAGATCGAATGCCACACCACCAGGTCGAACGTAAGCAGCATGAAGACGGGCACCAGAAACACGCTCGTAGAATTCCATGAGCTTTTCACGTTCTTCGAATCCCCAGAGGAAAGGTGTTAATCCACCCACATCCATCACGTGTGTTAGGACTGCCATCAGGTCTAGTGAAAATGACGGTCAAAAAACTCAAATGCAACCTTCAAAATATCAACGCACGGTTCAATATACGAGTGATTTCCGAAAACATAGTTCGTATCCATTTCGCCCGTTCCGGTACTTCAATATTAAGGAGTTTCTCAACGGCAAGTGAATAACATAATTCATTTGTCACTGGGTAAACGAACGATAAGTCTTGTATATGGTTGCGAGACATACGAGAGAGAAATAAAACGCACTCATTGAGACATAGTCAAGTCGGTCAAAGTAGGGCAAGGCTTGAGTATAGGTCTTATATTCTATTAGTTTTTCTGTACCACGATGCAAGAGACCAATGTGCTACGAGAAACAATTTGAGTGCCACGGATGAATACAACTGCTTGAAGGAGAAGACGTACCGGATCTGCGCGCAAGATTTCCTCTCCATTCATTTCCAATATCATTCGCAAAACACCATGGGCAGCTGGATGTTGAGGCCTATGAATAATATTATAATTTAATACCAAAAACGTAGCGTTCGCCCATACCCAAAGTTCACTAACAAAAAATGTCGAGACGGGATTAGAAACAAGAATCTGCTTTCTATCACAAAACAAACATTGCCTCACCTGTAAAGTGACGAACTTCAACATCTTTTCTATTGACTCCAGTTTCAGCAAGCATAGTTTCAGGGGTTAATTCCTCGTGTTCATCTACACCAGACTTGAGCCTGTCATGGTATACAGCGGTGAGCTTTCCCGGAGCTGGTGTGTTGACAGCATAATTCCGGAGTATAGGCCGTGTAAGTCTTGATGATCTTAGACTGCTGTGCGCAGTGTTCAACTGGCGACGGAGAAGACCCACCGCCAGCATGTTTGTTAAACGGTTTTGCGAAAGTTAAATCCCGCACCACTTGGAGGAAAGGTCGTGAACTAGTGGGCGCTTGTGGACGCAGGCAAGATACGGAACCCGCTCAATGTATTAGCATCATACGAGGACAAGTATAATATGCAACTGTTATTTATGGTCAACGAAAAGCATTGTTAAAATGATATTTTTATTTTATTTCCAGTTGCGAGTATCGTAGTTTTCCCTTCGGATTCGAATCTTATTGTATGAGCATGACCTAACATTGACCTAACATCATTCAACTAATGCATCCGAAGGGAGGCTTGTGCTTGTAAAAAGTTAGTGTACTGATGTCGAATGTTAAAAAATCAAATTATGTTCCACAGGCTTATAACGCTTCAGGCCACTCCTCAAGAGAAGCACTAATGAACCTGTGCAAAATAATTTCATCTCAGGGATGCAGATAATCAAACGTGTAAGTTTTTTTTCCATGCCGTATATTTTAATGCATGTACGAGCATAATGTTTTCACATGGGAGGAGTAAGGCTTAAGCAATGGTAACTTCAACTTCAACTCCGGGTTCAAGGGAGATGGAAGTCTAGAAAGAGGTCGAGGGGTAAGCACGAGAAAGTGAATTAACATCATGGAACGCACGATCTGCTTGACGACTTCACTAGAAGAGTGAAGATCAATGAGACGTTTGTGGATTTTGAGTTCGTAACGGTCCCAGGTCTTTGAACCTTCACCACAAGGCTGAAAAAAAAAGTGATAAATAAACAGTGTACGACATTGCAACACAATAAAATGAAGTTGTTGAAACTTACAGTTTTACGGGTGGTAATTTTTAAAACCTTAGTTGGCAGACGAACGGGACCTTTGACTCGCAATTGCTTGTCCTTTGCACGGTTAATCAAATCACCGCAGACTAAATGGATAATTTGGTGAAATTATATTCAATGATTGAAGAAGAAGAACACGTACACTTCTCAAGGTTACGGACATTGCTGCTCGTAAGAGTGATACGGATTTTGTGAACTTTGGCAGCGACGGGTGCGCCCGTGGCATCATAATCTTTTTCTCCTTTCGCGACGTAACTCATAGTAAAGGAATCAGCGGTGACTGTAATATAAGTTTGAGCCCTCTACGAAATGCTCGCGCTCCAAGAAAATATGTGTCTCTTACCGAAAGGTGCTGGTTGTTTTCTGTCTTGCTGTGGGAAAAGGCGCCTGTTTCAAAACTGTACAGTTTCTTTTGACTCTCGCCGCTTAGTAAAGATCACGTGGGTCGACTCTAATCCACGCACGCCGCACGGACCGCGCGGCGAACGCCTTCATGACGAGAATTTGACCGAAGGTTTGCCGAAATTACAACGAAAATCTTAGGTTCGGCCAAGCCAGACAGAGCCAGACCTTGTCTTGGGTCGATAACGCCAATGAGCAACTTTCCCGCGCTGCCTTATGTGCAGGGCGAGATACACGAGACGCAGTTCGCCATTCCACCAGTATAAATCATATAAACGGACATCTGCGACAAGAATGGGCTGAACGTATATTTCGAATACGAATGGAGATTCTTAATCACACGGTACTCACAGCAACGACAAACAACGGAAAGCAACGAAGGAGTGGTAAAATGAATGCGGTATGTAACAAAGTCCAACAAGTAGCGAGATTATGAATGTAGGTTAACTACGTGGTCCGTAAATGGCATAACAAAAAAGTCAATTAAAAATGAAAAGAAAAGGCGCAGCGAAGTTGATAATAGTCCGGAGAAGAAGAAAAATTGAACATCGGGACGAAGCTGATTAGCCCTGGAGACAACTATACTTCCAACCTTCCTATTCACCAGGGCCTACAGCCAACACAAAAATGACCTAAAGAAAGGCGAAGGCTACACCGACGAGTCCCAAAGCAAATGACGCTTGTAGCCCGCTAGCACCACCAGTGTTGCCGCCGAAGACCGTGTTAGAGGTGGAGGCCGGAGGAGCAGAGGAAGAACCCGTATTCGAAGCGGATCCGGGTTGAGTCGCGCTCGGAGTAGCGCCAGTCTGAGATGGGCTAAGGGGAGGAAGATTATTACCTGGAGTAAAAAAAAAAATCTAAATTCTGAGCTAACTTACGCATTCGTAAATGACAGGTTGCTAGTGCTTGAAGCACCAGAAGTGGCCGTGGACGGCGAACCAGTCTTGGTAGATGATTTAACTAGAATCATGATGTTAATGGACCAATCATATAAAACAAGTCCGAATAAATACCATCGTTTTCTGCGATAGAGAACGTTTGGCTCATAGCTAGAATATCGCTATTGTTGAAAATACTGATGAACTGGATACCATAGTCGGGACTAATGACGTGTATCAGTCCAAATTGAACTCGTATAGGATAAAGAAATTATGAACCCTGGTGTTAATTGAGGTGTCTCAAACGTAAAGTTGCCGCTATCAGTGGCGATGTTGTTACCCACGGCGAACTGGGTGTGAAAGAGAGGGTTAGTCAATACAATGGATATGGTGCTTGGGTCGTTTCGGAATCGGTCGAAGAAAAGAGGATTGTGCTAGTCCCGTTTCCAACGACATCGACGTTGTTGATGACTATAGTCGCTTGCGCGACGGTGAAGAGAAACAATGCGAGAGCACTAAGACATAATGCTTAGAAAAAAGGAAAGGACGCAAATAACTATAGCTGAGCAAGATTTACCCAAGTCGAGCACAGAACATTTTTAATTTTTAAGGTGGTGTACGGGCTGCAGGGACGCGGGGAAAGGAAGGAGGAAAAGGGTGGAAGATGAGAAACAAGGAAGTCAGGGCTGGCAATCCTATAAATCTTCCTATTTTTAAAGCTGATGATCGGAGCTGGAAATATTCCCGCTGTTTCCGGGACCAGGCGCCTGGACTCTGGAGGTTGTTGACTGTACTGTATTTGTCACTTTCCAACGTTGTCTCGATGAGGCATGCATCTTTTTACACGATGTATAAAGACACGACATGACATGAGATGACATGCTGATTCTGGGCTGGAACAATACATGAAATCACTTCTCCGGCTGTTCACAAAAAGGCGGTGACTCGGGTCTAGGGTGTTGGCTGATCTGGTACTTGAGCGGCTCGGAATCATATTTAATTTCCTATATTTGTATGGGAATCCATCTGCATACTTGCATAAGACTTCTCAAGTATCCAAAACGCACAGTCCGACATATATATATGCGCAAAGTAGAAGAAAGCAGACATTGATTTTACGCGTCTGGACTAGCAAGCTCAGCCTTCAATGGCTATTAGACAAGTTACTAAACAGACTTGAAATAGCCTTAATCTCTACTGGCATAGGATGTCCTACATTGTCAAAATACGTAACTAAAGAAATTTGATGATCAAATGACAAAACTCACTAGAATCCCGGAACATCTTCCACGACCGTCCTCAGATCTGGGAGCTGGAACCTCGACGTTATCGATTTCATACCCGGAATTGAGCGGGACGGTCAAGACAGAGGAGACAGAAAGAGCGAGGAAAAAGAATAGTTTGACGAAATGCATAGTAGTCGTAGTGCTGATCTGAGAAAAATACCAATGATAGCTTTGAAGATGGAGCTTTAAGGCTTGAGGCTTGAGGCGTTGAGTTAGCAGATGAGCGACTTTTTATACGCTTGTTTTTTTTTTTCAATTAATAAATGGATACAGAGCATCACTTGCTAATGATAACAAGGAATTCGGCTTAGACGGTGACGGTTTAAGAGAAACCTTACCAGGTGTATAGTTGCCTAATCCCAGACTGGTTGTAATGATCACCCAGAGGTGGAGTTCATGAATCGTGAAAACAACTGAAGATTTGCCAAAAGGTGTTATGCAGTTTCCGAGTCTTTCTATATGGTAAATTGATTAAGACAAATAAGGGAGCTTGATAACGGCAAAGAGACCATGATAATATTCTATATGCAATTATCTGCATTGAAGGCTAATGAAACTACTTCAGGTATTAGTATTTTCTTCCAATTACAGGTAGGAGTTTGAGCTACCCACTTTGACTTGAGCCCCAGCAGTCTCATGGCTGTCATGACGCTTATACCTCGGGAGAAGACACAACTTGATATCAACATCAGCATCATGAACATCATCAGTCCATCATCAGTCTGCATCAGCTGCCAAGCTAACGGCTTGCCTTTCTATTTGTAAAAGCCGGTAGTAATAGGTAATAGATCGTAATTAGAGACTGCCATGAATTAATGAGTCTGTCTGGAAGTGCACGGCGAGGACATTTCACAAGCATCGTTCTCTGAAAAGTATCGAGTTGTCTTAAACTGGATGAACTCCAAAATTATGACTCAGTCAGACAACAAATCACTATGAAAGCCAATCAGCACACTTGACGTGTCAACATGCAACGCGTGGTGATAAGTGGCACGACGCATCGCACTCACACCGCGCTCACACACTGATACCCATGCGCTCTTCAGTCGGCACCTTAGTCGATGTATGTCTCGCGGCTCGCCTATCCCTAACCTAATCACCAAGAACCTCAATCACGCTGGCCAAGCATTCACGCCCATTGTCGCGATGCCGACATCCGCGGTCTTCATAATAATCTGTGCTCTTTGCTATACCGTGTCGCTATTGAAAAAGCAAAAAAAATCAAAGACATCAAGTGTCAGTTCATATAAACATCTATATGCATAACGAGAGTCCTCGAGCTCGGAAAGTTTACCACGTCTCATCCTACGGCAGCGGGAATGCGGAACACACCAAATTCTCGGAGAAATAAGTATGAAACTTCTTGCATGATATTGGTATTCAGTCGGTATGCTTCTTTCAATTGTAAGGGCTTGAATTGTAAAGCCAACTTCGAAGAAAGAAAAAGATATAGTCGTTAAATTTTCAGTGACACCAAAGCTCTCACGCCTTCGACGCACCAGGGCCGACTGATTGATACGAGAGAAAATTTTTTCTCTGACACTTTGTCTTTTTCCTCCACGTCGGTGAAGGTTGTAATAATTTGTACTCCCACAACACAAGTCTTTCTTTAACAATCCAACTATGTCGTCTCTTTTGAAATATCTGTAATTATTCCAGTTGTTTCTTCAGTTTTTGCATTATATTTAGCTAACGCCTAAACTTCGTGATATGTAGGTCGGTCCTTACCCTCGCTGTTGCATTCACTCGCGCAACAATCACGATAGAAACCCAAAATCTGATAGGGAATACCACAAACACCGTTCACTGGAAGTCCAGTGATTTGGATAGCGACCCCGAGAGCTTTACGATAGAAATGAGCCACCCCGATTTCCATCAAAATCTTGCGATTGCGAATAATGTTCCTACACCAAATTCGGCAATTACTTTCCAAATGCCTGATGTAGAGCCTGGGTTAGTTGTACCACCTTTACCCCCTTTTGAAACCCTGACGACCTTTGTATAGACCCGAGTACTCTCTACTATTTGTCCAGAATGGTAATATCACGAACATTTTCGCGCAAACCGGGGAATTCTTTGTTATCGAGAATGATAGTACGACTTTTTCTTCAACTTTATCTTTACTATTGAATAATATATGGTTTCCAGTCAGTGGACCACATACCGGTCTTGTTTCTCCTACCCCAACTCCGTCAGCTTCCTCCACCTCAGCAAACAATACTTCCAGTTCGACTTCCAGCTCAACTGCTTCGTCTTCAGTAACCACTACACCTGCTAGGTACATCGCTCTCTTTTCGCGGCGTCATAAAATCCTGATGATCTTGTTCTAGTACGACTTCAAGCCCGGCCACGACACCAGTTGTCATAATACCCAATCCGGGCTCTACTGCTTCATCTGACAATTCGTCAATCATTGGTACCAATGCTCCCAACGGTGCTAAAACCGTTACCATTCCCCTCGCCGCGACCCTTTTGACCTTGTTCGCCTGGGTGCTCTAATGGGAATAATAATTCTTGTAAATCACAACCACTCTTTTGGGCCAATTAATCTCGGTTTTGTTCGTTTTTTCATTCCTTTTGTTAACATATAGTTAATATATGAATGATTTCTTTATATCGTCGAAAGTAATTTCGCCATGACATAATAGTAGTTCCAAATTACATAATCGTGGTGTCATAGCCCCGACTATTCCCTGGACAATGTGGTCGAAACGGTTGATTGCAGCCCTCTCATCCTTTCATATTGCCATAGTATCCTGTACGACATTCGCCGGACAAACAATAATGAAGAGCGACGAAGACTCGTTTATACGACCTCAAGGAGTATTGCCAAACCTTGCCGACTTGCTCACAATACAAACACAATCATCCATATATTACTCTTATGCACGAGACACCGACATTAGCAAACGATTCACTGAGGACAATTCAAATGGTATAACCTTGTTTGTACCTACAAACAAGGCTGTTCAGGCTCTGGCAAGGAAACCGTACGTTGTCGCCGTAACGAGCCACTGGCAAAGGAGGAGATGCTGAAGCTGATGTTATTCTATAGGAATGATGATCCACATGCGGATATTTCACAACTTTCCAATGAAGAGTTTTATGTACGATCTAGCGATCGAGTCAAACAGTGGGTTGGTGCTCACATTGTTCCCGTAAGTTTTTCGTTTCAGCTCCTCTGTTGTCCGGGGCGACGAATGGTTTTTGACGACTTCTTGTCTTTTCGGCCACAGATGAGCCCTATTGATTTCACATCTGCTACACCTTACGATACCTTGACGCCTGGGGTTTCAGTCACTTTTAAGCCCGCTCAAGGGCAGTCCCGTGCCCCTATCGGAGGGGGTGTCGAAACCCAAGATGGTTTGCCAGACCTAGACGACGATAAACCAGTATGGAAGAAGTACATCCTCAACAATGGAATTAAAATCTTAGATGAGAAAGTGGTGAGCGAATTCTTTCTTTCTTATACCGCTTCATATTGGTGAATTGATGATATGAAAACAGGCTTCTAACGGTGTAATATATATAATCGATGGTACTGTCGACATCGATTGAAGTCTTGATTCGTCCCGGTTGTATTTCCACTTTGTAATTTGCGCTATTGATAGTTTAGTTTTTTTTTACATATTTATTTCTGCGTACATACGATTTTCCATGACGTTCTCCCATGGACAGGGTAATCGGGCCGGACAATGGCACCCGAATCGGAGTGAATTCAACGAACCTTGTGGTGGAAACCTCTCCTCAAGCTCTGCTATGTTGCTTCAAGAACTACCACTCATGTAATGCAAATAAAAAGTAAATTTAGTTTTGCATGCAAGAGGTTCCAAAATCGATTTGATTAGGGAGAAAGTCTAGCCTGTTGAAGAAATCGCCTACACGACGCGTGACGATTTTTCGAGGTTTCTCCGAACTTGATATATTGATATCTCATTTTCTCACTGATTTCCCTCCGATACAAAAAGAGCAAAATGCCACGCAAGAGCACGCAAGTCGGTTACCTTTCAGACCCCCTTCCATAATCTTTCACCAGTCTCCGTTCTTCTACAGTCATGTCGTTCCCAGAGTTTGATCAAAAGGACATGCCTTTTAGGCGGTTAGGTCCCTCTGGACTTCGTGTTCCCGTATTCAGCGTTGGTGGATGTATGTATAAGCAAAGTTTATTATCATGAGAGGCGTTTAAACTGATGATGACAGGGCTTACACTTGGTGGTACTGTCATTGGTGATCCCGTGAAAGAAATCATCAAAACATCTTTCGAAGCTGGTATCAATGCGTATGTACAAAATTAAAACCCTTTTTGTCAAACAAATTTTCGAATGCGTGATTTTTTACAGGTTTGATACCGCGGAGAGCTATGCTGAAGGAAATTCCGAAATCGAAATGTAGATAGATCTCACTTTCTTCTTTTCATTACGTTTTCAATCAGTGTATCACAACAGGGGTCGTGCCATTAAGGAGCTTGGTTATCGTCGTAGCGATCTGGTAATCATTACTAAAATTTACTGGGGTGTTCGTTCAGGTCCCAATGCTCAAGGGTTGAGTCGCAAGCAGTGAGTTGTCAAATGACCCTTGCAATGATAGTAGTCCCTTGACACTGGTCTCTCACAGCATTATCGAGGGAATGAAGGAGTCTCTACAACGCCTCCAAATGGACTATGTTGATGTCATATTCGCTCATCGATGCGATATAACCGTGCCCATGGTAATAGCAGACTCTACCTCAGTATCTATGTATGTATCAACTGACCATGTTCCTGGCAGGAGGAAATCGTTCGAGCGTTCAACTTCGTCATTGACCAAGGCTGGGTTCGTCTCAATATACCTTGACCCCTCTTTTCTTTACTAAAAAAAGCCTGATGGATATCATATGATATCATACAGGCTTTCTATTGGGGAACATCTGAATGGACTGCACAGCAAATTGAAGAAGCTCATCACGTCGCGTCCAGGCTGGGTCTTATTGCTCCAATTGCTGAGCAGTGCCAACACAAGTTTGTTTTTGTTTTTTTTTTGGCCCTGCAGTTTTTCCAGGTGACCCTAAACCCCCTTTTTCTTGCTAGCTTGTTCCACCGGGATCGTCCCGAGCTCGAATATGCGTATGTGATCTTTTTACCCTTTGGGTTAACTTGGAAGGCTTAATTCATCACAGACCTATCTACCGCAATTACGGTACAAAAACGACTGTGTTTTCGGCTCTGGCAGCTGGACTGCTCACTGGAAAGGTTAGTCCTATATTTATGAAACATCTCCCCAAACAGGAAGGAGAGCATCAACACACTGACAACAACACAGTACAATGACGGTATTCCTACTGGATCCCGTTTCGACGTGCACAGCGACGAATTCCAACGGCGACTCAAAGAACTTCAGACTCCAGAGTAAGTCGAGTAGCCATGTGTTCTTTTTTTTTTTTTTGTAGATTTACATTTTTGTCAGGGGTCAAGCCAAAATTTCAAAGATCAGGGAATTAACGGCTCTCGCAAAAGGTAAGAGGACGATGACTTATATGTAGCACCGCCTCAGTCCGGCTAATAAATTAACCTATTATACTACTTGTCTTAGAACTAGGTACAACTGTTACCGCGCTGTCGCTTGCTTGGGTTGCTGCACAGCCCAGTGTACGTCGTCTCCTCCTCCTTTAATCGAAAAGCGCGAAGATCCTGATTTGTTGATTTTTTGACATTTGGCGTTTGACTACGACAGACCGCCACTGTCATCTTAGGAGTAACATCTGCTGATCAACTCAGAGAGAACTTAACTGCTGTGCCGTTGTTAGCTAAGCTGACTCCTGACGTTCTGCAAAAAATCGAGGATATAGTTGGTAGCAAGCCCCAACCTGAGGTGAGATTATTATTGATATCATCTTATCATTGTTCGCTGATGATGATTGTTTACGTCCTCTTAAGGCTCAATTCCGTCGCAGATTGTAAAAAGTTGGATAGCTTGGCTTCTGTCAATGTATTAGAATAAAAGTATGATTAGGATTATATTTTACATCTTTGGAACTATTTGTGAATAATCAGCATTGATTGATGATGGTATGGGTACATGATGGTGTATTGTAAGGGTAAATATGTAAGAAATATGTGTTGAAAACGAAGAAACAGCGAGTGAAGATGTGAGGGATAAGATTTTGAAATGAAAATGCAATGTCGAGAAGGCTATAGATATATATATGTGTATAATTTACGTTTTCCAGACCTTTTTGAGTGATAATATATAAAATAAAAAAAAAAGTTTCGTCACGGTTACCATGATTCGGCCCATTCACAGTTGCCGATTTTGAGCTCGTTGAGAGTGATCCAGTAGCTCGCTGTCCCGTGAGTTACTATGCGACCGATAATGGGCCATCTTCCCAATTTGCGAATGTTTTCCTGAAGTTTTCGAGCTTTCGAGTCCTTTTTCAGAAGTGACATATTCGTCATGAAAGCACTGTCAATTCTGACATGCGAACCCGGTGTAATGTGTGTTTCTCCAGATACGAGACTAGAACATGGTCCAGGCCGGATTTGAATTTCAGTACCAATATGTGCACTGCCAGAAAATGTATTGCATCAGAAAAGGAGTAAATGAAAATAATGATAATTGGACACGTACAAAGAGAAGAGATTATATGGAGAGATGTTCCACTCGGAGTAGTCACCAGAGTGGGGAAGACTACGGGCAACACAATCAAGTCCATTGGTGATGCGCCACATGGTTCTGGGGTGATCGTAATCATGGTTCATACGATTGTTAAACGCTATAAATAACCGGGTAAGTTATAATATGAGAACAAGAAGACCACGAACATACCATTCACTGATTCAACATCACAAAGAATGGGGGCTCCAAACAAGTAGGCGTCTCTAACTGTAACATTAGGCCCTAGTTCTCTAGGCTCGTTAATTTGACGCGCATAGACCAAGGACGCCAAAGCACATCCGAGAGAATGTCCGGTAGTCCATACATTAATCTCTGTGTGAGGGGGCTTGTTAACAAGTAAATGCGCCGATACTGTTCTGATAGCTTCGCGAATAGTATCATAGGGTAAACGTGCTCCCCGCTTGATCCTTTTCGGAAATATTTTGTCAACGAATCCTCCATGAGCTCGACGCCAGCCTCGAATCCAGTGCCCGACATCTCGCGGGTTAAATGAAAAATCGGTTGTCCATTCGACAAATTCTGTAGGTGTCGTCCCTTTGAAGGCTAATACAATCCATGTGCTCTCGGGATCCCAGAACATGCCACAAAAGGCACTTCCTTGACTGTTCAATTCTGATACAGTGCTATAGCGAATTCCTAGTCGTGAGGCAAAAGCGGCAAGAACGTCTTCCTGAGCGTTGGCGTGTAGATGACTATTGACTTCATTAGCCACATCTTCACCAAGCGTGGCGGTTAAAAGTGCCCCAGGTTTGTTAGAGTTTACTGCGTTCAGATGTCGGCTGTGACGATGAGTCAGACGCTTCGATACGTCCAGCGCATGATGCAACGGTGCCGATGTTCGCTCATACATCAGAGCGGAGCATTGTAATCTGAAAAAGCATTTAGAATGAAGAAAACCATTGAGGGAATGTTAACAAGCTCACAAAAACTTGGCAATCTGATAGAAAACAATGAGTTGGCAAAGGGGCAAATGCAAATGTGAGGGTTACTTACATCTAGGTTGAACACCCTTTTTGTGGAAGTGTTCGGGCTTCCTCGAAGCGGTCTACTGAAGGCAGCTTTGCGGCTTGAAAATGCTCTTGAGTATATTCTTCGAACATGCTAGGATAGGCTAATGAAGAGGATAATGAGCATTAGTTACCAGACAGATGGAATTGCCGTAGCCAAATACTCACCAGCGTTGATGAGGGTCATACCATTGGCCTTATCTTTGGACCATTGATTGAAGGTTTTAATGAACCAAGGATGGTTTGCGATAAGACACCAGATCAATAAGAAAAAAACTATCCAGGATGATACAAGGGAGAAGGCTGCAATGGAAAGTCGATCAAAGTAGGCTTGAGAGGCGACGTTAGAAACGGAAACCATGAAAAAAAATATGCGGATGCTTACTAGTTGGAAAGAAAATAGTGCTCCAAAGAGCTCTGGACCAAACTTCCCAGAGAAAATTGATATATGTTTTTGTGGTACGAAGAAAGAGATACATGTAGCTGTCTTCCACGGCTTTGGGAACATGATGCCGCCTCCATTGCTGGCATAGATATGCTATTTCATCGGCGTGCAATGCCTGTAGTTGTGATTTTAAGTCGTCCCCAGTTAAGGCGTGTAATGAATGTCGCGGGTAAGGAGAGGAGACAGCGCGTTTTGCTCTTGTGGGCATGATAGGGTAGTTGCGATAAAAATGAGCATGGGGTTTGTGAAAGGAGGACATAATATATGGTAGAGAACAAGATGCTGTCCGAATGAACTCATCTCAAAAAAGACTCTTTGGCAAAGCGGCCTGCCGGGACGAGTGTGCTGCCATCAGCGGTGTTTGAATGTACGTCAGAAAAATAATTATAATGTGCACATTGCCATCAAAGGAAAATTGCGAAAATATTCTCGGCTAGAAAATAAGAAAAATTACTTTGGGCAAAGGGACGTTTTGCGGGTATAGCCAAACAGGGACTGGCGTGCGCACTTTCGCCCTTGGCGGTTGGGTAGCCTCAGGAGCACTGGCGGCAGCCCGGTGTAGCCCCAGAAAGTAATGATAATGTCCGACGGGAAAAGGCAAAATTAGAACGACCGCAGTCTCCTTCGACGGGCTACACAAAGTATATTTTCGCTGGTGTTTGAGTGCGTTCATCCATTTCGACGTTGTGCGCAGATGCAAAAAAAATAAAAGCGCGACGCAAAGGAGGATTGGTAAGCCAAACCTGAGCAAAAAAACCTCATCAAGCTTGCACACCGACGTGTAAGGGCCATATGTATATGTATCTACGTTCTTACGTTCATACACGGCGATAGATGGTAATAGATGGTATGTAATACACTGAAGTTGACTTTCAGGCACATGGCTTGCAGCAACCGTTGTACACTATAATGTGGATACATATACTCTTCTCACCTTCGCGACGGTTTCTCTAACGCTATGTACTATACACTGTAAGAAAGGACACGTTGCATTCGTTGCATTCACAGCTTTTTGCAGACGCCAGTTACCATTGGATCTCGGAAACAGTTGAAAGGTCGCGTGCCAGTAGTTTGAGGGGTGTTGGCAAACTGGTTTGTTTAAAGCTGGCTCACAAGGCCATCACTGGCGTGAGATGGCATATCAAGTCCGAGATTTGTTTGGCTGTATATTCCGAGCACCCATAAAATATTACAATGCTCGATGTGTTCGATGGTAAGCACATAGGAGGGAAGTCCGCGTGGAAATGCTGTACAGCTGATGAGGCTGTTGCAAACTCGTGTCTCTCACTGTCGGACCTTCGCGGTTAAAAATAAATAATGATATCCGTTACATACATCAATTAGGACTCTTAGTAGATCCCTTTTGCGCTGCAATTGCTGAGTCAACACTCGACTCATAAACGAGTCCGTTCATGACTCACCCAGCGTAATTTTGTCCCCTAAGGACAAGGCAATGCCTTGTGTTTTACTCCTGATCCGTACATGACCAACAATGACACCGTCTGATTTTTCAATGCTCAAATTCGCCAATGCGTCTTCGCCTGTATAACAAGTGTCAGATGATCGATGAGCACCGACAGGCGCAATCTGTTCAACATAGCCTTACCGAACAAACTACGAGCATACATGTTTGCGGACAAGAAATCACACTCTCCAGACATAGCAGTGTCTGGTGTCAAACAAGACATGTTCGTTGATTTCATGATATGTTGCAAATATTCCCTCAAATCCCTATATTAAAAAGGGTAATGGTAAGCATCAAAACCAAAATCTCGGAATCTGGAGGCGTACGTTATTGTGGTGTTAACGTTAACCCGATTCTCCCATTCGAACTCGGTCCACATGCTCCGGAACTACGATGTTAAAAATGTAACGGAACTAGTGGGGAACAGATAATTCCATACCTGAGATTCGTTGCAATAAGCAGGTTTGATGTAATCCATTATATCAATATGAACATCGCTGAGAATAACACAGCTCTCAGTTGTGCCAGACTCCCAGATGATATTGCCAAATATAACGCCAGTCTCAGTGGAAGCAACCTGGGGTTAAAGAGATGATGAGCAAGCTTGTCAGGGAGAACAGTCTCCTATCTATTATTCGAACCTTAATCGTAGCCTTGATACTATGGAAACCATGAGGAGCCAGAGTATACGTTGTTGGCTTTTCGACTAATTTCAAGTCGCCCAAGGTGGCAAACTCTATACATAAGTTTTGCAGAGTATCAGATGTTTGGTTGACAATCAATACATCTAGTCGCAACTTCATCAACATCATAACGTGAGAATTCCATCATGCCAGAACACACCTAACAAGATATCAAATCCTTGGACCTTGACATATGCCTCAGCATAGACGGGGTCCGAAAACCCTGTGATAATTGAAAATCAGGGACCGGCTCACATCCCGAGCAATTGAGAGAAACAGGCATCACAAACCAGTTAATTGATGCACTCTGCTTAGACTTGACGCAGAATCATCTCGTACGTCAGTAAGGCCAGTCGCGCGGGTCAAATCAAGTTCGTACTTTGAAACAAAAAAAAACAAAAACGAAACAAACAAACATCAATTTGAATGACATGATACGAGAAAATAAAAAGACGCCACATTACCTCATTCAAACCATCAGCTCCCGACTTTTTAGAGAATTGTCTAAAGTTGAGTAGATCATCAACTTGAACAGCCTTAGCCTTTGTTTCCTTTTCACGCTTTTTGGCTGCCTTATCCTAAATGAAGAAAAATCTCGTCAGGCCCTTCTGTTGATTTTGAACACCCCCCAGGGGGTCGGCTGGTATTACCTCTTCTGTAGCAACCATCGTGGCGTAAGCTGCCTTTGTATCTTCCAGGAAAATGGTACGAGCAGCATCTTGTTGATTGAGATCACTAAGGGTCTTCAAGCAATTGAGGATCCGCTCTTGAGAGTCTTCATCAATCTGTTGTGTCACGAACTTCGATTGTCCGACTCGAATGATTGAAGTCATTATCAACATGGCCTGTATACACGAGTTAAATGACGATCACAAAAACACTATTGAACCACGTACTTCAGCGCGAATCGCATTTACTTTCGCCGCATCAACACCTGAATTTGAATATCTCAGGACGAGCTTTGTCAGCGTTGAGGCAAGCACAGCCCCAGTGTAGAAATCGCCACTTAAGATTAATGCTGAAAATTTTTTTTAATCAGCTTGCTTGGCGTTGAAAAAAAAAACGACAGAGCCATTGATTGATAATCGAAATGGCACATAGTTTTTTTTAAAAAAAAAGAACAAGAAAGAAAGAAAAAATCAAACTTACCTCTCAATGGAGGCTTATTAGCAGCCTTGACGGCTTCTAAGCGAGCCGCTGCCGTACTAGAATATGCTGTCTCCGTGGCATATGTCCCATCCGGGAGTACACGAGGCTTCCCAGTACTTTGCTTAGGCTCCTCTTCTTTTTCTGCCTCGTCGTCGCCACCAGCCGCATCAAGAAGGCGCTGACAATATCAATCAAAGAAGACCTAAATAACTCCACGCTAATGAACTTACTTGCTCTGAGGCTAAAATGGGGATCTCGCCGAGAGAAGCACGGATCTCTCGAATGGATTCTTCAATATCTGAAAACGGGGAAAAAGGTGCCCAATATATACGTAAGCTGCTATTCCATATGCATTGAAGGGGGGGTAAGAAAGAAATAGGAAGTTACCATTGACTTCGGTGACATATTCGCCCACAATCCATAAGGAACCACGGAATACTTTCCCCGCTTTAATCTGGCTCATGGTTGCCAAAAGCTTTTCTGTGATGGATTTGCGCAAATTTGGAAATTTTTGCACCACTTCCCTGAATTTTCGCGTAATAGATTCAGCTAAAGGGGATAATGGAGCCTATGAATGGGGAAATAGACATACCTAACAAACGCAATCACATCAACTGCTCCAGAGTTACTTGGATCGCCGAGGAATTCCATGAGCGCATGTATAACATTCGCGGCAACTTCTGAGAATCGGACGGCACAAATGTGAATAGATTGAATCAGGAGTTGGCGGTATTCCAAGTTCTACAGAGCGATGTATCACTGCACGGCTACTATAAACCTCTTTGAGATCTCACCTTGTCTTGTTCTTGCTCCATAGTTCTTTGCAATTGTTTTTTCAAGAGTCCGACCACGCTCTCCACGTTTCTGCTGGAGACCATCTTCAGTGCCAGCGCAATAGCTTTTCGGCGAACTTCAGTGTCGGGACTAAAAGATATTTTTAGTTTAGAAAATTTTGGATGAGATTTTCAAAGGAAATAGGTTTACCTAGATAAAACTTCCAGAATGTCGAGAACAAGTCCGTCTAAGATATGTGCGTGTTTTTGTTGCAGCGCGTCTACACGGTCTAATACAATCAACTTGACGTTATTATCGGATTCTTTTTGAATAAGTTCAATTAACGCGGAAGCGGCAGCTTGAAACAAAGGGAAATTAACAATTAACAATTCGCAATCGCAAAGTTTATGAAAAAGGTTTATACCTTTTATCGCTGCCGGGTTCTGAGTTAAAGTTGTAAGGGTGGTCGCAGCTTCGTATTTCACCGAATGAGACGGGACAGTTAGGAGTTCAATGATGCACCGGATGTAACGTGACTATGAATGATTGTTAGTGATTTGAGAAGAGAAACACAAAAACGGAGCGCATACGCGATATTGGGTGTCATTCAAACAATCCTTCCTGATGAGGTCAATGATAGCCATTTGCAGCATTTCGTCCAGACTCGGGATTTGATCAAACACTTGCAAAACGTATTCGATAGCCTTGGACATGGCCATACTGGTCAAGAACACAAAGGCGTTGCGTTTACACGTAGAGTCGCTTTCTGCTGCAATAAAGCTCTGAACGAGCTCAGGACCATCGGGAATCAAGTTCTCAAAGTTTCGGTATATGGTGTAGACAGCGAAAACGGCATTTTTCCGTACGTAGGCGTGTCTATGTTCGAGGCAGGTACGAAGTGTTGGTATAAGTGGTTCTAATAGTTCGGCGTCCTTGCTGATTTTTGTCAAAAAGCGTAATGTGGCACCGCGGATATATTCATTAGGGTGTTGCTAAGGATTCATTTCAGTTAATCGTTCGCAAAATGAAGGCGCACGCCGTACCAAATCATTTCGAATAGCATTACTATGAGAGTCCGGTTCAACCTTCTAATCATGTATTCAACAAAGAAGAACATACCAGACGAGGATCATCTCCTGCTTAAGCTTTCCGTCATCGTCATATTTTGGGCAGACTTCCCAATAAAAGTGCAGTAGTTTCTTAAGTTGTTTATTCCGTGACGGCAAAACAAATTGGATGACTGGCATGAGCAATTGAGGCTAGCATTTGGGTAAATAACAGGCACAAGAGCTTCGGCTAGTAAAAGGACTTACATGAGGATTTCCATTAAGTGTCGAGACGATAATTTTCCTTAAGGTGTCTAGTTTGACCTCATCAGAACCCTTTTGCAGAGCAGTTCGTAAATCTTGAGTGCTGGGGAGCTCTGAAGCATCTTCATATACAACGGTAAAGCATGGAGCGTCGGAAGAGGCCATAGTGTGTAGTCTAGTGTTGCAAAATTAAAGAGTTTGCTTATCGTTACAAACGCGAAACTCTTTCGAGTCCTTGACAGCCACGAAAAAGTACGTGGTCGATGTGCGGGTCACACAGTCACACTTGCCGAGATCCCTCGACGGTGTGCTTGTCCAATGCCATATGTCATCCCAGCGCGAAACCGATGCATTGATTGACCTTCTCATTCAACTTCAGGTTTAGTGCAAGTTTAACCTCATTGTAATGTCCTAATATCGTCTCTTAGAAAATTGCTGGAACAGTTCCAGATCAGGCGAAAGCCATATTGACGAAGGAGCCTCCTCTTGCTTATTCTTTGATCAAGCTTATGGTAAGAATGAACATATTGAGTGCCGAAGCTTTGCAGGTGACGCGACTACACTTCTTGAGATCAATATAACACAATTGTTTACGAATATTTCCCAACCAGAAATCTCTGACTGCCGCGGCTTATCAAGGACAACAACCAGCATTACCTGTTCCTGCTCCCGTTCCAGCAGTTGTCAATGCTCCTCCACCGATGCCTTCTAATGGACCTCTTCCTCCTTTGGGCGCTTTTCAACAATACCCTGCTGGTCCTGTATACCCGTCCGCACCACCAGTTAATTCCGCAATCCCTCATTCGTATCTTCCACCACCTCCTGGACCAGTAGCTTCCCAGCTCTCTCCAAGTGCTCAGGCAACCTTGGCCGCTATTCCAGATGATCAAAGGGTGCGTCGTCTTCCTTCTTTCTCCCATCCGACTTTCTGGCTTTGCCGACCAAATTTGTTTTCAGAGTATGGTACTCCAGATCTTATCATACACTCCCGAACAAGTTAATCAGCTGTCTCCCAGTGAAAAAGCTACTTTTATACAATTAGTGAGTCATACAGTTACTGAGTGAATAGTTCTGATAGCAGTTATAGCGAGCGACATTTGGAATAAGTTCTTGACATAAGAATACGCGCAATTTTTGGTTTGTGGGGGTAACACTGAAGCTGCATTGTCCTTGTTCTCTAATCCACAGATACGCCTTTCTCTCAAGTCGTTTTTAGCTTCAGAGATTTCCTGTGTTGTTTACGTTCAATGTAGCTCATTAGTGTTAGTTGGTTAACGGGTACTTACAGATAATAATTCACGATATGCTTCGGGACATTCTGAGAAAGTGAACAACCCCCAGCCCAGCGAAGCAAGAGAATAGGCTCCAAATGAAACGAGCAACCACCACGGGATCTTCTCAGACCTCAGAATTTAGATTCAAGAGCTGTGAAGCGAAAGTATTACATACCACAGGAAAGACTTCGACTCGTATTTCTTCGCTTAATGGAACAGGTAAAATAGAAAGGTATATCAGGAAATAAAGAGTAGTGAGTAGTCCGCCGACTAATGCAAAGCGTCCTGCACGTGTCATTTTGAGAGTCTTGTCGTCCTGGAGAAAGATATGCCGAGATCGGAGTGCGAATGCAACAGCTTCGGCACAAGTTGGTGAACGCTTCGAGTGAACACCGAATACATGCGCAAGTAGATTCGGTGTTTATCGATTTATCAACGACAAATTTTTGCTAGATTGCGCTTTGATAACGATTGTGTTTTCTCTTCCCGAAAGACTGTTGAAATCCCATCCCTCATTCGGTCAAGCGTTTCCGGGTTATTGCCAATTCGTTAATGTCTGTTCTTAAAGCCGTTAAACACGCACTCGAACGTGTAGCTCCCCTTCAGTTGGCAGCAAAGTGGGACAATGTATGTCTATATCGAAAATTTTATTCTTTCATGATCGCTGCAATCTATAGACTTTATACAGGTTGGTGTTCTTCTCGAAGCACCATATCCCAGGCCAAACGCTCCACGCGTCTTGTTGACCATCGAGTGAGTTCATCCTCATACAACAGTAAATTCAATCAATTTTTGTTGAATAAAGTGGTCTTGCTACAGCCTAACAGCAGCTGTTGTCGATGAAGCCTTGAAAACACCCACCTCTGTTATCATTGCCTACCATCCATCAATATTCAAACCCATACCCTCATTGACAATGTCAACCCCACTTCAACGCTCCCTCTTGAGGTGTGCAGCCTCCGGTATATCTGTCTTATGTCCCCATACCTCTCTGGACAGTGTGAAAGGCGGCATAAACGACTGGCTTGCCGAATGCTTCACTAATTTGGGGTCTGCCACTGTCGAACCACTCAGTTTACTTCCGAACACCGACGAAGCGGGAGCTGGTTTGGGTCGTATGGTCAGGTTTTCGGATCCTGTCGATATACACAAGATCATTCCCGCTATCAAAGCCTTCCTGGGTCTAAAATATGGTGAGTCATGGATGTAATAAAGAGCCTGCCTTCCGATCGCTCACACGACATTACTTATATTTTTTTAGTCCAGTTTGGTTCCGCGCAAAATAACAAGCCAGATGCCAACTTGATTAAAACTATAGCAATATGTGCAGGAAGCGGAGGAAGTGTGTTCAAAGGCATTCAAGCCGACTTGTATTTCACCGGTGAATTGCAACACGTGAGTATCCCATATTAAGGTCAAAAGACACCAGATAAAAATATATTAAATGCCTTGATTAGCATGAGGTTCTTGCCGCTGTAGGGGAGGGAACTAACGTGATTTTATGTGAGTCACTCTAGGTCCAAACTTCTTCATAACTTTGAAGATATGAATATGTAACGACAGGTGGGCATGACAACACTGAAAGGGGCTATTTAACTGTGCTGCGCGAGAAGCTCGCAAGTATCCTTCAAACTCAAAACGAGTCGGGCATAAACGGAAGGAACATCGAGATAGAAGTGAGCAGGGAAGACCGACACCCTTTACAAACACTATAACTCTAATCGACCATGTCGATTATCAAATAACTGTGCCCAGTATTTACAAGTAAAGAAATCAGCGGGCATTGAATCCTGCACTTCAAACCAATGGGAGCTGGGAGATCGGCTTTACTGTTATCGGAAATTGTGTCAAACTTGCAGTGCGAGCACATGGCTTCAAGTACTTAAAGCATCAGTCAAAGATTAAGTCCAACAGTACCTGAATGGCCTATTATATCTGCAAACAGACGGCTGAGCGTGATGAACAGCCTTTCCAACTCGAATTCGGAACTTCGGCCTAGGAAGATTGGCGCGTTTTTTCGCCGGTTTCATTGGTTGCGAATTAACCTCAAATTGACCATCTCCTCTCATCAAGTACCTGAAGTACCTGATAATAATCCGCGGTGAAGAAGTTAACGGTCTTCTTCATAACGCCAGAAGTGATTCTCTCCGTAGGTACTCAGAATCTACCAATGTAGGGGTGGCGTCGGAGCGACTGACGATTCAAGTATAAAGTCAACCCAAATAACTTTCCCAGGTTTTGTTACCAGGGATACATGCTGACCTGATAGCCAATTCAGATGAGCCAGATCAGGTAGAGCCAGTTGAGGGTCGACTGACCTAGTAGCACTCGCAACTGTCTCAACAGCCAGCCTCAGCGCTGCCTCTCCTCTATCGAGATTAAACGTGAAACTAAATGTAAAATATCTCTCTAAACATTTTTATGTCACATATATACAAAATTTTTTCCTCTTGGATGCTTGGTATTACCAGTGCTTGATACATATGCAGTTGTCGGCGTTTGACATTCCGTATATCAGGGATAAGGCTTGCTGCCGTTGACTGGGCCTGAACTTCAGGGATATGCAAGCAAGCACTTTCTTCTCCATATGTACATACACTCGACTTTCGGAAATGCACAGCATTCATTTTCGAGCCTTCCGAGCTCCGTTTTGCAGGTAAGCTGTGCCAAATCTGTTGCGGCGATCGTGCGCTTAGATGATGTCAATTCAAAGGACTCGGATGGCCTGGCAAGTTAGAGTTAGCAGCGCGCGAGGACATCTGTGATCTGGTTTACTGACGTCGTGATACAATCAATGGCCAATTGGGCACGCTCAACCTGAAAAACAATTACCAATTACCAAATACACGCTTTTAGACATGGCTACTTATCTTCTCTGTTCCCGCGTCTCTTCGCATCGCCAAAATTACGGCGCTCACCATCAGTGTCTTTGCTGTCATACTTAAAAGAAGGATGTCAACAGATTCTTCTCAAGAAGATTTTCCCGAGCTAGTATGCCTCTCCCCAATGCCTTGCTCCGTCTCGCGTGGCTAGCGACCTTAACCCCAGCAGCCTTCGCATTTTCTAGTATCATTGATATCCAACAACCTTTCTCTCAGCCTACTTGTGTAGGGTTCAACCCGTATTCCTATTCTACGAATGTTGCTCATTGTCCGGCCGTGAACCGCCTTACCTCGCAGGCTGTAGAAATTGATTTGCGTAAGGAGTCGTTTTCGGCAACATTACGCCCCAACTGACATTATTTTATAGGTTATGTGGATGTAAATCCTACAGCGGACACAACTCTTTTGTTCGTGCATGGCTGGCCAGGCCTTTGGAGCTCGTGGTCCAATCAAATACAACATTTCGAGGTACGTACTTATCCTCCCACCATTATATATGTATGTCAAGGCTAATCGTTTTCAAGAAAAACTATCGGTTGATAATACCTGACTTGCGTGGTTTCGGCGCTTCAACCCATCCGGGGGATGTTGAATCGTCAGGAACTATGGCAGACATGGTAGAAGATCTTGCTTGCATCTTGCGTCAAGCTTCGCCAAAACACAAGGTCGTTTGTATCGGTCACGACTGGGGATCCCAGGTGTGCTGGGAAGCCGCCAGGATGCGCCCGGACCTTATCCAAGCTGTCGCTGGCGTTGTCGTTCCTTATATCCCTGCTGCTGGCCCCTTCATGCCAATTGAACAAGTAGCTCAATTTATACCGAAATTATCATATCAGGCACGTAAAAAACCCTCTTTTTCTTCTTCTTCTGCGTGTTAAATTATGATACCAGATATTCTTCGAAAAACGTATAGACGAGGCGGTGCTTGAACTCGATCATTCCGTTCGTAGAACGCTCCGCGCTACATATCGTAGCGCTAGCTCCCCTCCTCCCTCAACGTTCTTGACCACCCGAACTTATTTAGAGGGATATAAGGATATAGATGTGATCCCTCCAATTCCATTCATGTCCTCCATTGAAGAAGATTACCTAGTTGAACAATATGAACTACAAGGATTCAGGAACTGTAAGTCGCCTAGGTTAAATTTTGCACAAACAGCTTTTTACGTATCCTGTAGCACTGCAATTCTATACACATGGCGTATGTACATTTCTCGCTCTTTTCGTCCCATAACTGTTCTGACGCGCAGAAACAGAATCGCTATGGAACTTGGGCTTTTGACCACGAACAAGGCAACTTGACGATCCCTCAGCCAGCCTTATTTATACCTCCTACCGACGTGAGTTAGTGACCATGCTTTTGAGAGAGATTATCTAAACCTTTTCTTTTCCAAGGATCCCGTTGCGAACTGGCATGATGTTGCAACCATCATTGGTTCTGCGTCCTTTTTCAAAAATCTTCGAGTGGAGGTGAGTTTGCTTCCTGTATTAACATATACTTTTCTGGTGCCGACCACCTTTTTAGCCTATGAGCACTCATCACTGGCCACATCTCGAAAAACCTGTAGAGTTCAACCAAATTCTGCAAAACTGGCTCTTGAGCTTGGGCCTTTAATTTAGCATCACGGTTTCAGTTTGGTTCATCGTCTCTCCCAAGACCCATCATCTTCAATATTTCCTTTTCTTATTTCATTATTTATCAAAATAAATCTTATTAAAATAGCCAAATTGTTTAAAGTATGTAATAATAATACTATAGGGTTGCACGGCGTACGGTTCGAAGAAAGCAGTGTGTCAATTAGTTGTATTTGAAGCCTCTGAGAAGAGATATGCCCAAAGTTGCCAGGTTCCTTAAAGTTAGCGTCCGGGTGAGATGACAACATGAAACGTGAACAAGTAGGCACCGGATTCGCATGTTAAACGGGCTCATTTCCGGACGGTAAACAGTCGCTGTAAACAGTCGCTAGCGTCGAGTCCACCCGCAAACTGACGTTCAACACCTCTGATCTCTACTGATTTTTATTGACTCCTCGATCATAAAGGCATTGATAATCGAGAGAAAAACCTAGTACCGGTGGTGCCACGGTTTCGTTCCCAGCTGGATTCGACGGTGATACACTACATCCGGATTTAAACGATTGGAAAAATTGCAAGAGCTGTGGTCGCACTTGTCTTCCTTCGTTCCCAAGACTAGATCATAAGATACAAGACCCGGTGGTTGATGATATCGCAAAAGAAAGGAAAATTATACTGTTCACCGTGTGAAGGCCCGTTCAAATTGCGGCGCTCGGTTAGTTCCATGATATGTATCTAGTACCGCACCATAGCGTCAGACTGGATCACGAATGACATTCTCGACGTAAGGGTTGTCTGTGTTCGTCTGTTCTATCTCTTTTAGACTCCATAAGATACGAACCGCGATGAATGTATCCTCGTGATTGATAGCATCAAACTCGGATTTTTATCTCTGTTCAAGCCAAATCACGCTCGTGTTCACTGATAACTATCAAACAACAATCCGTTGGTGAGACAGGCTAGGCGAGGTGTTTATAATTTTATCCAAATTCCGACCTACCTGAGTTGTGCAAACAATTCGCTTTGGACTATTATGATGATCACGACAAGGTACTAACTCTATCATCGCTTTTCCAATACTGGGTTACTCTGGCTTCGGCTTTGACTACGTCCCCAGCAGCTGGTCGTTCTTTATGACCCCATTTCCTATTTTTCAGGCCATTAACGCAATTCGTAACTTGTTCAGAAATTTGCCGTTCTGATTAAATCAGTTCAAGAAATACGATAAGGTAATTATATAAAACCGAATGCACGTATTGTTGTGTACTATCGTGAGTATATTTCAATAATGTATATATAGAAAGTCTCGCTTTTTTAATAAATGTATGAGAGATTAATTATTAGTTGTCTTCGCGTCTGTGCGGGGAATCCTACTATGTACTACTATGTATAGCCTACTATTGGCTGCGCTACAACAATCAGGCACATTTATCGCAGCGCCTAGTCGCCTGCCCTGCATGCAGGGTTGGCTATCGGCGCGACTTCCAATTATGGGCTAGCTTCTGCCATCGTGACGTCAACTTCCTCGCCTGTCCTCGACACGAACATGGTCAACATCTCCTTCGTCTTATTTGCTTTCTTTTCGCTCAGAAAGTTATACTATCTCTCTCTCTTACAAATATACATTTCGGTCGCCGACAAACCCGGGCCGTACGGAAGTATAAATCCACGTGACCAACGCGTCGACCCCCCAACGCTTTTTACGTTCTTACCACCATCTTCTCTTAATATTCTTGTGATATTACTTGATTTTATTTTAAACTTTATAACATTACTACAAACTACAAACATGTTACCTGCATTATATCTCATATTCTCCGCTATTCTCCCCTTCCTCTTCCTCCCCATTGCCTTTCACTCCCCTACACGCGTCCAACCATCTCTCCCCGGACATGCGTACGCGTGTTTATCCTCCTTCACTAACATCATTATTCCCACCACAGATACGTTACCCCCCGCCGCGACTATCCAATTCTTCCCGTCCGCAACGTCAACTTCCGAGTCCGCCCTCGAGACCTTCGCCATCGCACACACCGCATCACCCTTGTTCACGGCAAAAATGACGACTGATATCATCGTGTACGTACCTTCCCACGACCAAATGACTGACATCCATAGCATTCTCGCAATCGTACTTTCGTTTATACTTATCCTTATCGGCTTCATCTTCCATCATTCCGCCACCGCTCCGTCCTCTCTGGCAACCTCACCATCTGCTTCAGTTCTTCCCGTCCCGCCGACTTCGCTCACCGAATCCGTTTCCAACACGTCCGAACCCGTCAACAACCCGCCCGACTCGCCATCACCTTTTATGAACGACATGGAAGATGACTTCGAAGACGCCTACATATCGACTTCCTCGGACTTGATTAAAAGGTGCGTTGATCAATCTAATGTTCTTTCTGATTCCACGTTGTTAGTCGGTTTGGATACTACCGCAACTACCACCACCACATCCACCATCACCGCCGTCGGGTCATCATCATCCGTCCCAGACTTGAAAATGAAATCGAACTCAAATATTTTTTCAAAATTGTCTTCCAACAAGCCCATCGTCTCAGAACACGATCCTGTTGAACAACTTTTGTCCACTCCATTGTCTAACACTGTTATCGGTGAATCCACTCCACAACCTCTCATTATTCTGTCACCGCCAAGTCCGGGAGGCTCAAAGGAAACCCCCACAACGTTGGGTTATCAGGGTTGGCCCGGTATCGAGAATCTTTTCAGCGACCCATTGAACATTACTGCCGGTCTTTCCTCCTCTCCCGCCGCACCGCCGCCTCCAAACAAATGGTCCCCACCTTTCCAGCCAATAATTGAAAAAGACGGACTATCGCCTGACGAACTGTTTGACCTGGCGTGCATCGAATGCTATTCATTCTCGATCAGCCATGGTCGTCAGCCAGAAACGCTCGCACCTTACGATCCGTAAGTGTTTCAGTATTAGCCAGTTTGACCTTCAATCCTGACGAGCTTTCGATCAGCTTCTCCAGATTTGATAATGAAGCCCCAGAGCCAGTTTTCAACCTCTCTGTGGGACGAGTAAACGACATTGAAGACCCACCAGTCTCCAAGGAGTCCGACGGCTCGGTTTGTGACGCAATTCTTGCAAACATCATGTCCAGTATTCGCGCAGACAAAGCGGCAAATCCTCTTGACGAACCGTCTGAAGTCAATCTTCCTGATTCCCAACCTGCACTCACTAATAACAACTCCGACTCCGAATCGTCGTTATCTAACCTGCTCATCAAGCCAGAGAAGATAGAACATCCGCTGACGCCGCCGGTACTATCACCACTACCATCTCAGCATCAGTCACCATTACCATCGTCCCAAGATCCTCCAGCTCTGTCCGAGGAGGTGGTTCAAGTGGTCAAAGCTACGAGCTTCAAGTCGAAGTTGAAACAGCCGACGCGTAGGCCCCTCGCAGTCGCTCTCATTTTGGGAAAATTGTTTGGTCCACCTTCCAAGCTCCGCCAACCGACCCCCAGACCATCGTGGGTGAATACGCTCGTGCAAAAGTATGGCACTGTTAATCAACCTCGTTACCCGTCGGCTCAGCCAGCCCCTCGACGCGTCGTCCTCAAAACGGGCGTAAGTGCTCACGTCAATCGTTTGTCCGAATGCAATTACTCAACGGTATTTTCAGGCTTCAAACATTGTGATGAAGAAGACAACTCGTTTGACGAGACGTGTGGTCTGAAGAACATCATCGATGCACTGAAGTTACGAGGAGAGCCCGAAGGTCGAGCAGGAAAACTTGGGTTGGTTCTTCTAGGTAAGCAGACTTTGGAGTCATTGAACTTGCGTTGGAATAGGCTGTTGTCTGCGCGCTTGCACATGGTCTGTTTTGAGTTGCTCGGATGCTAGGGTTACGCAAGAGCATCCCGAGGCGGACGCGGTATGGGAACCTTCGTTTCCGGAGCGAAGGCTTTCATAACGTGTTCATCTCTGGAAGTTATTTTGTGTAGCATTAGCCGATGGGTTTTCTCGCGGACACGCGTAGTGCTTCGAGCCACGCGGTTCAAGGTGCCGAGGCTCTTTCCAATCGTATCGTCTCGGGCTTGTCTCGTTGTTGGGCTTTTAATGCCTGAGCAATCCGACTCGGTCTCGCTTGGAAATCCTTTGCTCTTTGAACGCGTCAAGTGTCAAGCTTGGAGCTTGCTTTCTTCCACGCATTTTCTTTGCCCCATCGTTCTGGATAGAAGACCACCTCTGGGTTGGCGAGGTTTGATGAAGCTCGGTGTGCGAAATAAGATCTCGAAGACGGCGCCCGGAGACGCGTGACGGTGGAAGTGGTGGTGGTTTCTATTTTTATTTTTATTTTATTTCATGGACTCTATTATGTACATGTATTTATTCCATTTCATGACATACCTCTCTCTCTTATCTCTGTGTATCTCTCGTCTCATTTTTTTCTCTATTGTATCTTGGGTATCATCTCTGTGTATTTCTTTTCATCTTTTTCTTTATCTCTATTTCTCCTATCGCGATTTGTAGCAATTTATATATCTTTTGTTTGGGATCGGTTCATCAATGCATCATCATTCGACTGGCTTGAAAAACTGAAACAAAAAGACATGTGCACCGAAAAGTTTTAAGCAGTGAATTTATTATATTGAGAGTTTGATACAATGAGGGGTGGTATAGTAATAATGACCAGTTCTCCGGTTTTGCTACTAGAATGAAAAGTGTGTGTTAGTTTTCCGATGCATAAGAAGCCCAATGTTTTTACGACTGAGTATACGGGTATACAGTACCATCCCGAATACCTTGCTCTACCTCTTCGCAAATGGCGTCCAATCCGCTTGAAGGCTCAATCGCAAGCGGTGTAGGAAGCCGTTCAACATGTCTAATCTTACTTCCAATTTCCTGCGACGGTCGACTTTCTTCATCACCATTTTTAACTTCTTCGCCTCTCCAGTCTTGTACAATTGCAGAAGCGACGTCGTTTGCGTCAATAACCGTGCCCGCGAGTACTCCGTGCGCACCTCGACCTGCCCAGCCTGATGCATATACATTCCGCACGATACGGCCGTCTGCGGAAAGCACTCTACCACCCGCTGAAAGTGTGCGAATGTGCTTGCTCCGTTCGTCGAACCATGGATATGTGATTCCTTCCGAACCGTTGAATAATGCAGGACTGCTTTCGTATCCCAGACTTGTCACGATTAGGTTGGTATGAACGGTGCGTCGGCGTGGAGGGTTGGCTGGAACAACGTCACCCAGCGGTGTTACGCAAGTTTCCTCTAGCTCGAGTTCGACCAGACCTTGTTCAAGTATTCGGTAGCCTACTGGCTGTTCGAAGAAGCGCATACTGAACGTTTTCAGCTCGTGAGATTGACTGGAAGGGATTTTGCTTCCTTTTTGAAGGAGTTGTACAATTCTGGTCTGTTGTCGACTCAACGAAGGGGTATCTATTCTCTCAAATAGTCGAGGCGGAATTGGATCCATAACCGCGCTTTCGAGGCTCATAATTTCTCTGACTTCTTTTGGCGTAAACCTAACGTCTTCAGGTCCACGACGACCAACGATTTCAACGTGTTTTACGCCCAACTGCTCCATTTCTCCTTTCACATTTGCTGGCATATCGTCGAGATTGCGTAGCCTGTCCGGAGAAGAAAGTATCATCCTTACCACGTCCAAACTCACATTCCCATGACCGATAATCGTGACGTGTTTGGCGGTTGGAGATATGGGCGGTACCTTACCGATGGTATGACGCGATTCAGGATGGCCTGTGTACCAATGAACAATGTCTAAGGCGGGAACACAGTACTGGGAGGGTAGAAGTCGAGAATGCGTTTTTGGTATCGGTGCGCCTGTTGCAAAAGCAAGATGTGTATAATGCGGAAAGAGATTTGACAATGGGATGTGGTGATGGGACAGTCCTTTGGATGAGAGTGATTTTGTGGGCGGAGCACTTTGTGTATGGTAGGTTCCTCCGACATGTACATTTCCAAAATAACGAACTCTGGGGTCTTGAATGACTCTGTCGAATTTATGTATACAGTTCTAAAGTAGTGCATTAAAAAAACGCAGCGAATCAAGTGCAAAAAAACGAACTCACTTTAACCTCTGGATGATCCGGAGCAACGCCATACCTTACCAGCCCATGAGGAGTTTTAAGGCGTTCATATATATGAATCCGTACAGGAGATGCAGCATGTTCAAAACCGCCATTTGTTTGAGGAATTTCCTTCATGACGAAGTCAAGTACAGCACGCGCGCGGCGAGGTAAAAGCCTGAAGGACCACCGCCTATTATAGCAAGTTTAAGAGGCAATTTTGGAGTAACCGCATTCATACTGACATGTTCCTTGTTTTCCGCTTGTTATTGAGATGCGTTGTGCGGATTAAAATCAGCAAAGTTTGAGTGAACCTAAGTACGATGCATGCCAGTGCCAGGTCTATTATGTAACTCCCACCGAGCTGAAGTCACTGATCTTCTAAATTGGCCAAATTCCTCGCGACCACCGGTCCATCCTCGATTCCTTCATTGTATGGTTCGCTATTTATAAGAAATGTGGGAGAGAACGTTACAAGATTTAATTCGCGGTCTCCGAGCCAACAAAAAGGATGAGGCCAAATTCATTGCTCAGGCAATTGACGAGATCCGGAATGAGGTCAAAAGCAAAGATATGGATCTCAAAGCGGCTGCTATATTGAAGTTGACCTATGTGAGTATTTGGATTGTCGTACTTGCAATGAATGCATATGAATTACCTGAATGTAGTTGGAGATGTTGGGATATGACATGAAGTGGGCTTCATTCAGCGTAGTTGAGGTTATGTCCTCGCCAAAGTTTCATCTGAAGAGCGTTGGATATCTGGCGGCCATACAATCATTCGATGCGGATACGGATGTCTTGATGCTGACGACAAATCTGCTGAAGAAGGTGAGTAAACTTTGGCTGGATTGATTGCATTCTTGATGATGATGTTATATACTTTAGGATCTCAGTTCTACTCCATCAGAGGCAGCGACTACGCTGAACGGTCTAGCTCACATATCGAGTTCTGATATTGCTCGAGACCTTTCCCCGGACATTATAAACATGATGAATCATTCGAGAGCTCATGTACGGAAACGAGCAGTGTTGACATTCTATACGCTTTCTCAGCGCTACCCAGAAATGTTTGAGCGTGGTTTTCCTCGACTGAAAGAGAAACTTGATGATCCCGATCCAGGTGTGTCCCATTCCCTATACCATCGATTTGTTGCTTAAATATCGCAAGGGGTTGTGGCCGCTACTGTCAATGTCCTTTGTGAGCTTTCTCTGAAAAGACCCACCGAGCTTCTCGTTCTGGCTCCCCAGCTATTTCATATACTTCAAACCTCAAACAATAACTGGATGTTAATAAAGATAATTAAGCTGGTACGGGATACAGCTTCTATTCCCTCCTTTGTGTTTGATTTTCTTATCAGTTTGGAGCCCTGACGCCTCATGAACCACGACTGGTGAAGAAGTTGCAACCTCAAATTACACATTTGATATCTACAACCCCTGCTATATCATTACTTTACGAATGCGTTCGTACATGTATAACAGGAGGGATGCTTCAAGGATCTCAAGGTGATTCGTTAGCAAGAACATGCGTAACGAAGTTGGCTGCGTTCTTGGAAGACTCAGATCAGAACTGTACGTCAATATTCAGGCAATATTAGATCTTCCTAATGGTGTTTTTAGTGAAGTACATTGCTCTATTGGCACTGGTTAGGATTGTCCCATCTCACCCTCATCTTGTCGCACAATACCAGTCCACGATTCTGGCCAGTGTGAATGACCCAGACATTAGCATTCGTATGCGAGCCCTGGAATTGGTATCAGAAATGGTATTCACAAAAGATTTTCTATCTTTTAATGTACTAATGCTTTTGTGACTGTCTAGGTCAACATACACAACATACAATCTATAGTTCAACAGCTACTTTCTCATTTGGCCCTCCCTACGACTCACCAAGCCTCCGCGGCTCAATCACTCACGCTTATATCCTCAGATGTCCTACCTACAAAGACACTAGCTTCCAGCACTTCTCCTTTGGCATCTCAGTCTTACAGAAACGTATTAACGCATCGCATTCTGGCTATGACCTCCAAAGACGGGTACGCAAGTGTCGACGATTTTGAATGGTACTTTGCCGTTCTCGTAGATCTCGCGTATTTGTCGCCAATCCCAGGTCCAGAGCTGAAAGACGCGCTGATAGACGTTGTGGTCAGAGTTAAAGCGATACGTTCGTATGCAGTGAAACACTGTGCCCGTTTATTAGGCGATGAGACCTATGTGATTAATGCAGCTGTTCCGGATATTGCTGTAGTTGGAACGGAAAAGACAGCATCGGCGCAGGTTTTGTCAGCAGCTGCATGGATATGCGGAGAATTTCCACAGTAGGGTTTTTTTCGAAAGTCTTACAGTATCGCCTTTCTTAAAGCAGCTTTTCAGAGACTTGGACGATCCTCCCCAGGTTATATCCTACTTATTGCGGGACTCAGTTCTCCGATTACCTCATAGCACCACAGCGATCTTTATTCAAGCAGTGATGAAAGTGTTTGGAGCTTGGGCTGTTGACCTTGCGACCCGGTGGAATAACGATTTCCTTTCAGAACTGAAGAAGACTGTGGAACACATTTTATCAGCTTTGCAAACTTACGTCAAGCATGACAATATCGAAATTCAGGAGCGGGTGAGATCTATTTTTTTTGCTGTACGCATGAATGCGATCTTGTGACTTACTGTGAATTGTTAAAGGCTGCAAATACTTCACAGCTCTTCACTTTTATTCAGGCTGACTTGGTATCTTTCAAACCAAGGCTCAAGCCTGCAATGGATATGGAAAGTGGCTTCGCTGAGCCGTCTGATACAGAACCCGAGTTCCCAAAGAGTCTTTACTTAATCTCACCTTTAACGATGAGCTACGAACTGAGGCCTGTTGCTCCGATGGCGCAAGCAAGTGTTCCAATTCCTGAAGGTCTTGATCTAGATGCCTGGATCGCTTCTCCACCGCCTCCAGAAGAGACCCCAATCGGTTCGGAAAGCGCACAGTTGACTAAGAAAAAGAAAGGGAAAGGCAAGGAGAAGGCTGAAAATGGCGTTGACAAGGTGAAGAAGAAGAAACAGCAGAGGATACCTAATGATGTTTACGTGGTTGAAGAGACACAAGAGGAAAAGGCAGAGAGAGAACTGGTTAGTAAATTCTGTCACGAATCATATACTGTCAATGACTATTCTTTTTAGCGAAAGACAGAATGTTTAGATCGATTGAAAGATGACCCTTATTATCTATTTGACCGTCCAAAGAGCGCACCGCCGCAATCGCACACCAATATAGACGACGAAGAATTTGATTCTATACCCGTAGTGAAGCTGGATGGCGTGGATGGTAAGTTTTTAGTATTATCAAAAGTTGACTTTGAAATCAAAGTCCTTTATTTAGATCTGTTTTTAACCACACGATCCGAGACTCGAACCCCACAGCGTCCGGTTGTAGAGGTTGAAGGCGAGATGCCGGAGAATGCGATTTTACCGTCACAAGAATTACCGCCACCTAGTCTAATGCGAAGTTCAAAATCCGCGCCATTCATATCAAGACCTTTTGAACCGTACGACGAGGTTGAAGGTGCACTTACTCCAGAACCTATCAAAGTAGTGCGGTCGAAAAAGAAGGCACCAACGAAGAAGAAGAAAATCAAAGATACTGCCGCTTAGAAAAGAAGAATTAGATATCAGGAAATTTGATCTGTCTTTATTTCACTTGTGTGCTAATATGGTATATCAATGGACGCCAGAAAGACACAATCACTATACATATGCGAATGGAATTGTCCCAAGCATTGATAAAACGAAACGACAACAATACAGAGTACTAATAATGGAAGTAGATTTGCGAACGATAGATGAGCAGATAGCAATTGTAGACAATAAATGGAATAATGGGGGGTATAAATGAATTATCTGTCGTCTTCGACACGTTCTACAGAGTCTACAATTTCGTTTACCAACTCCATCGTTACCCCGGGAATGATGCGTTCAGCTTCTGTAAAAGCGCGTTGTAATTGGTTTAAAGCTGTTCGAGCTTCGGCGGTGGATACCCTGGGGACAAGCTAGACAATTGTGGTGTTAGCAAGAGCTAACAGATATAAGTTTATATGGAATTACCGAAGCAATAGCTGGAAGAACTACGGAATCCAGCATTGATCTTTCATCATAATCTTCATACTCTTCTGCGTCGTATACATCGAGTGATGACATTTGCCCTTGCAATCTTTTTGTATCCCCATCATCTGAGCCCGAAGATCCATTCGAATCATGTGAACGCTCCCTGCCCCTTCGCGGCGTTGTCCGAACTGTACTCTGATCATTATGTCCATGCCCAAAGGTAGTAGCTTCAGGACTGTGCAATTCATCTGGCATTTGATTCATATGAAGACTTGGTGGATATGCAGAAGTCTGTTTTGGTAGACCATCTATCCCTTTCGACGGTTGTGGAGTAACAGATCCCGGAGGTTCTGTGCGTAATGTGATGGAGGATCGGTCGGACGACATAGATGAATGTGTGTTCATATTGGACGACCGGGTACCGTTGGGCCGTTGTACTTGTTCGAGGCCTGGAACGGGTTGTGGATACGTGAGTCCGATTTCTGTTCGGACCGTCGCACGACCGATTGTTGCAGGCCTGTTTACGTGACGAACAGTTCCAAAATCCCAAAGGTCTTCGGGATCAGGTCCATTACCGCTATACAAAAAACGAATTGAGGTTATTGGGAATAAAATGATAGAAAGGCGATCATACATGTCATCGTCTTGTTCTGCATCTTCTTCTTCCTGTCGTCCACCACCTTCCATTTTCCACCGTTCGTGACGTTCAATGAGCTCGGTTAAATAACTGGTCTTCTTTGCCATGCGTACGAATTTGTGTTTTAACAGCTCACGGGCACTGGGTCGCTGTAGAGTAAAATCAGCCATGAACCCAGCGAGTATATATACTGTCTCATACATCTTTAGGGTCCCTTTGTAGGCAAAGAGATACAAACTCCCTGAACGGCTTTGAGAATGAGGCGTCTAGAGCTGGTGGTGAATTTTTAGGTATAAGGAATAGCACTTTCATGGGATGAAGTTCTGCGTATGGCGGTTCTCCTTTGGCTAGCTCAATGGCAGTAATGCCGAGGGACCATATGTCGGCTTTGTGGTCGTATCCACTTTGTTTGATGACTTCCGGCGACATCCAATATGGAGTTCCCACAAATGTGTTCTTCTTCGCTGACAAAGTTCCCGAGAGCTGTCCAGAAACACCGAAATCGGCCAGTTTAACCTCGCCAACGCCAGTGAGGAGGATATTAGCAGCTTGAACGTAACTTGAGTATAAGTTATAAGGGAATGAAGCCGGGAAAGATGTACCTTTAATGTCTCTGTGTAACTTCCCTTCCATGTGCAGGTATTCCAGCCCTTTCAACAACTCGCGAACAATAATTGCGATATATTCCTCTCGAAAGACACCCGGTTTCATCTATGAGTCGTTCAATATAAGACAGCGTGTAGAGTTTGTATGCGCACCAAGTCTGAGCATGATCCACCAGAGCAGTATCTAGCTCAACTGCTGTCACAAGATCTGTCTTAAAATCATCATATCGCAATTACTCACTCCATTACAATCCATAAGTTTGATCGTTTTAGGTATGAACCATGATATCTTTGTTTAGATGGTTTAATAACGCATGTTGGTCGATTTGTTCATGGTTTGAACATACTTGGTAACATGAGGTGAGTCCAGTTGACTTAAAATTTGAATCTCCTGTTGTATATCTTCGATTTCATCTTCGGCACTCTCGAGATCAATAATCTTTATAGCGACGGTCTTCTGAGTTCGTTTATCGAATCTAGATGATAATCCGGTAAGATACCAAATTTGCCAGACGCAGGATAGGTATCGACGCACCCTTTGTAGACTTCTCCGAACGATCCTTTACCTATCCAAGAATATATTCGTGAGTGGAAGAGCTGAAGTTGAAACATAAATAAACCGCACCGATACGATCTTGCTTGACATAGAACTCCTCCGGGTCTGAGATGTGAGCATCCTTGAACGATATCAGGTGTTTGGAAGATAAAGATAAGATACGGCAGCTTACCATGACTGTGATTATAAAATAGAGTAAAAATGCACGTCGGTGTACCCGAGATTTTCAAATCAGGGGAAAGGAAATTCGCGTTGTTTGCAGCCACACTGCGGTGCAATCAGGGGTAGAATGCAATCCAAGTGCTAATAATGACGCTGGAAAGTGCTGAATATAAACCACCGAAGTTTCCGCTGCAGTAAGAAATGAATAGAAAGACGAAAATTGGGAATAAAAAGAAGGAAACGAAATAGTATATATAATAGGGGTAAGAAAGCAGACAAACTGATGGAGGGTTGGAAACTAGCGCGGAGTTGCAAAGTCACCCAATGGACAACTGGTGAATTTTTTTTTGGTTTATTGTGATTATCACCAAGTAAGTACTGTGTGTGGTATGTCTAATCATAGATCTAGGCAACTCTGCAATTTGATAGAATTTTTTAATTGCTGGCACGGCTATAAGTGATTATCATCCCCAGTTGTGTTCACCGTGTCGCTTCCCACAATATCAAACTCGTAGATGGTTATCCGACCAAAGAAATCCGAACTTTGCTCGAATACAATCTTCATTTGTTCAACCTCTTCCTTAGGGCACACGAACTCCTGACGCCGATTAACATCTTCCGGAAAGATCCGCGTAAGGAGCTTCCACTCCCCATGAGAGACGAGAGTATGGATAGCAGTCTGTGTTCCTACAAATCCACCCTGAAAGGCTAATAAGATCTTCTCTGGTATAACGGGATTTGAGAATGTCAAGTGAATAAACTGCGGCGTGCCCTGGATTTGAATATTGGTAAGGACATGTACACAGAAACGGTGTGGCGAATATGTTCTCACTTGACCAGATGACCAACAGGTTTCAGGATTACCATCGGTGAGATACTTTTTACCAACACTCTTGTCTAGGGTGGAGCTGACTCTTATCGATGCGGTGAGAAAGGTGAGAAATATGATGTAAGAATAGATAGGTGGAACATACTTTATTTTGAGATCCGTTGTTATCAGTGATCTCTGCATACCAGTACTGACATTGGTGTCGACTTTGCAAGAGTTTTTCAAGCCCCGCCGCCTGTCAAATGATCCCTATAATCAGAGTCCACGTGGATTGTACGATGTTCTTGAAGGATAAGTAATGACGTTCCAACACGAAAAATACTGATTTGTTTAGACCATGACCATGAAACCGAAGGCAAAGAATTTCAAATCGCTCCCGGCCCTAAGAGATAAAGTGTTGGTCGACTCTTGGGTCCGGATTTGACGAATATGTTATCTATGCTGCAAACGGAAGTCAGCTGACGATTCATAGTCTTGTCCAATACATACCGTTTTGTCGAGACGTTCAATTGGAATAGTATTGACGACCGCCCGATGCGTTTCTGCTAACCAGTATGGTTTAGAGCAAAAGGAGGACATCGTGACAACGCGTCTCGTCACAATAACCGGATCGTTTGTTTATCTCCTCAAGTATCATTATTCATATATATATAATGTCAGAAGAACCATTACATCTTCCTCTCTCAACACCGGAACACTTTTCTTCATTCCCCTATGACCCACCATATCCGATTCAAACTGAACTTATGCGACATGTCTTTGCCTCCATAGAAGATCCGACCCGGAAGGTCGCCATTGTGGAAAGTCCTACCGGAACAGTTCAGTGTTCAATCCTCTGTTTTTTTTTTCGGTCCGGTATCATTCTTACAAGAGAACGTTAAGATAGGGAAAGACTCTGAGCCTTTTATGCAGTACCCTAACATGGCTGACGGACAATGCTGAACGTGCCAATAAAGTACAAGTGGAATCATTCAGAAGTTCGCTAAATAATGACGGAGGTTTGTGTCGTTTCATTCAATCCGCAATGTTCAGATTTTGAAGGCAATAGATCCTGATTGGGTACACGAACAAGCCCTCGCTGCTCACATTCGCCAGTTTGAGGTCCGTAAAGAAGAATTACAAGAACGCTTGGAGAGAGCCAAGCGAAAAGAGGAAGAATTGAAACGCAAATCAATGGCTAATGTTGTCCACAAACGACAGGTTGCTTCTTTCTATGAGGTCGCATTGTTTTATAATAAAACTCAAGAACTCCTCTAGAGAACTGAGAAGAAGTCTGAAAGGGACCATGAACTAGAAGATGAAGATGCGGATTTCCTTCCCGTGGATGATGACGGTAATGAAGATGGAATAACCCCAGAATTGAGGGCTCTTATGACACGGTAGGTCTCCACTGTATTTCAATAATGTCCTAGACTAAACACATATCAGCGTGGAGAATTCGCGGCGGAAACAAGACACAGACGAAACTGAAGAAGTAACCTGCACCAAAGTAAACACACTACGTTCTTATGGCTTTCACAAGTTCTTCATCCTCATATGCAGGTATATTACGCCTCTAGAACACACAGTCAGCTTGCTCAACTACGTAGTGAAGTCCGTCGATCATTTTGAGATCTGAGCTATCAATAAGTTAGATTGGCTTGTAGCTTTTGAAAACCTCCCACAAGTCTCGTATTGTACCATTGGGCTCTCGAAAGAATCTTTGTATCAACGAAGAACTTCGTGCCAAAGGTGATACTGCGACAGAATTAGACGAGGGGTGCAGAGAACTTTTGAATGGTAAATACCACAATTTCCGGATCGATCAGGGACTGAATCCATAATAACATAGAAAAGAAAGGGAAAAGGTGTCCTTACCTCCCTCCTCATGACGCGGAGCATCAAATACTTGAATTTCGGGACCACGTACTCGTAGGTGCTACGTACATCCAAGAACATAATATCCCACTGACACGTATCAGGCTACCCCCAGAGACATAGAAGATTTGGTTACACTAGGAAAAGGTATGAACATGATAACTACTCGACAAGTATCCCAGAGCCTAATTGTATGAAGAGTTGGAAACCTGCCCTTATTTCGGGTCACGGCGTGCTATTCCTCTTGCTGAGGTTGGTACCCGTCATGCCACTTGACAAGATGTTCACTGTCTTCAATTTAGCTGGTCACTTTACCATACAATCTCTTGCTACAAAGTTCGGCTAGAGAGGCACTCGGTATCGATCTAACAGGACACGTCGTCGTAATCGACGAAGCCCACAGTAAGCTCCCCATTTAGTTGAGCATACTCTCCCTTACACTATCTTTTCCTAAAGATCTCATTGACACACTATTATCCATCCACACAACCGTGCTTTCTTTCCAAACGCTTGAAACCTCCATCATACAACTAACCACTTATCTTGAGAAGTTCAAGAAGAGGCTAACAGCAATTCATGCACTACACTTACGACGATTACTTCGATTTCTCGTCGCATTGAAAAACTTTCTAGTAAAATGGAAGGCCAACCTAACTGTTCCTGCTACAGACCAAGTATACACACCTAGTCAGTTGATGAACGGTTTAGGATCTCACATTGAAGGTATTAATCTATTGGAGATTAAGACGTATCTTAAGCAGAGTAAAATCGCTCGTAAGGGTTTCCTTCGTGTCCTTCTGCTGTTAATAGTCGACTTAAATCCGCAAACGCCAGGGAAAATCAGCGGATATAGCGATAAAGAAGCTGAGAAAGCTGCTGGAGTAGGTTAGTTGTCCGTCTTTTGTTGTGACGTTCACTACAATCTTCATCCAGATCCTAAGCAAGCTGCTAAACTACGTCGACGTTCAACTCCTCCGCTGCATGCTGTCGAGGCTTTTATTTTAGCATTGAGCGATGCAAACACAGGTATTTTTCCTCTTGTGTAATCATCATCTTAGAATTCAATGTGATTCCAGATGGCTGTATGCTAATATCTGCGGACAAGTCTAATCTCTCAATAAAATATCAACTCCTTAATCCTAGTAATCATTTCAAGACTGTACTTGAAGCAGCGCGATGCGTCATTTTAGCTGGTGGAACAATGGCTCCTGTAAGTTAATCTTTTTCTCGGAATGTGCACCAAAAAGTGAATATAATTTCGGTTCAGATATCCGACTTCCAATTCCAATTGTTTCCTTTCCTTTCAACAGAACAGTACAGTGTCTACACCTGCGGACATGTTATACCCTCTTCGAATATCCGAGTAATTGTGGCTGGGAAAGGTCCAAAAGGAGGTGATTTGACGTTCAAGTATAAAGAGAGGGATAATGTCGAAATGGTAAGCAGGCACGTATAAAAAATGTGTTATTGGAATGAACGACAATCCTGTGATAGATCAGTGAATTGGGTCAAGTCATCGGAAATCTGGTCAATCTAATCCCCCATGGATTGGTTGTTTTCTTCCCGTCGTACGCTTTCTTGAATGTTGCTAGAAAAGCATTTCAAGAAAACGGGTTTTTGGACAGACTGGAAGGAAAGAAAAAGGTGGAGTCAATTGACAATGTTCCCATAAATTAGAGTATTTACAGGGTAATAAACTAGGTCTTTTTTGAGCCTGAAAGCAGCTCTGACGTGGATGACGTCCTCAGACAATACGCTTTGGCGATTGCATCCGTTTCAACCGTTTGTTATCTCATCTCTATTTTTCTTCCTTCTCCGATACCAACTCAATCTAGACCGCGTCAAAAAAAGGGGCCTTATTATTTGCCGTAGTAGGAGCCAAACTCTCCGAAGGTATCAACTTTTCAGACTCTCTGGCTCGAGGAGTCGTAATTGTGGGATTGCCATTCCCTTCATTGGGTTCTGTGGAACTTCGAGAACGGATGAGATATGTCACCGGTTTGGCGAAGACATCAAAGTTGAACGCGTCTGGCTCGGGTGGTGGTACTAAAGACGCGGGAATGGAACTGTATGAGAATATTTGTATGAGAAGTGTTAATCAGTCTATTGGTATGTTGTTCAGCGTACTTTCTTTTTGGCGTGTTTAATTCATATGCGGCTGATTGTCCTAGGTCGCGCGATTAGACATAAGAATGACTATGCGACGCTGGTTCTTGTCGATAGTCGATATGGTTCGTCGCAGATACGCACGAAACTCCCTGCATGGATTGGAAAGGAGACTGTTGTAGCCAATAGCTTTGGAGAAGTTGTGCGGGAAATTAGTACCTTTTTTAGGACCAAACAATGAACAACATCAGATGCTAGGTACGGCCGCACTTAGCGACGAGATCATGATCGACGGCAAAGGCGGTTACTATATAGCTTTTCTTCCTTTTTTGCATGCCTCCTCACAATCGTTTGTACATTATTTTGCTTGTCGCGTGTGCAAGTATCATTTTCAAATTCTCCACTTTTTCACAATCATCATCGCCATGTCAATGCGAACGACAACACCAAAATAATACATCAAGTTCATCCTCAAGCTATCGCGAACGACTTAGTACGATACGAAGCTCAGATAGCTTGCCACACTCGAAAACACTAGGCGTGTTCGATCGCATATATGTCATTAATCTTGCTGCGCGAGATGATAGACGACGGGTGATGTCTGATTTAGAACGCGCTATGGATATTGAGTTCACATGGCACAACGCGACGTTTTATGAAGAGGATGTTGTTAGTCGGATTATGGGTCGACTGAGGAGGTGGAGAATTGAGAATGTGGTTGAACCACAGAATGAGGAGACCCAGGATCATAATCGGCCATATGTGTTTAGATGGGGTGAGGACGTGTTTGAGGAGAGTGATGATGGGTTAGGCGTTCGAGGAGCTGATTTATGGAGTTTGGAGGAGGAAGAACGACATCTGGAAAAGGAGACGACCAGTGATAATAGGACTGTGTTGCTGGATGCATACGGCGAAGATGGCCAACACTTTGGAAAGATTCCGCTTCGACCCTCTCAAATTGCGTGTTGGCATTCGCATTATAGTGTTTTGCGTCGGATAGCTGAAGGAAACGATGAGGTTGCGCTCATCTTGGAAGATGATATCGATATGGAGTGGGATCTGGAGCATCGTCTGAGAGTAATGTGGCCCTTTTTGCCTCAGGACTGGGACGTCGTTCTGTTAGGTGGGTGGACTCAATCTCTTCCGAGCTTATGTTTGATTTGCACTATCAGGGCACTGCATGAGTCGCGAGTTTGGAAAACCACTTCAGGGCGCGCCGACACTCTTTCCAGCGACGCAAAGTTTGTGCAATCATGCATATGCTGTCAATCGACGGTCTGCATCGCGTCTCGTCCGCTATTTGCGTTCCGAGTCGTTTGCCTATTCTCGTGCAATCGACCACGCGGTGAACCATCTTTCCGTGAGCGGGAGGCTTAAAGTTTTCACTGTTAATCCGTCTGTTGTCGTTCAGCCGAAAGAACTTACTAGTGATCTTGTTCATCGTGGTTTCAAACCTATCAGAGAACAGTGGTTGTCGGATAGTGCACTAGAACGGGTAGCGCTTGGGAGGCTGCAGGGATAATATAATAATAATATAAAAACTGCATTTGCGTGAATAATAACAAGAGTACAATTTATAAGTAATAAGTACAGTCTTTGGGGAATGGGATCGTTTATAAACCGTTAAAGGCGTCAATGAGAGCTTGATATACCCATGTCGCTTGTTCGTCTCTTTCGACCATCCGTTGACGTTGTTCTCTCAGGGCATCAATCTCATGAGCTACGATGTCGTTTTTGAACTTTGAAGACAGTGGACCAAGTGGAGATGTTGGTAATGGCGGCGGAAAAGACGGGTTGGATGCGGATCGGTGGGAAGTTAAAAGGGAATAAGCTCGAAGAACGGAAGAAAGAGCGATGAAAGATCCTGTGCGGCCTACTCCTGCTGAACAATGAATCAATGGTGGAGGACTGATGTTGGGTTCTGAAGGTATAGCGTTGAGATGTCGGTTGTTCACCCGTTCTACGAGACGAACAAAGTTGAGGATGGATTCATTGTCAGACGGGACGCCAAAGTCTGGCCAGCCTGTGTAAAGTAGATGGGTAGCTTGGAATTCTTGACCTATGGGTTGCTGTTGTTGTTGATCATACCATCTGAGGCGGAGGTCAGTCAGGACACATCGAGCATCAGGAAGGTCTTCCTCGGATTCGACGCGAACATGAATACTGGGGAGAGCTGGATCGCAGTCCGATTCTGGGGGAACAATAAAATTCTCGATTTGAGGAGAGAAATATTTATGGGCTCTTCTTCGGCCGTTTTCAACAGGCATAGTGAGTTGAACGATCGTGTGGACACGCTGTCGATGTGGTGAGGCGCGAGTCATACAGAGGGTCAGAAAGGCATGGAACGTGTTTGGCAGTGGTGCTTGCGATGCAATCCAGTATTTTCCTCCGCATAATTCGCGTACCCAATTCGCGTTAATGTACCTTTCGTCATCGGCGTCGTCAGCATCGTCGTTGCCAAGGAGACCGTCTGGACGGGATGGAACTTTCACCCTTGTCCGATCATACGGCTCCAAAGCAATATAACGATTCTTGTGTCTATGCGCGGGGAGCTGACCAACTGCACACGAGTAATGCGCCCTGATGTAGGCTGGAATTCCTGACGATGATTCAGTTGAGGTGGACGCGGACGCGGACGACGATGTTGAGGTTACGAATGAATCCTGGCCCAGTCGCGCAAGTTGTCGCTGTTGCTCGCGGTAATCGAGAGTATGAAGGGTGAGCGATAAGGCTGATTTCTGAGTCGCCGACTGTAACCAAGATGGAGGAGGCATATGAACGAGCGAATTGGCGGAGAGGAGACGTCGAATTGGGAGACGCCCAAGTGATAGGTTACTTGATGGCGACGTTATTACCATTGAATCTCCCAGATGGCATTCGCTCTCGAATGATAGCGGATGTGAATGGGCTGGACATGCATGTCTTGGAAGCAGGAGAGAAAGGAAAGCCGTTGTTGATTTTACTGCACGGGTTTCCAGAAATGTGAGTTGTCGTCGTCTTTATTGCTTGCGAGATGGAGGTTGAACAAGTCAAAGCGCGTATTCATATCGACACGTTATGCTGCCACTGGCTAGTAAGCTGGATGCGTATGTTGTCGCGCCAGACTTGCGAGGCTTTGGACGGACAACGGGGTGGAGCGCTGCGGACACAGCGTCGTTCAAGATGTTCAACCTCGTGACAGACGTCATTGCCCTTGCATACAGTCTGGGATATAGCGTTGTCCGTTCGATAATAGGCCATGACTTTGGGAGTCGCGTCGCTGCCTACTGCGCCCTCGTCCGGCCTGATCTCTTCAAGTCCGCCGTCATCATGAGCGCACCCTTTCCCGGTCCCCCTCGATCCAACTTGCTACCGTCGTCCTCGCCGGCACCGAACATACCACAGATTCTATCTGATCTACGCTCCCTGTCGCCAGCACGTAAACACTATGCCGAGTACTTTTGCGACCCCTCTCTAGTAGCCAACAGAGACATGATGAACCCTGCACAGGGCCTTCATTCTTTCTTTCTAGGCTACTTTCACATGAAGAGCGCGGACTGGTCTCACAACGATCCTAAGCCTCTGAAAGAATGGTCTGCGTTTGAACTCGCCAAATTACCCGAGTATTATGTCATGCCAGTCGACAAATCTATGCCCGAAGTCGTCTTGCCTCATACGCCTTCCGTGGCTCCTCCATGGCTCACTGAAGAAGATCTCGCCGTTTTCGCTGGAGAGTACGGGCGGACGACTTTCCAAGGCGGTCTGAATTTCTATAACTATCGTATTATCCCTCAAGTCGAACTTTTTCCATTCATGAACAAGCTAATTGATGTCCCGGTTCTTTTCGTTTGCGGGGAAAAGGACTGGGGCAGGTATAATTCACCAGGAGAACTGGACCGTATGAGACTTGCGTGTCCCAAAATGGCCCCTGGAAATGAAGGTTGTAAATTCATAAAGGGAGCTGGTCATTGGGTTCAGCAGGAAAGACCAAAAGAGGTCGTTGACAGTATCTTTGAATTTTTGAACAGAATATAAAGAAGTCACTATGTACTTTGCTATGGAGGCAATTAGATCCTGTATATAATTGCGTGATTGTACCACGTGGGTGTGCGCCTTGCTAGCTCAATCGGTAGAGCGTGAGACTCTTAATTGATATCTCAAGGTTGCGGGTTCGACCCCCGCGTGGGGCTAGGGTGTCTTTTTTTGTTCATATTTGTTTGAGAATTTGTACATTCCTGTTTCCAGACGTCAATGGAACATTACAGGAAACTTTTCTTCCTCTGCAGGAGGATCTCACCCGCGTTGGTACCTTGGTTAGCAGACTAGTTACCTTGACGATGTCGATCACGTGCACTATTTTCATCCATGCCTCCCAAACCGATTGTTGTTGAAGCCTATAGCTCGAATGTAGAAGTTTATGCCGACTTGGATTCTGCAGGTTTGACACCGAGAACACCCTTTTCGCGTAAAACGGCACAGCTGGAGGAAGGACGTGCAGTTCCTCGGACAAGAACAGCTGTAATTCCCGTCAACGAGCCGATTTCAGAAAACGAAAACGAGGACGAATTCGATGACATCGACTTACAAAATCATCCACTATTGCACCAGGAGCAAATTCCGATATCAGTCCAGGATGATAATGCCAATCGACAGCGAAAACCATCTTGGGACGCTTCCAACTTGCAGAAACTTGTGGTTCGTGCACAGCGAATACCCTTTGGACTTATTTTTGGCGGCGGAACCGTTATAATATTAATCTTTCTTATATTCGCGTCAGCAAAACGAAAAAGTACATTACTGGAGTACATGGGCGTAAACAGAACTGCGATCAGACTACAAACTCTTGACGACGAAAGCAAAGCGCGATTCAACACGTCGACCGTTATTGATTATTCCAACTATTCTTCATTTCCTCTGACCACCAATGAATATCTCGCAGAATGCTGGAAAGTTGTTCGTGACCCTCGTATGAAGCCTTACGTTCCCTACTGGGATACTCACCCTGGAGCCGAACTTGATGTTCTTCACCAGGTAAATACATATGACTCTTGACCATTGAACGCCAAATTTAACCATCCTTAAGAAATCAACCTCTAACCCGCCAATATGCTCGTCAACGATCACCTATATTTTAGACGGTTCAGTCGGTCTGATGGCAGATCTGGCCCACATTGCGATTATCTCAGCCTTCGCTCGAGAGGTGATTCATTCGACTCTCTGATCCATCGTACTCTCTCTGATATAATCTCATCAGAGAAATCGTACCTTCTTTGTGTATGACAAAAATTGGAACAGAGGTCGCTGGTCAGACCACTTTCTTCCATTTTCAGAGACCCAACCTGGCCCAGAACCTGGTTGTGCTCCACCTCCTCCTGAGGGTTAGTTTTTAATATACCTTTGCTGCAAAACATATTCTTTAATTTCCTCTGATTTTGATTAGAGCTGGTTTCTTGCCCGAGGACAGCCAGGTGAGTTCCATTTAGATAATTTTCAGTTTCGGTGGGTTAATCACGCACAGGCATTGGGTACGCAGAGAATCGTTTATGTTGAATTTCAGAATTCCTAATTAATGTTCAAGGTTACCTCGGCCCGGATAAATTATATACATTTCGCAAACGGATTCGATGATGAGTTTGAAGATTCGTATGTAAACGAAGTTTACTTTTCTTTCGGTTACTGAACCGTCATTTATAGTCACAAATCGACCGTAGAACGTAAAAAGCCTTTATATTCCCGATCTGCTGAATCCATTTCGCAATTCATCCGACCAAGTAAGATTAATCAAGATTTAATTCAAAAAACGCGGGATGAGGTTACCCAGCTGGCTCTTCAAATGAGTATGTTTATTACATGCTATTAAAAGTTCGTGTTAACTTCATAAATTCAGATAATAGCGCAACACAATATCTATCGGTTCATATACGTAGAGGTGATCGAGGCGCAATGTCTTGGCGGTACAACTTTTTGCCGAAAAAACAAATACCAGCAAAGGAGTACGTTGATGCCGTCTGGAAATCATACACATGGCTCACAGAGCCGTCCGTAAAACCATCGCATCCCCCGTTCATATATCTCGCTTCAGATTCAAAAGATGCTTCGTTTGAATTCATTGATACCCTTATATCCAATGATACCCTAGCGCAGCTGTACGACGACGAAAACCTATATCCCTTTGTATATATGCTCGGAGCGAGTCAATTCGAGGAACTGCGGGATCTGGCACCAACGCAAGAGTATGTCCAGTCCGAGTGGAATAACAGAGCTGAGGCCGGCAGAATCAGAGAGACGAGGGGTGTTATTGTGGATTGGGCGTTGATGTCCGGAGCATGGAGGTCTGACGACGATGGTCAGCTTCAGTTCGTTCCCCCACAGGCGACTATATGCACACTTACGTATGTTGATTTGATTTGCTTATTTATATGGTTACCTACTAAATCTTTTTTGTTTCGTAGATCTAATTTATGCAAACTGGCCGTTGATGGTTTAGGTTGGGATTATGCCTTTGATTGGCAAAATAACAAGGTTGGGCAGCATCCACGTTGGGTTGAGATCGACAACGGAGGATCCATTATTCCTATTTGGACCCCTTATGAAATTTTTGCTTAATGTTCCTTGTAGTATTGTACATAGTAAAATATTGTTTTAAATTAAGCCGGATATATCTCAGACTTGACAGCGACGATTGTAACGCTCGAGATTGAGCATCAAGTCTCAGATTTTTTCTAAGTCACCGTTGTGGCGCAAGCTTCCGAGTCCTTGCTTAGGTAAAGTTTGCATGCTTTCGTGTTCACTTCTGCCTTTTACCACTGTTCGAATTGCTTATTTATCTGCATTGGGTTGCATGCTTTATATTCTTTGAGTTCTTTTTTTTTCTTAAGGAATTTTTGATGGATCGAGAGCTATTGCTGAGAATTCATATACGACAACTGCTGTTGCCCTACGCTCTGAAACATCTAACAAAAAACTATATAGACCACTCTCAATCCGAAGTCTCCGAGGTATTTTTTTTTTCAGGTTTTGCGCATTTTTGGGTTTATCTTTGTCTCATCTACATTACCCTCCCTCAGTTACTTTCAGAAAGTCTCGATGTGGTTCCCTTACGCGACCCGACCTTCCTCGCTCTTCCTGTCGAACCTTTGGACGCATTCAGTTCCTTATTTCGTGTCAAAGAACTGCCTCCATTTGATGAAACATGGAAAGTTGATACAGAAGCAAGAACCTTTTTGATGGACACTCTTGGTGGTTTGTCAGCGTCCACCAAGGGCCCTACGACTTGTTGCTTCGGTTTTGAAGAGGATCGTGAGGATAAGATACTTTGCTTCCAGGATAGTTTTGATTTTGATGGGTTTTAGATGATCTTGTCTGGGAACCAATGTCCACCATACTGACCCGCCGAGCCATTTCTCAAACGCCTGAACTAGGAAAGTTAGCACCAAACCATACAAAGATGGTTTCAGCATCACATGAGCTACTGAATGCTTTTGATATGGGAACTGTATCCGAGTGTTATATTGAACCAATAGCTTTTACCGAAAAAAATCAAGATTCTCTCTTGTGAGTGACATGCAATTTGCACTCTTTCACTAACATTTCTCCTGTTAGAGGCGTCCGGTTTTCAATTGAGAAAGAGATGCATGAACATGTAGTACATCTCATAAGTCATGTTGCATGTCCTCCTCCGATTGATGACTATCGTCATCATACTCATCCGTTCAGAACTTTTCTGCGCGATGAATCACCCCCATACGGCGACTGCCGATTACACATGTCACCACCTATTTTTCCTATTAAGACGATCTCTCATTCTCAAGATAGACTTTTAAGGCCCTTAGAGATGGAGACTTTAGGCTTTATCAAAAAGGTTGAATTGCTCGATGACGATGAAGAAATTTCGAAGAAGCACATGCAGGTTCTTAATGGATGGAGTACGTGAAAAGATCCTCTGGCGGTTAAATATTACCTTCTAATGGTGAACCTCGAAACAGCTACTTTTTCCGAAGCTTTTTCAGACACACCCTCCCTGGATAATAGTTCACAAACGACCGAATTCGATGAACTATTCGCTTTAACGCCCCCTCATGAATCTCCCACGCCTAAAATGGGTATGCTAGTTTAATTTCGATTTCTATCCCGACTAATGCCTTCTAGATGAGTATTTAATTCCTCGCGTCTTGCATCCAGGAGTAGACTCTGCTAAGCACGGCAGGAACGATACAGGAAAGTATGTGAACATTCATCACTATGGAAGCATTATTTTGAATGCACAACAAATTTAGCCTTTGCGAATTCTTATCACCTCTATTACCTGGCATAGATGCAATACCATCTTCTGACTCGGGTGAACCCCAGTCTTCTCATCCAGAGGTTCCATCGTCAACTCTAGGACAGCCGTCTAGGAGTCGTGTAGTTCATTCTCTAAGCACCAGACAACCGGAGCAGTCAGTAACATCTATCAAACCTAAAGTGACGTCCGAAAGGCTTCGGACATTGATCGAGACAGTGTGCGCTCCGGTTCATGATGAATCTCCTGAAGATTGGATTCTATCCGAGCGATTGGAAGAGAAGGAGACGCTGATGATGGAAGGTATAGTACTCTCCCATCGCAGCCAATTGACATCTAACATAATTGGCCACTTTCTCTCTAGTCCCCAGAATGAAGGATCCTTCCATACATCCACCTTCTCCTTCTTGCCCAATTCTACCGAATACTCCACCGTCTCTCACTTGTGCCCCGACCAACGCCGGTTCAGAGGCCAAACCCACTGTCTCGGTTCTCGCGCTGAAAAAAGTTTCTGGTACTCAATCACTAAACATCGAATTATCCTGGAGGTATTACCATTTTACAAACCTTTTAAAAGTCTTGTGATGCCATCCCCACTAGACCTTTTAATTTTGGGTCTCGGGTCCCAACCACCGAAGAACTTTCCAATACAAATTCATTCTTCCCGTCAACTGCACCCGAGTTAGACGCCTCAAGTGGAGCATGCATTCAGGACATTGTGTCCCTCTTGGAAAAACAGAGCAAGACACATACTAATGTAGAGCATGAGGATGATCCCTCGATGAAATTTACTAATACCTTTGGTGGCGATTATGACATAATACTAACTCACGTCGACAGGCGAAAAGCTCATGCTTCATTTCCAGCAGAACAAAGTCAAAAAATGGCGAATGGTACAACTCCGGAAAATGTCAATATGGATGAGGACAACGAAGAAAGGTTTGGAGATCCGGTCCTAACCGGGAAGTCTAACAAGAGGCTACGCATAGCACTCTCATCGGTGGTAGACGATGAAAAGGAGTCCGCTAATTCGGGTCAGGCCATAGCAGGTGTAAACATACCGCGGCCGCACCTCCTGAGTCCTGAAATAGACAACAACCACCGCACTCCTTCCCAAAATTGTGAGGTTGTTAATAGAGTCAGGAATAGTGAATGTCCTTATATCGAATGTGGCGAAATCGGTCTGCACGATTCCTCCTGTGTCCAACAAGGGAAAAAGGCGGTCCTCAGAAATTCAGTTTCCTCCTTTGGTTATATTCCCTTCGGCGCGAAGTCGACAGGCAATATTCTTGATAACGGAAGTTCTCCTTCTAATTTGAAATGTCCTTGGAAACAGGGACTTCCTTCAGCAAAATTGGCTCTCGCCGACTTTCTCCATCTTCGTGCTGGAGACAAATTTAACTCTGGTAACTCCGAACCTCCGGTCTGTTCGCCACCGCTACCAGTCGAAGAAAAGTCAATAAATAGACCTTCATCTCCTCCTAGGGAAATACCCCCAGAAATCGTCGATGCCAATACAGTTTTACTACCTTCGAATTGGTCATGTCCTGCCACTAATCTTAAGTATATTGCATCTATGAATGTTTTACAGAAAACGGTTTTGTTGCAACATCTGGAATTGGAATGTCGTGTTGACCTTGTCGAGCGCGAGACCAGTGAAACTCACGGTGCTGATCTCATTATCGGGGTGGATGCTGTCTTACTTTATGTGCCCTTGTCCTCTCTTCATCTCTCAAAAGAGAAACTGGCCGACCGACTCGCTGTACTTTCCTGGAGATTCGAGCTTATTATGGTCGTGTTCGAGGCATTTTCTTCAAAAACCGCGTTGCGTCCTCAACGGTTAACTGAGGGGAATCTGACACCATATGCTTTCTCGCCAGTGACTATCAAAGCTATAAAGACTTTAAAAAAACTGTTAACAGTCATGGAAATGATTCCGTCTACGGTAAATGAAAAAAAGACAGCTAAATTACCTAGTACAGTTGTGAAATACGCTTATGCTCGAGATGTTTTGGAGGCTGCTAAATTTGCCAGGCTTGTAGGCGACGAGATTGGCGCCTTAAATGCGGAATGGTTGTCCGATGAATATACGCAGGCACGTCGTTTACTATTACGCTTCATGACGCATGGCTTATTTGACTTGGCTCCACTTCTACACAGGATGAGAAAGATATTTCTTGTATTCCTGGAATGAATATTTACGCAGCCGCCTTGTTGCTTCGTCATACAGATGTCAGTACATTGGTGAATATGACTTCGATGGAGAGACTAGGGCAATTTTCAAATATTCTGGGAAAAAGACGCATGGTAAGACTTCTTTTTGTTCGCTAGAAAACTGGAGCAAATGATAAGATAACTCTGGTGTGAACTGTGTCGAAAAGAACTGACGTAAAAAATATTTTTAGATGCTATTGAATGATGAAATTGAAACTCGACTTGCCATACAAGCGAGTTCATCCCCGCCAGGAACGTCTCCGCTTGTGGAAGAGGAAGACATGGAAAAAGACCTGAACGCTTCCTATTGGGTAACTGAAAATGTTGAGCTTCTCTCAGAGTAGATAGACTTGGTGCGAGAAGGTTAATAAACTCGGTGACTGTCAACTTGTCCCCTTCACATCATTTCACGCCGGAGTAACGTTACTTTGATTAGCCATCCTAAATGCTCCGTAGTTCTTGCTATCAAACGCGATAGAGGAGCATAATAACGTTTCGGTTTTCATTGGGATTCCTATTTTTGCGGACTTGGACGGCATGTGATCCAGTCACACAGCAACCACGAAGCTTCAAAATCATTCAAACCGCGCTGAAATTTAACGTGCTATTAATATCAAATTCTGTGAACGTCCGACATACATTTCAGGGAATATATCATATGGAAGATTATGACAGATCTTCTTGCAAGTGAAATATGGCACTGCGGCGGTGCTTGTATTAACCGTCTCGAGTTCACACATAGGAAGTTACCGGTACCAACTGAATTAGGGAATTTGAGAAGCTCTGGGCACTGGGTTTCTTCGGATTGATGATTCGTTGTTTATCAGATAAGGAGCATGGCACGGAGTTTGTTCAGATGAACCATGAATTATGAAACTGCGAGCCTTTGATTTACGAGAGCTGCTAAACAGGTGAGCTCACGATTTAAATCACAACACAATTTATGCGAAGACAATAGGCTTATGCGAAAAATGCTAGTATTTTCTGACTAACAATGATCCGAACAGAGCAGGAGAAGGCCCTCAGCCGTGTGTCCCAAAATAACACAATTTTCACACATGACCAGAGATTTTTTTTTCAAAAACACAAACGCAATGACGTGAATCAAAAGGTTTTGGCATTGACAATGGGCGGGTCGACCATTCAACGATAAGTGACGGACACCGGTCCCAGAAGCCATGGATGACTAATGACGAAGGGGAAGTTTACCATGGTCTACCACTGTTTTGGTTGGCCCGACTAGTCGGAAGGCGCCATCGAGTGTTGGGATTTTGCCATTTGGAAACAAGCGAGACATAATCTTAAGTCAAGGCAGCGGTTTCCGACAAACGCGCCCTTCCCCACTATTGGTATCTGGGACCCAAAGCAACGGTAAGGAATAATTATCGTTGCGGCTCCCCCTTCTCGCGTGGCATGGAAATCAATTTCTCAATTTCTCAGTTTCTCCCAATTCTACTTTTTCTTTCTTCCTGTCGAAAAACTTCAGGTAGTTGAGTGAAAGTCATCTCTGTTTATTTGTTTGTTTGTTTGTTCCCACTGGCAAGCCAAACACTGCATTCCGATGAGCGTATTTTTCCTTTACCGTTTCATCATCGCACATATTGCTGTAAAGATGTCATTGATCGTGACTTTTCACGAGGGAATATGAGGTTTTAATGCCGGTATCTAATCTTCCATCATTAATACTCCCCTTTTTTGGGTCTCGGGACCCGCACCTTTATAAGGCCGTTGATTCCTGCCCTCACAGATACTTCCAGCTTCTCCCTCATCCGTCTCTTTTCTCTATCCCTTTCATATAAACAAGAATGACGGCTACTAAAGGCAACTCTAACCTTAGTACTACTAGTACCTACCTTGCTCCATCCAAACTTGCCAATGAGGTACGTGGCCCAATTGTATTTTTCCACCGCTGAAAGTACTTACGATCGGGGCTAATCCAGAATATACCTGACGACTCTTCAACGTCGACACATGCTCCGGCCACTGTCGTCGCAAAGTCCCTCACACGTCTGCCTGCCAATAGTTCCGAATCTCAGGCGATTGACAGTTGCGACCCCGAGCGTGTCCCCAAAGTAAAATATGAGGATCCGTACGGGTTTCAAGATGGTGTAAAGTCCCCCGAAGAATTGCGCGTACTCAGGAAAATAGGGAAAAAGGGGAAGAAAATGGAACGTTATCATCGAAGACAAAATGAAGTTCGTTTCCTGTTCACTCTGTTTCGCTCTTTCATTGGTGCTCACAAGTATATAGCTGATAGAATATCTTTTGAAACCAATGGAGACACATACTTCCGAAGCGCTGCAGGAAGAGGAAGCTGCCCGTCTTTCTGTAAGCTAAACTTAAGCAGGCAGTGACAGTATGTTCCACCTGATCTGTTTCAGGTCAAAATTGCTGTTTGGGCGAGTCTGATTGCCAACTTTGCTCTGTGTGTGATCCAATGTAAGTATTAAAATTGAGACCCTGTCTTGGCACGTTGCCCTTACATGCTATGTCCAGTATACGCGGCTATAACATCGGTTTCGATCTCCCTGATCACCACGGGTATAGACTCTGTTTTCGACATCGGTAGTAATATTATGCTTTTCTGGCTTCACCGGAAAGCCAACAATTTGGATCCTGCCAAGTGGCCTGTAGGAGGCGCACGGTTGGAAACGATAGGGAATGTAGTTTATGGTAAGTCATCGAAATTTTAAACCGCGTAGAATGGAAGTAATGTGTTTTTAGGTTCTTTGTGAGCTGACAATATTTTTTTTTCATGAGATCCAGAACTCAAGTATGGTTGCGTCTAGGATGAGCTCAGTCAATTTAGTCGTTGTAGTTGAATCTGTCCAAACGATCCTTGATCACAAAGGAGGTGACACAAATAAGCTCCACATCCCCTCTTTGATCGCCGTTGCTGCCGCTTTAGGTATGGTTATTCCACATCATTGATATGACGACTTGGCTCATTCGTTACACACAGGTGTCAAATTTTTACTCTTCTTGTATTGCTTTGGTATTCGACGTTCTTCCAGTCAAGTACAAATTCTTTGGGAGGACCACCGAAACGATTTGTGGATCAACACATTCGGTACAGTATTCATGCTTATTTGAGTGTTTAATGTCCTTTTAAACATTTTTGGCGCAGCACTATTGATGTCACTTGGTGGAAGCAAGTTGAAGTGGTGTATGTTTTTTTGTCTTCTCAAAAAAATTGTTAATAATTTCTTTTGATAGATTTGGATCCTTTGGGAGGGTTGATTGTATGTTCAGTCATACTTTTCGATTAAATGGTATTACTCAAGCAAGCACTAGATTGCGTCAGGCGTTATTGTTTCCTGGGTGCGAACGATGCACGGGCAATTTGAGTTTCTAGCTGGAAAATCAGCACCCCATGAATTCCTCCAGCTTATTGCGTACAAGGCCATGACATTTAGCGAAGAAATTGAGAAGCTAGATACTGTACGGGCTTATTACGTATGTCTTTGTTATTCTCTACACTCTACGATTCACCAAGAGACTCAACTGTTGCAAATTATAGAGCGGGCCTGTACGTCTAAACCGTATTACTATATTGTCTTTGATTAAAAATTTCTACAGGATTTCTACGTGGAAGTGGATATAGTCATGCCGGCTGATACAGAGTTGTGGAAAGCCCACGATGTGGCACAGCGATTGCAAGATCAAATCGAATTGTTACCAGATGTAGAAAGAGCCTTTGTGCATGTTGACCATGAAACTCAACATCCCCCGGTGAGTTTTCTCATCCGTTTGTTCGTATATTTAGTCTGACATATTTCGGTAGGAACATCGTAAAGGCCAGTAGAGGCCATGCCTCTAGTAACAACAAGCCACAAACTGTTGGTGCAATTTTTTTTAAAGAGGGACCCTTTGAATGTCGAACGATAAATCATCCTTTCGCATATACGTAATTTACGACCCCTTATCTTTTATTATTTAACCCCGATAGGGCATCGATACTCAAGTTGAAACCCACGATGTCATAGAAATACATTCGAGGTTGGAATGTCAGGGTCCCAACTTCCACGCAGGTGACTCTCCCTTTCGGAATAGGTATATCTGGATTCCCATGCTTTTTACCAAAATAATAGTCGAGTTCTCATCTAGTTACATATTCACAATGTTCTAAATTCTCCCCATCATTGCGGGTTCTTTTTCTGTTATTGAATTTTATTCGCTAAATTTGATTGTTTTGAATTCCAATTGATTGATGCAGGTTTCAGATGACGAGTACTGAGAGTAGGATGCCAGAGCTAGTACAAAGTACTGCACAAGAGACGGAGACGGCCCCAAAAGCCGCTGCTGACTAAGACAAGAGATGGAGGTCTACCACTGTTTCGGATGTCCCGAGCAGCTGGGAAGGGACGATCTGACGAGTAAGTTGATATTTTGGAGAAAGGCGGCGTCGAGACAGCTTTGGCCGCCACAAACGCCGGATTTCCCATTATTAGACTCTGGGACCCAAGGGAACGGTAAGAACACTGATCTCTGCAGATTAACTATAGTTCCGTGTCAGGAATATCTTCTCGCGTGGCAAGCAAATCAGATTTGTGCGAATTTAAATGCAGCTGCTCACTGTCCCCCAAGTTCTACTCACTTTTTCTCTTCTGTTCATGGGCTTGAAAGCCTGCGTGGGTGTGTCACTACCTCAACCTTTTTTCAAACACCGCCGTATCCCTTTCCGTGCTTTCTTACTCGTTCCACCATCACGCCTTATCGCACGAATTGACGAACAGATCATCTTACTACTTTACCTTCCGATCGTCCTGGAAAATAATCTTTTCTACCCGTAACATAATCATTCCTCACCATCCGCCTCGGTTTCGGGACATCCGGCCCTCTTCACTAGTGAAAAGGCGACTCCACTTTTCTATATAGGTCCTTCTAACCCTTTCCCCGGTCTACCCCGTCTTTGGACTCACCACCGGCTTCCTTCATTAAAATGATTGTCAAGGACGATTCCTGCGTGAATACCCATACGAGTCCTTCACCAGCTCAGGCCTCCAGCGATGATGTACGTCAGCTGATTACATCACTCCACTTGAGCTGTCACGCTCATGTTTCCTCCTATTGCACTTACAGCGCACATATATACCTCCTAATGATGCTCAAACAGCACCTCGTACCCCGACAGGTTCCAAATCTGTCACCGATCTTCCTGCCAGCTCCAATTCTGAGACCGCTAACGAGTACGACCTCGAAAAATCCTCCAAGCAAGGATTTGATGATCCATACATGTTCCAAAAGGCTATAAAATCTCCCGAAGAATTGCTTGTTCTTCGCAAATCAGGAAAAGTGGGCAAGAGAGTCGAACGCTATCACCAAAGGCAAAATGAGGTTGATTTCTTAGCGTGTTCCTGTCCCACCTGCTTCTCTTCCGTACTCACAGAAGTTTTAGTTGATAGAGTATCTTCTCAAGCCAATGGAAACTCATACATCTGAAGCTCAGCAGCAAGAGGAAGCCGCGCGTCTTTCTGTAAGCGAAATCTCATCATTTAAATTACGCCATGTGATTCTCACACCTATCTCGTTTAGGTCAAAATCGCTGTTTGGGCAAGTCTCATTGCGAACTTCGCCTTGTGTGTCATTCAATGTAAGCGTCGGTATTAATTACACTTTCCGGATCATTTGTCCGAACCATCACCTTACAGTATACGCTGCTATTTCGTCATTATCACTCTCCCTCCTGGCCACTGGCATAGACTCCATTTTCGATTTAGGCAGTAATGTCATGCTCTTTTGGCTACATAAGAAGGCTAAGAGTTTGGACATCAATAAATGGCCTGTTGGAGGCGCACGATTGGAAACTATCGGGAATATAGTTTATGGTGAGCCTTGACGCTTTCATCTGTTTGATCATAAAGAAGATAGTAATATCGTGATAGGTTCTTTGTGAGTGACCAACTTGTGGTTCATACTCAAACGTGGATTCAAGTGCTGTCATAATTTAGAATGAGCTCCGTCAATTTGGTTGTTACAGTGGAATCTGTCCGGACAATCATTGATCACAGGGGATCAGATGTCAATGCACTTCATATTCCTTCCCTCATTGCCGTTGCATCCGCTCTAGGTATAATTATGTCCCCCTATTAACTGAATTCCACCGACTTGGTTTTATTCAGGTGTCAAATTCTTATTGTTCTTGTACTGTTTTGGTATTCGACATTCTTCCAGTCAAGTTCAGATACTGTGGGAGGATCATAGAAATGATCTGTGGATAAATACGTTCGGTAGCCAGTTTACATATAATTCTCTCTTTTTGAGGTTGCTAACATATTTAACTTGACAACAGGAATATTGATGTCAGCCGGCGGGAGTCGTTTGAAGTGGTGTATGTATTGGTGTTTCCTTTGTCTTCCAAATTTCTCATGTTTTTGTTTCACAAGATTTGGATCCCATGGGAGGAATGATTGTATGTGCAATTACATATAGATCTCTGATTTGGTCTAAGCGAGACATTTTGACTGCCAGATTGCCTTAGGCGTAATTATTGCATGGGCGAGAACGATTTATGCACAATTTGAACTTCTCGCTGGGAAATCAGCCCCTCATGAATTCCTGCAACTCATTGTTTACAAGGCTATGACATTCAGCGACGAAATAGAAAAATTAGATACCGTGCGAGCCTACCACGTATGTGTTTTTTTTTAACGTTATACTTCTGAAATAGCATTTAATGGATTGTATCACACAGAGCGGACCGGTACGCGAGTTCACTGAGCGCTCAAAAAACTCACTAAGATCTCATTTTCCCCCTTTGTAGGATTATTTTGTAGAAGTGGATGTAGTCATGCCAGCTAATACGGAATTGTGGAGAGCCCACGATTTGGCGCAGCGATTGCAGGATAAGATTGAGTTGTTACCTAATGTAGAGCGGGCCTTCGTGCACGTCGATCACGAAACCGAACACCGTCCAGTGAGTGACTTGTCGATCCTCCGCAGAATCTGTTGATATATTGGATTGATTAGGAGCATCGTAAATATGTCTAACAATCAATGCTAGCATCTTTTCATACAGAAACAAATTGCATATTATCGAACTTCAAATTTCTTACATACCTATTCACTACCCTGCCATCTTTTCCTGATTGTTTAATACCAAACCCGCCTTGTATGTCAATTACGATTAGAGTGTCTAAAACTGTCTTTCCTATATCCAGCATAATGTCTCGTGTTAGCGTCTTTTTTCCTTTCAAACGCTCGAAGTTCTCGTTTAATTTTACATTTGAAAGCTAAATTTTTTTTTCAAGTTAAAACTTGGCTATCGGTCCTATATGATGTGATGTATTGGCACGTTTCTTGGTGTAAATATTATATAGACCACGTTAATGCGGGGGAGCTACTGACTACTGATACTTTCCAGGAAGGCAAACAAAACAAAACACGATGAGGCGCTGTGACATCATGATGAGACCACGATATTCGCACTTTGCTCCCGGCGCATTGACCAAGCAATAACAGCACCTTGTCTTCTCAGAGTCAAACACGAACATCTTGGCAATTTAATAGTTTAATGAAGATCGAGCTGCGAGCACTGCGCACATTTCAATACGAATCACCCCGGAACAATTCCAGCCTCAAGTGCCGCTTTCAAAGCGTTGGTATTTTTACGTGCGGGCTTTTTTATTTGGAATTGTCTCTACACGAGGGAAATCACAAATGAAAAATGGGGTAACATGTTAATTTTAAAGAATGTTGGAAGGTAGTCTCAAGTCTCGTGTTTGTTGTGAACTAACACCATTGAATCACCCCGTCTCTTCTTTTTTACCATTTCATATAGTTTCAGAAGTTTCATTATAGTCTAAATTTTTTATAATGTACCGTTTCGCATCATAAACGAGAAACGCCAGGGACAGCATAGCACAGATCACTGCGGGCATGTTTCCCTCCTGTATGATGGTAATTTCTTAAATTTTTGATTACAGTCACAGTGAGCGTTGAAGTCAATTTATGACCTGGCCGTCGGTTGGGTGGTGACACACAGAAAGAGTCACTGGAGTAGTTGGCTCAAAGTTCCACTTGATATCCCACGGAACTTATAGAACTTGTATGTTTCTATCGCTGTCTCTTGGATACTTAGACTCTGCTTACTAGAGAACCACGAGCCTTCCTAGCCGTCAAATTCTGTCGACCTTAAACATGGGTTTTAAGCTTTGATGCCTTTTTTTCCTCCCACAAATCTCTAGCTTTCACCTAGGAAAATTAATCAGGAAGTTTAACTTATTTTATGGTTGTTATGAATCATGTATAACGACTTTGGTTCGGAGAAGGTGTGTCCCAAAAAATGCCTCGTGGGCAGCTCTGAATGGCTCATCATTAGGCATTTTGGACCTGCGCATTCTATTGTATACACCAATTCCAGTCGTAAACGACCGCCTTTTCATGTCACACATTTTACGCCTTGCTTTAGCCGCATTGTACAATTCGTTTTGGGTTTTGAAGATTTTGGAGAAACAGCATCCCTGGCGTCTTGGACGTACATATAAAAACAGGGCGAATTTGGCAATGAAACACCCAGCCTGGTATCACAACCAAGTTTACAGCCTAGCAACTCCTTCAGCTCCACATCTACACTCGATAACATGTCGGTTCACACCCTCTCCAACCCATTCGTTCCCCGGTGAGACATCAAGAAACGTTGATACACACGAATTTTCACTGACTCACGGTTGACATGTATAATAGGGCCTCTGTTGTTCGTTTTTCAAATGGTGTTTTCGAGATTAGGCTCCACATGCAGGGCGTCGCCTCCGATGTCCAGCTCGTCCCTCATGAAAACTACATTTTGGTCACGGGGCGCGTTGCTCCCCGCGCTCATATCGACGCTAATGGAACCACCTCCAAGGTTTTGTGGGCCGACTATCCTTGTGGATACTTCGGGCGCGATGTCCAGCTGAAGATCAGCCCCAATACGACTGTTAGTGCCTAAACTTCAATTATCCTCTCTCCTGTTTCGAAGCCTAAGCAATTTCTCGTATTAGATTGTCGTTTTGGAGCGTCGCCAAGAAAGCGACGGACTCGTCATTCGTTATACCCTCAGACCCAAAGCAGGAATGCCATACGGCGTAGTTTATCCTCAAATTGATGCTTTCAGCGTCAGCGGTGTTCACCAATCCACAGCCAACGCTGCTTTCGCTTCAGCTGCCTTTGCCAACCAACGCTGGACCTCACATGATGGCGTTAGCACATTACTGAACCAACCCGTCTACGGACCCGTTAGCTCCAGTATCCCTTACGCAGGACCATTTGTTACCAATGTCCCTGGTGCTGGGGTTGCGGGTAATGTCGGCTTCGCCATTGGTGCTGAAAGCAACGCTCAGTTCGCTGGAAACGTTGGTGTGCATGGTGGCCCGGTCAACATTGATGCTGGACTTTCCGCTCACGTCGATGCCGGTGTCACTTTGAAAGAGGGTGTCCAACCTTTGCTTTAGATTTTTTAATTGGGATCATTGGGATCATTACCTATGTTGCTTCTTTTCATGATCAGATACTGGTCATTGAAATATAATCTCTTTCATGTAGTTTTGATCGGCGGGAGTGATACCATAAGCGATTCGAAGCACCCCACAGGCTAATGGTTTGATTTTTCAGTTAAGATTTTAACGTCAAGAACATGGCAAAACACGAATAGCAATAATATTTTAGAAAGAAATACACCGCTTGTAAAAGAAAAACACTGAGTTACAACATTATACTTGCTGTTGCAAGAAAACAGCAGTATACGCAGGGACAACAATATAGCTAGCAGAATGAAGTTGGAAAGTTTTCTTGAAAAGAGTCGTATTATGTCAACTCTAATTCTTAAAAATGGAGTAACACTCACTTGGAACTTTGCCACACCCGCTTCTCCACCAAAATGCCTCAAGAGATATTCTCCGGAGGGCAACCCGGAAATATCGAACGAAACCGGAGCGTCCGGGTTTTTGTTGACAATCACCAATGATGTGGCTTTTCTGCCTTTGATCTCACTGGAAGAGGCATATATACCCAAGAAATCGGGATCAAAGTCCGAGACGTTAACCGTCAAACTAAGGTCTCCGAAGTACGTTCCGTTACTTAAATGCACTGTCAATTGACTCCGACCGAAATAACGGAAACTTGATTCCTTACCCTCTGTACAGCCAATAAGCAACACCAACGGGACTAGTTGGATCGGGATCCGACCAGTAAGTAGCACTATCGAGTCCAAATTTACCGAAAATTCCCAGAGAATCGGCGGTAACAAGACCACCAGAGATGTCGGAATCTGCTGTAGAGTCCCACTCACTGACGGACAATTTAGTTCCCGGGTATCTTTCCGCGATCAGTTGCTGGAATCTCGGGATTAACATAACCACGTTAGGGTTAGGTTCAGTGTTCTGAGCGGGGTCGGTACCGATCCAAGATTCGTCGACATATGTAGAGTCCCAGAATGAACGAGTCATTCGCATACGTAAAGCCCTGGTGGGGGCATCATCTGCAGTTGTATTTCCTTGGAAATAATAATGAAGGTCCAAATAGTCAAGCAAACGTTTTCCGTGAGTGGTTTCAGCGGCCTTCATTTCTGACAGGAACCAAGGAAGGAAATCCGTGTTGTTGTGTGCAGCGTTGTCGGAGAATCCCACCTGACTTGTCCAATCTTATAAATAAATAGGTAAATAAAATGTTTGAGGCAAATGGTAGTCAGGAAACTTACAATACCACCATGAACAGGTTGAAGGAGCGGCTACTTTTACGTCTGGAAGAGACTCCTTGGCAATGATCGAGAAATTTACAACGCGAGCAAGTTCTTCATCATAGTCCATGGGACTTGGGTGGGTTTTAATCACGTGGGATAAATAAAAAAAATATCCAGAAAACGTACATTGGGTGCATATCCTGGTGGGTGTTGCTTGCTATTTCCATTTCATTGTCAATGGTTACTAGGGTAGGTTTGTTGACGAGTCCAGTCAGCCATTGTTTTGCCGCAGAGGTGTTCCATGGGATATAAACGAGTTCTTGGTTTGGTACAGGTGTAACGTAGGAGCCGTTGGGGAACAGACCATCACCAGCATCAGGCAAGTAAGGGTCAAAAGATTCCTGGTCTATTCAATTTTGTTATTCGACTAGAAATCACAACAGAAAAAAATACAATTACCAGGATAGACCGTCGCTGGATATGAATATGAAGTTGCATCCTTTGCAACCCAGTCGAGGCTAAAGAACTACGTCAATTTTTTTTATCTGTGAATTATAATTGGGTCGTACGCAGGGATAGCCAATAATGTGTCTGATCCAGCAGCATGAACCCATTCAATCCATTGATCAGCATCGCCGTCATCGTTAACCCGGTTCTCGAAATACCAGTCATTTCCGGCGTTGGTAAACCCGCCGAAGGGGTTATATGCGGTCTCAGCATTACCTCCCCATCTAGATATAGTAACACCGAGTTCTTGGATGTAGCTGGCGTCTGTAGGGAAGTTGATACCATAAACATGATCATTTATGAGATGTGTTCCAGATTGGTCGATTCTGTAAGAAAAAAGTTTCAATACTGAACGTTAAGTGGAAATCAACAATACTGACGTAGCATCTGATTTCGCCGGAAGAGCAAAGGTAAATGAAGAGTCGCCAGCAGTAATCGTGAGATTACCGGGAGCTAACGAAGAGGCGAGAGTTAGATATGTAATGGATATTGCGGGGGTGTCTGCGGGGACCATCGTCTCTATACTTTCAACGGCGAGATGCTACAGGAATATAAACCTTGGTATGTATATTTCTGATTTTCATTTTGGAGAAAATTTTTCTTACACGACCGTTCAAGTTGACTGCAACTGCTGAGAAATTCACGTTTCCGGCTGTTGTTACGGCGATGATGTTGTTCATCAGTGGTTCAGCACTCAGGAATTGAGGAGCAACGGTGATAACTGAAATGAGCTCAATATTATCGATGTAGTACTACAATCGTCGTGAAGTTAACAGTTGACACCACAAAATTCGATATTACTCACAACAGCGCCATCCGAGCCGGCTTGCCAAGTAATACGATTCCAAGTACCGTTGCCCTGGAACAAAAATTATATCAATGCCAACGGCTCCTTAAAGGTTAAGAGAACCAGTACTGACGAGAGCGCCACCATTCGGGGGAATATTGTTGAAATTGAGCAGAATTGAGGTAAAATTATTGGATGTGATCGAATTGCTCAAAGAGGACAACGATATAGAAGCTGACTGAGTGTTGTCTACAGTATCCTGTATCGTAATGGTCAAATCTGGTTGATCTCCCTACAAACGAGGTTCCAATAAGTTGAGGTAAAAAATAGCAGAGGTTATATTTTTTTACCGAGATGTCAAAACTTAAGCCGGCGAAAGTGTTGTTGAATGCTGTCGGTGTTTCAAGCGACAACGCAGAGTATTCCGTCGAGTTTACAAAGATACTGCTTGTGCCCTCGGCCATGGTGGTTGCATCATAGTCGATGGTGCTCCCCCAGCTCCAGTCTTCCCATGGCGAAGCAAGAGCATCATCGGTGTAGATGACCTCGTCAGCGGACACCAAGGGAAAGAGAAAGACAATAAAGCTCAGCAAGTTTTTGAGACCTCTCATATTGAGAATGTCGACACTCCAAGCGAAGTCAAGTTTTTGTTTTAACAAATAAAGCAAAACCTTTTATAGCACGACATTGATTGATTGAACCATTAAACTTGCGGGTTGATTCCGGTCCACGCGGGCCGCGGTAAAACTCTTTTCTTCTACTGAGGCTTTAGAAAAGTAGGTGTTCCAGAAAAGAGCTGAACGAAGATCAGCAAGAGAATTTCTCCGAAATCGGAAAAACATGTTTATTGGTTGATGATAATTCTTACCTGTGGTATGAACGAACTATTTCATCCTTGAATAGTTCGTTTACAACACGGTTGTTCAGCCGGGACCGTATAGAAGTATTACCGTGACGATCCAAAATGTTGGCAGAGCAAGTTAACCTCATGAAAATGAGATATAGACACAGATATGGACAGAGCCATTCCGTATTTTCCAAGTTGATTGTAAAGGACCGAGGAAGTGAGACTAAGACATTTTAGATTTTGAAAAATGAACGCATGATTGTCGCAAGTTATGTTCGATAGTTCGACGCAATATGTGGAATCACCAGATTTGACGCTGAGGCCGCCGGTATAGTGTCGGAACGGGGAGATTGGAAAAGCATATTGGAATTGGAAGGCGTTGAGTGGGATCAGTTCGTCGGATGCAATATCTTATGCCTTATGATGCAATTAGTAGGATCCAGAATATGTATCCATAGACAAGTCAGCCAATGAATGCCAAGATAACTTTCTCGATAGTGTTTCGGACTCCTAAATCCAGAGATCGTTTGCAGTTATCATAGTTAGGAGTTTAAAACTAGCTGCCTTGTTTTTCAAGTTCTTTCAGTTTGAATCCTGAATTCTCTGTCAGTAATCCGTGGTATTGGCGAGTAGTCGGTGGACGAATGCCAAGGACCTCGTTTGTACAGGAATCTGATTCAATCGCCAAAGACCACGTCTTTTAGCCACTGGGAAATACTAACGTTCTCCGAGTCTATGATTTCATTCTATCATCTGCGTCGGAGACAATTGGGAGTCAAAGATCATGATGGAGGTATTTTTAGTGGCAAAGACGAAACAATCACAAAAGTTGATAGGTACCTTACCTTGGAGCACTTATTCGCGTACTTTCAAAGAAACACCCTACTTAACAGATATCAAACAAGAGCACTCAAAGTAAGAAGATGTTATGGTCAGGTTTCAAACGAAACTCAAGCGGTTGCATCTCTGTGACAGAAGCGAACGAAACAGACGCTCACCATCATCACTTGAACACTGCCACGTCCTCAAAAGTAATACTCACTTCGTTCCTTACCATTAATCAACGATGGTATGTTCTTTACAACGGTGTTTTTGTAAACATATTTAATTATTGACTTATTTAGCCAACTGCTTTTGAAATTCGTCAAAAAAACGCTGCGTTTAACAATGCTGCCCGTGCGGGTAAGAATCCGACCAAACCTTCCAGAGCAGAGCAGATGTCAAAGCAAGCTCCAATTGGTAAGAAGATTCTCAATTGTATACGTATAGTCTTTTTGAATCGACCACAGGGAAATGGGCATTGGGTCTTATCCTATTCTTAGTTGGCGGCGGTTGTGAGTTTCATGTTTCTTGTGCTGGTTACCATATCGATCATTTATCGTATACAGTTATATTCGAGCTCATCAGACTCATATTATAATGTCTTTTTTTCTCTCGTTTCGTTCATTCAATAAACCATTGTACAACAAGCACCAAAAAATTTACTAGCTTTCTCCTCCTCCTTTGCCGTTAGATCGCTTCTCTTTCTCGTCTTTATCACCAGAGCCGCTTCCTCCTTCCTCAACATCTTCCATGGGCTGAGGTTCGAGCTCATTTTCATCGATTCTGACTTCTTCTCCTGCCCAAACACGCATAGTGGGTGCCCAAACCATCACAATATTATCTTCACTTGCACTTGTAAGAGTCCATGTTTCCTGCTCACCCGGGGCCCAACAGAAGTCGGTAGGCCGGGCAGTGTGACCTTTAATTTGAAAATTAAAATGAGACGTTCATTGTTCTTTATCTGATAAAAAATGAGTCTTACCACCGTGCATGAAGACCAGTTCAGGCGGCTGCCCGTCCTCTTGTTCTTCTGGTGTTTGCTCGACCCCAATAAGACTCAAATCCCAAATCTAATCCCGATTATCAGCTTTGTATGTTGAAAATTGAGACGACTCACGTTTATTCTGCGGTCACTTGATGCGCTGGCGAACACGGTGGGATTATGGGGTGACCACGCCAGATGCAAGACCTCATCTTCATGCGAGTCAAATGAATGTAATTTCTGAGACTGTGTTAATTGTCGTATATCCCATAGTCCTATAGTCTAGAAATAGCTTAAGCTGAAAAGCAAAACATAATGAGGAATAAAGAAAGCATACTTTATCCGCGCTACCAGTTAGGATCAAATATTCACTTGCTGGACTGTACGCAACACTCAAAATTTCCTTATCATGAGCTTCAGTTTTACTTGTCGGTGCCTTCGAATCTCTGGCATCCCAGCTTTGAATCCAGATTAGATAAGTTGACCGAGTGCAAAAACCTGTCGCGAACTGGAACCTACAGACAAAGTAGTCGATCATCCCCTACGCTTGCAAATACGTTTTCTCGCGTAGCATGCCAACTGACATCGCCCACAACAGAAGTATGTCCTCTAAACACTTGCAGAGGTTCCAGCGTTGATTTTGCTTTGGTATAGGAATTGATATCCCTGATGATGAATCAGTAAAGACGGTCCGTCTAATAAAGTGGACACAGTACCATTGGCAGATGGTCATATCTTCGCTGGCACTTAGGATCATTCCCGCTTTGACGGGATTCCAAGCCAATCCAAAACTACATAACGAAAAAAAGACCGTTTTAAATGATGAGTTCCGGTTTTGTAGATTTGTCTTGTCATACCCTTCTTTTGTTTGTCCTATCAACTTTAAGTCTGGTTTACACACACCCCCTCGTTCAGGTTCGGAACTGTGCTTCGTTCGGTCGAAAATAAACGTTTGCCCAGACACAGTCTATATATACAAGACATGATATGAATTATCCTACAACGTAGGAGAAAGAGAAAACAGGTACACACTTTCGTTGCGATCAAATCTGGGTTTTGTGGCATATATCGGGCTCGATTAACTTCGCCCTCATGATTAATTCGTTGTATAACTTGGACTCTGGGACCTGTTAATGTGTGGCCACCGAGTTCTGTCGAACGCACGAATACAGAAAACTAGATAAGATATCATTGACAAGCTTGATGACGAAATCACGCACCTCCTCGGTCATCGTCGTAGTCTAATCGGTCTAAAGCAACTTCTTCTCGTTTAGGAAGATGTACTGTGGCAATTTGAAGGTAATCTTGAGCTTGCCCGGATGTATGTGTGCCGAGTAAGAGACGATGAGTTGTGTAAGACTTGTCTGGAGGACTGCGAACAGTTTAGGAAACACCAAGCTTAAGAATGAAGGTAAAGCTACGACTGACTCTTCGCGATCCGGAAACCATTGGCAAGTCAAGGTTGGCCATTGTAATGCATGGGTGATGACTACATCATAAAGAAACGGCGCATTTTTTTTCCTATTGTTGCACCAGATCAGTTAACTACGCCACGGCAGTTTGATAGATACAAAACAAACCATATTTTATATTCCTTTGAAGGCCAGAGATAGAAAGAATCAAATCAATAATCCGCCTTGTTGGTCGAAGGATAAGCACGCACTTCATTGATGATTTTGTTCTCTTCTTCTGCAATAGCCTCATCATCGTCTTCCAGTCCCGGTTGAGCCGGCTTCATTGTTATGATGTTTCCGCAGTTACTTGGGCGTATGGATGGAACGAAAAAAGAGGTGTAAGAGACGGACACTACGTTGCAGGACAAAAGGCGCGATCTCCGGAGACAGAAATGTCACCGAACGCGTCCGCGAGTTTTACGCGCTTCTTGACACTTGATGGCGAATTTCCCACTTGTAGTCCATGGACAACAGCACACTTTGTTTGTGGATTCAATGAAAGTGGACGCGGAGCTGTCCAGTATGTTTATTTTGCCTAACATGATTTGTACAGTAATCACAGCGACGGGGGATGTCAGAGTATGAAGAGATATCAGTGGTCATGTTTACTACTAGCACTGTAAGGTATAATAGATCTATGAATATTCCTTTTCCCATTTTGCGAGGAGTTTCTCTAAATCGAAAGCGGGATCTTCTGGATTCGTAACGACTACAACAAGATCTCGAATTAGTAACAGCAAAGGGACGCCGAGGGAACAGGAACAACCACAACTCACTATCACTTTTACCAGCCTGTTGTTTATTTTTCCATGCATCCCGAGCTTGTTGGATAAGCTGTTCTCGTCTGTCGGCATGATGGTGTTCTTTTCTCAAATCTTCTTTAGCTTGTAGTGTCCGTCGATGCATGATACCGTATAGTGCACCACCGATTAAAGCGGAATAACGCACAACCTGTTCAATTCAACGTCAACCGCCAAAGGCAGAGACAAGGTTATATATCCAAGGCAGACTCAGCGGAATAAGCGGGATAGTTTTCCACATACGTTTACAGTCGGAGAAGCCATTTCTTATTCCAAGTCGAGGCGGGAAGAAAAGCGTCAACTTCAGTTGTCAAGAAATGAGTGGAAATCCTTGTCAGCTCTGCTGGCCTGACGAAGCTTTTGTTATCAGTGTCTGGGAATAGTAGTCTGTATTGTTTAAACGCAATAAAATAAACAAAACAGGTCAATGAGTTTATCAATGAATCCACTACAGGAAAGGGCATTGTACACTCACCTCGAAGAAAAGACGTCGTCAGCGGCAAAAACCGGGGTGAGACTTTTTGCTTCCGCGGCTTTTTTTCGCAAGTGCTGCCGATCACGAACCTCAACAAAGCAACATGTATTACTTGGGCACTTCTACGCGGGTTTGATACTAACTTGCTACAGAAAGTCCCTACATGACTTATGCGAGAGTACCAGGAGGTAAAACTTAGTAATTTGACAGCTTTCATGTACCTTTACAAGCTGTAGAGTCGCAACACCGATCGTTCCGATTTAGAACTTGTCGGGGTTGTGTAAAGTGAGGCTGTGGCTTTGAGTTTAATTTGAAAGTGTATTAATGGTGGTTCATTCAAGCGAAAGAAGATCGATTGAGGAAGGACACAAGTGTATACCGTGTGTAACGTCACTCACGCGATGAAGGTACGAGTTGACCCGATCGCTAAAATTTGAAGCGCTAGGTATTCAGGCTTCTGAAAGACAATATTCTTCTATTTTATAGGAATGCCTGTCCACATTTTTTCGCAGTTTCTGATCATAATGATTATCTTGATTGTGTTATCCTGTCCAACCTCTACAAGGTGTTCACATGCAACTCGCGTGCCTCAGGAAGCGTGGTCAGTCGCGCCCCGTCAATACAAGTTTACCCATTTCTAGATGTTTCACCCAAGATGTCTACTGTCCCGAGGTTTCATAGACAAAAGTGGAGCTAGTGCAACAGTCTGGAAAATTAGATATTCAGCCGAGTTTTCTTCCAACACAGTCTACCAGATTGTTTTGAGCGGACGAGTATGGTGAAAACTTAATAGCTCCATAACTCCAACGATAACGTCATAAAATCATCCGATAACAAACATACCGGCATATCCCAATCTCGGTGTAAAACCGGGATGACGAGAGCATTCACTAAACACTGTGTCTGGACCACTTCCGAATTCACCTGCTCTGTCAATGGCAGCCGGTCTGATGACCGTCCGCGCCATCTCCCAGCCGATATAGAGTTTGGCAGCAGACTAGCTCAAAGAGCAAAGGTACAAGCATTGGGGGGGCTTGGTGCATATGACTAACCAATTCAATTTCTAGTCACGCATCATATGATTTGTCCACCTGGTTTTGTGTTTGCTATCATGCCACGCCGCACACGAGTCACGGACAATTCAAAAATGGTTTAGCTGAAAATTGGGCTATTCAAGAGACCCTCTGAGGCATTTGAATAATCAGGGGGTCGTCAATATATATATTTTAGTTCACTTAGTCCGGTTTTCATAGATGAAATACATACATATTGCAAAGTGCACATGTGCACGGTTGTCCAACCCTCTCACGATTGCCACACCGTCATTCGGATTCAGTCTGGCTACATATGTCCGCAAAACCAAATTTCCTATAGGCTGGACAATAAGGAATAACAAGCGTGATAGCGGAACAAATAAACACATACACACATAGGCTGGACGCGCGCATATAATGGAAGACGAATCCTGTTTTTACATATGCGCCACATCAAAGTTCCGACGCCGTTCCGTCAGTGAGAAAGCACTCATAAAACAATTGCGCTGTGCTTTCAAAAGTTCGAATTTCCGGATCAGTCACCTAGGCACCTTTTTCTTCCGCAGTCAGTGAACCAGTGAATATAAACACATTCAGTTTTGAAATGAATTACAAGCCAATACTTTTTTGAGAACAGAACAGGTATGTACTGTATGTACATAGTTCTCTCAGCCAATTTAGTGCCGATAAGATGGAGATACAATATAAAATATCGGCGCATGTGCGCACGGACGCCCTGAAAAGATGTCATTAACTGAATTGGAATGGTTCTCGTGAACTCAATGGCCAGCGTTTCGCTATTGCGCTAAGATTGAAGGGATGGCCACAGGGGCCTCGTGACTATTCTTAATCGAGCGAAGATAGTATTAGCCCGGTGTCTATCGAAGTGGCACAACGTCTGATACAGTAATACAATACATAAACCATAAAAAAAAATCTCATTAAGAAAATGGAGAAAAAAATGATAGGTTTTGGGTTACAGTATCCAAAGAAAAATGGACAAAGCAATAACGCGGTATCAAAACAACAGAACAGCAGTATTCGTCAAAGAGAAGGGGAACAGATGTTTGTTTTTTGCTATGAGAACGATAATTAGATGGAAAGATGCGTGTTAGAGTTGGACGACATACAGGCAACAAGTTTAGTTCAGTTCACCAGCTGGGTGCAGCGATAGATTGACGTGCTTCGAGAACTGCCAGACCAAGAACGCAAGTCAGTCAAAGTGAACAAAATATTATAAGCCGTAGATAAGCAACTCACCATTGTTCTGATCGTCGATGAGGACTATAGGAACTGCTGAAACGAACTCTGCGAGCGTGATAGCTGCTAAAGCAATCCAAACGGTAAAGCGCTGCATGACCATAGAGTCAATCTTTCCTAGGGGAGTTTCGCAGAGGGCTGAAGGAAGAGAGTGCAAGCAGAGGAGTGAGACACTAAGCGGGAAGCGTCGAATAAAAAGCAGCCTGTCATCCCTTTTAAATGGTTTAGTCCAAAGGAAAACAGCTGAATACTTTCGTCTATCTAGCGCCAAGAATGACTAAACGCGCCACAGACGCCAGTGTTTAGCGCCAGCCACATTTGAGCCGAGCCTGACTTCCGTTTGGGCACAGCGTTTTTCTCACTGCCTGCTCCATCGAGTTATGTATACATATCTCGAATCAGAAATCTTTTTTTTTCTGCTCTGCTTCTGCTTTTGACGCCCTATTAGGATCAGGAGCGTATCTCCTTCCTTTGAACAAAAATCGATGTCGTCATAGTTCATCTATCCGCCGGGGAGTGGTCTTTTTTTCTCTGCGCGGTTTTGAAGTCATCTCTCGATTAGGATTCGATGTTGAAATTAAGCTCTATGAACTTTGTCAATTGACATTGGGCTAATTAGCTCCTCGATGAACGTGATCAAGTAAAACGTAAAACGCAGCGTAAATGGCTCTCCATGGGACACCACAGACACCTCGAGATTGGAAGAAGTGAGATCTAAAGTCGTGCTTTGCTAATATATTATTGCTTCGGCTGCACACAACGCCTATGTCCATCCATATATTTCGCCAATGTATGTACATCTTGTGTTTCTGTGGGATCATACAATTCAACTCCTTAACTGCGGACAGGGTAGCTAACGACTGTGCATAACCGTTACCCGGGTACCTAACACATGTTGAGATAAGCACCTGGCTCATAGTTTAATCGATCTAAGTTTATTGAAATTTTAAAAGAAAAGCATGATTCCCCAAGCAAGAACAATAATGCATTTTTTTTCGACTACCGAGAGGAAGAAAGTACATATCAACCTTGCTACACTTCGATTGTACATGTTTATTAAAAGGTCAGTCGACACCCGACAATTACCTCATAGAGGTTAGACCACTTGAAAAGAACGGATAGTGGGAAGATACCGAGCATTCGATAACTTAAGGGGGTATGCTCCGAAAAATGAAGAGAAGATAAGAAGAAAGTTCGAGGAGACCAAGGCATTTGCAAACGATTGTGATAAGGATAGGTGCAACTTGACAGCAATTAATAAACGTTGCATAGCGTGGACCATCAGCATAGAATTAACTTACTAACAAAAGCCGTTCAGAAGATTCAGTACTACACCTGATTCTCAGAATTTGGGGAGCGTTTCCAACCAGGGGTGGTTACGCCGAAATCTATGAAATGCAGATGTATTAGTTTACAGCAAAAGAGAAAATTAAAGAGTCTTTTAAAATGAAGAAGAAGAATGGTACTCGCCGCCCGGAGTCGGAGCTGCGCTGACTTGAGCGAAGAGAAAAGCAGCGACAAAACTGACAAGGAATTTGACCGACATGTTCGTTACGATTGCGGTTGTGTCTATCAGGGTGGGGGCGACAACAAGACAAGCTCTTATATATACCTACGGTGCTTTGCTGGTCACGACATACCGTTATGATCAGGGATACCGGGAGTGCCTGACCGAAAATGACTTTTGAACGACTCAAGATCTGAATATCGCTCCACCTTTACCCCTTATCATGGCAAAAGAAAAACCTTTTTGCGCCAAGGGTATAACACATACATACATACGTGTCTCGCGTTGAACTCAAAATATGTTACTGGCATTACGAGTCATTTAGTGTAAGTTTATCTAATAATCAGGCACGATGAACGAATCCTCGTTATCCAATTTTTTTTAACGATTCCGGCCAAGAATACTCCGTGCCGGAATCGTGCCTTGCGCGGTCTTACTTGGACGAAACTAGCTCAAGTATGTTTCATGGACAGCCTGGCGGATATCATCTAAAATGGTTTATACTAACCATCTCTTTTTGCAAGTGTTTTTTTTTTTATTTTCAGAAAAGGTCAAGCCTTGGCGGTGTTTGGCGGAAGCAGGGTGCTTGAAACTCTTCTCCTGACTAGGTTTCCCTGTAGGAGAAGAATTTATTTTTATAAGAAACGTTCCATGGTGGCGTAGGATTTTTTTTTTAGTATCTACAAGCTTATATACTTGCTTGGAAATGCAGGGAACTAGAGGGAACTACACAAAGGCCAGTACCGGCGATTGAATGATTCAGCCGAGGTCAGCATGCGACACAACGGCGTCATGCCGTTTTCATGACTACAAACGGGAAATGGTCAAGAGTCTGCAAAAGCGTGCTCTCAACCTACTATCGTACCTTTGGTTCTTTCCAGGCTGATTCGGACCTATTCGGACTGGCGCTTGACGGTGAGAGCGTCCCATACTATTGTAATCTGAATACATAAAAACCCGGTCAAGTCTCTTCCGGCGATGTCTTGGACGGTGGAAGTCGTTTGCGACAATTAATATTCAATTCATATGGTACAATAAAGCCCGAACTCTTGATTAGCGGATCAAGCTCAAGTTTAACGCGTTCAATTTGGCCCTGGGCCTGAGTTTGGGGGTATTCCAAGCTACTTACAAACGTCCGAATTTGATCAGCTCCTTCAATATCGAGACTTCTCTCCCCGTGTTTCTTGCTATACTAAATGAAATAAGTTTCCATTTCAAGTATTTTCTCTATGACGGACCCTTATCGTCATCTATGATGACACGGCCGAACTCAAAACTTCCTTTCTGCTGTTAATCCACCCAACTCGGTTTTTGGGCGGTGTCTTTAATTGGAATACTAACCGCCCAAAAAAAAAGACGGCTAATCGAATTAACTCAAGGTCTTTGTAAAAAAAAATCTGGGAGTTGCTCCGACCCCCACTGCTGACTGGCGAATGAACCTTTTGGATAGCCGAATAACCAACGGTTAAAAATCCAGGAACACCATTCAGGTATGTACTCTTGTTCTCAAAAAGGTCCGTCTTTACCCGGAGAATGCCGGAGAGGACAGGTGACAGCAGCGCCGGCCCATGGACTAAACAAGTTGGTGCTTCGTTTCTCATTTTACTAATAGAATTTTTCGAACCGAGGTGAAATCTCTCCGTTGTCATTGTCTTTACAGGTGGTCCGTGCGATTAGACCCTGAGCAGCAGTCTACATTCACTGAATAATAGCACAATCAATATACAGTATGCCATACTACCCAGGAATCGGAAGGCTCCCTGAGAAAATGTCCATAAACAGCAAATAAAAAACAGGAACTAGCAAGGGCAAAGCAAACTAAACGAGAACATTAATTGACCGGGCTAAAGCTAAAGGACAGTCGTTAGCTTTCAAGATCGAGTCAAGGCATCACGGTTGACTCACACGATTCGCAAATTGACAGGTTATGAATAGTCCAATATCCCTATTTACCATGGAGGGGAGTCAACGAAGTCACCGTCTCTGACGACAAGGGAGTCTGTCATTATGTGTCGATGAGTTATCTTCTCAGTTTGAAGTATGTATGACGTGACGGGACGGACGTACCAGGTTGAGCAACGGGAACTGCAGCGCTCAATTGAGCAAGGACCAAAGTAATGAAGGTGGATATTAACGAGAGACGCATTTTTTTTTCTTTGTAGACAAGAGGTGATATCAATTCAAAAAAACCAATGAACCGGATTGCACGTTGGACGGGCGGGTGACTCTTTAGAGCGAGTGTGGGTGGGTGAGGAGGTGATGTGAAAGGTCCAGGTGAGTTTTGTCTTGTCTGGGAAGAAGGCAATTTATATATGAAAAGAGCGAAGAATCGCTGATCATCTCATGGTGATATAATTATAATTATAATAATATACCTCACGTCTCAATATCAATACCAGTGCACTTGATGTGGAAAGCCTTTTGAAAATCCCATCATCGATACATCCATTGGCGTCAGGTACGGGAAGCTAACTAAGAAAAGACTTGTCCAGATAGGCTAGGCCCGAGGGTAAAAAGGCGTCTAGTTCTCCGCTGCAGTGAAAAATCCCAAACTCGTATTCCACTCCAAATCACCCTTTTCTAAACATGTGAAGGGAAATACACGAAGGCTTTATCAAAACGAAAGTCAGGGTTGCTATGATTTCCACCTCACCATAGTACCCCCGTTCACCCGTTCACCTATTTTTATTATTGTTGTGGCGTGGAACGGGAGCTCACTCGGCATGAACCTTTGGCAGTACTCTTTTTTTAAAATAAACAGGCACCTCGGTCGACTTTTTGAATTTCAATCATACTTCTGACTGCGTTACTGCGGAACCCCCAAGGACTCCAAGTGATGGATAGATACAGACGGGGCACTGCGCAGGGCAACACAATGATTGAGACTCAACTTCTCAAATACGAATTATACGCATCATGTAGCAGCTAAAGAACCTCGACTCATGAATAAAATATTATTAACGGAGATGCAGATAAAAATATTTATTGCTCTCGCGGCCGAATCTCATTTGGTCTTGTGCCAAGTCTTCGCCGCTCTCTGGGGTCTGGAGTGGAGGAGAGAACGTCCGATTCACGCTATTGGACGCGAAATGCGTAAAACAAAATATTTATAGAATGTTATTTAAATTATAACCGGCTGTCTTATCATCATGGTCAGCGGTTGAAAAATCTACCCTCTACTATTGGCTGGTCATCGATTCACCGCCATAAACACCATGATCCATCGGAACTTGGCTGATCATTAATGACATTAGTTCAGGTATCCAGTGTTCAACATAGGATTCATCGAAGCGCATGGTGAAAGATGGTCCGAACTATGACGATTTTTTACGACGTGAACGCCGGGCGCCCCTCTGAATGAACTTGCTTAAAAGCATACCTATTTTAAAACAAACTTCATTTTTTTTGATACGTACGTTTCGGTAATGTTACAATATCATGATCTTTTAACTGCACTCTTTGATTCTAAGCGACCTTCAGTAACAGCTTTCCAACCGTGTTTCTCCCGACTATGTCGTCATGTGTAGCACGAACGCCTTCTTCGGTGAAAGGATATTCCTTAAAAATATTGACTTTCACCTTTCCAGCACCAATCAAGTCCCACAGCTCGGAAGTATATTTTTGAACTTCTTCCTGTGTAACCAGATAACTGAATAACCTAGATTGACATTGACACACACAATCTAAGAAGAACGAAAAAGAAAACGAGGAAGAAGAAGAACGCACGTCGGACGGCAAACTTTCAAGTTCTTCTCCGTCAGCTTGAGTGCTGTTTCAACGCAGTGTTAGAAAAACGATATCATTCCGAAAAAGCCGTTCGTTTATGTATACTGACGAGGGAAGGGAGGTACGACACCGGAGGCATTCCCAACCGAGACGATCGTTCCTTTACGTTTGATAAGCTTAAAGTTATTTTCCCACCTGGAACATGCCATCCAATCAATAAAGAATCATCCAGATACGGTTAGTCCATGCCTCACTCACGTATCCTTCCCAACACCATCAAACACAGCAGAGACGCCTTCGCCATTGGTTATCTCGAGGACACGAGCGACAGTGTCTTCCTTGGTATAGATGATCATTTCCGTTGCGCCATGTTCTTTAGCGATACGAGCTTTTTCCTCGCTCGAAGTTGTTCCGATAACTTTGGCACCAACATGTGCCATAAGCTGCGTAAAAAACAATCCTATCAAACCACAATTTTGTTTCAGTTCTTCAGCAGCATGCTCCTCCTTTTGATCTCTCCTTCTGAATCGGAAGAGAGGCAAAGAACAAAAACGACTTGCCTAATCCACCGGCTGCCGTGTGCACAAGGATCCATTCTCCCGCTTTGACAGGATAGGCTTCGGTGATAAATGTCAAGGCTGTCAAACCTTGGGTGAATGATGCCGCTCCAAGACGAGTAGAAATCGATGCCGAGAGAGGAACAACACGTTTCCACTGCACTGCAGCATACTCGGCGTATGAACGTCCAAGCTGTCAATAAACTTGTTTTAAAGTCTGGTTCTTGCGACACACTGGGTATCTAAACATACAACGACAACCTGATTCAGGAAGTGCCATTTTTAAAAATAAGTCCACGCAAAATGGGTGTGAAATTCCTGACAACTCGCCTTGGTTCCAATCTGGAGGTTGTTACTCTTGTACCAAGGATCTTCAAGAACTTTAGGATCAGTTGGAAGCTGAACCACTTCTCCAGCTCCTTCCGTTCCCATAATCAAAGGCCATCCCGCTTGATTAGGATAAATACCCTTTCTCTGATATGTATCGATGAAATTAATGCCAGCCTATACATCCCAAAAAGCAAGAATATCAAAAAGACAAGGTCAGCAAAGAAAACATGAGTCAAAATAATTTCCCAAATTATTATGCCGGGAAAATCACATCTTCAAGATACACACGTATTCGACTTTGACTAACACCTCTTCTGGGCCCGGTTTAGGCACATCAAGGACGATTTCCTTGATAGCAGACGAGTCGCCGTGTTCGTTGATGCCAAAAGCGCGCATCGTAGCCGGAATGGTTGCAGAAGAAGACATTGTAGCTCTGAAGGGAATTCTAGAGTGTGCAACGAAAGAAAGAGGCCTAGGTTTGAAATAGTGCAATGCCAATATACGGAATCCCATTTACTGATCATTCTCAGAGGTGATGACGTGAACATGGGTAAGCTGGATGACTAACCTATCTAACCTGGCCCGTAAGAATGTTCATCCGTATCGAGTTGTATATGCTGAGAAAATCAGGGTTGTTCATGCTACAGAAATTTCAAATTAAAATTATATTCGATGTCCCAGTGTGATTCAACCAGCACCACGATTCTATGTACACTTGGGCGACGAATAGCATATACAGTTACTTCTACTTACATACTTACTAAATTAATATAATAAGTATATATACCAAAACCAAATTCGTGCGAAAACCAGCGAAAAGAAATAATGAAAACGAAACTGTTTGGATGGTGAAAGATGCATTATAAAAAAATTGGATGGAAAATGAAAATAGCGTGATTGGTGAACGTGAACAGCGATGATGAGATGCTGTAGAGATTGCAGTGTTAATGAATGTGTGGTTCATATAAGAAAGAGGACATGCGAGCGATAGCATAGATAAGAAAGCCTTGTGCAGTTCAGAGACCATAAAGTGATGTAGAGAAAACCATTAGCTTTAAAGTTGGGAGGACCATCGTTAACTCATAACACTTCAAGTCCGCCGCTCAAGCCTTTCTGCTGCCATTCTGCTCTCCATTGTTTCATTTTTTCCCGAAGCTTCCAATCGTTGAGGGCGGTCTCCATCCAAGATAGAAGCTTATCCTCGTCTTCGGGGACAAAGAAAGATGACAAAAGAGACAGAATTGTTTCAAAAGAAGAGTTCGGGGACTGAAAGGTATCTGGAAGGCACGGTCGCTCAGAATCGAGCTTAGACAAAAGAACAAAGGTTTCATTACCTCTGAATACCCATAGGATACCAACAGATGCCATAACAAGGGCATCTTTTCCCTCAAGGAAAAACACGTCCCAAAGTCGAAGCTGAGTCTGAAAGGGCACCGTATTTGCAAAGAGAGTAATGAACCATTTGGTAGTATAAGAAGTTGAAGATATCATATTCTTTTTCTATATAAAGTCATTAATAAAAAGAAGGATAACAAGGGGGACAAGTGAACACTTACAAAGACGGCATAAACCCCAGGCATTTTCTCCGAAACGACACGCTCCATCACATAAATGGCCTCCAAAAGTCCGGGAAATCCCGGCTTGACAACGTTGTGCATATCATACATAGCACATTCATGTAAGATAACGAGGATGGCATATGCCTTTTCAGGCTCGAAATATAAGAGGAGCGTCGCCGCGATGGGACCCATACCTTGGACATACCCACATTCATCACACCGCAATGAAAAAGCATGCAAGACGCGAAATAGCGCTCGCTGACCCGATCCATAACGTGTTCTGAATGTGATATGACCCGAGATAGTTCGAGGAACGTCCAAGTCAATTTGAATGTCGAATGTAGAAGGTTTATTGAGGGTATTCTTGAGAGAAAAAGTCAATAAGCTACCAAAACAAAACCAAAAAGATAGCTGAAGACAGAAATACACACAAAATAATCTTGTTTCAATACTTCGAATCGATCTCTCTGAACACCCGCAAATTTTTCGAGAAGGACACCCCACGCGGCAGCGCGCCATGCATCTGGCACGCCCTTGTATACGCGCTCTCGAAATTTATGTTCCTTCTTTGGGTTAACTGTCCAGTAAAGAACGTTTCCACCACCGTAGACAGTCGTGTTTCCAGAAGCTTTATTAGCGGCTGACGAGTGCCGATCTGTTGAGGGTGATGTCGAAGGCGAATGCAAACGTGAATGTGGTGGAGTTGAAGACGAAGAATGCAGCTGTGGATACGAGTTAGAAGTGTAGACGCGTGAGTGTGTAGGTTCAGGAAGTGGGATAAGCATTCGATGCCATTTCGATAATCTGGAGGTTTCATGACGAGGAGGTGGCGGGTTAGCGGAGGAAGGCGAAGGAGAGTTAGACTGTGAATGCGAACGAGAATGCGAGCGGAAAGAATTAGGTGAAGCTGATCGCGACTGAGAGGATAAAGTTTTCGGAACGGTCAAGTTTGGAGGAGCAGGAGACGGAGTACGTGGAAGAGATGGAACTCTCACTCCGGCTTTGAGCGGAGACACCGGAGCGCTTTTGGATGGAGATGGAACAGGTGAAAGTTTCTTTGTAAAGGGAGCAGCGGGAAGGACAGCAACTCTGTCTATCTGAGAAGTAGGCGGCAAGTAAAATCCATATCTATCGACCATAGAGAGAAACCTAAGCTCGTCTTCTGGGGACGATCGAAATTTGGCGGCGTCCACCTTTGTCTGAACCGCGTTGGTCTTAGTTCGTGTCAGCTCCATACCATCTTGAAAACCGTCTCCGGGAACGCCGTGGAGCTCAAGCTGAGCGTATGTAGAACGAATATGAAAGGACTCGTTATCTTCACCAGGAGCTGGTTTAGGTTGTCCCATTAATTCTTCTGAATTCGTTTGCGAAGATTGTTGGTCCTGGAGTTGCAAAGTTTGCATTAACGTGGACACAACAAAGTCGTCGTTTGCATTTGCATCAGGCTCGGGATTCTCCATGACACAGGATAACGGACGATCGGACTCCGCAGAGGCTGATTGACCGGATGAATACATAGAGAATATGTTTAGCGCAGTGTCTTCGCTGGAACTACGCACTTGCAGGCTGTACGGCCGTTGCTGTGCGATATCATGTGTTGTAGGTGAGAGCACTGCTGCAACTGACATCGGCAAACGACGAACGGACAGCTCGTCGCAGTTTATCAAATACAATGAGAGAAGAAATTACTAGAGCAACGAGTCTCTTGACGACCTGGGGTCGAAACAACGATGATGATGATAGACTCGAATGCGAAGGCAGACTGAAAGGGAGTGGACCAACGTGTTTGAGATCGTGCCCAGGGTTGGTAGACAGGTATATAAATATTATATGATGAGACGTCGTCTAATTCACTGAGAGTAATTATGTATGTACACAACTGTCCATAGCGGACAAGCGCTCGTATTCAGGTATTGAATCGGGTCGCACACTGAACACCATCGCCATTCTACATGCCAGCGCATCAGAATACATAGTTGCATGTCATGTCAAGAAGATGTCGGATGGTGCAATGATACAATGTCAGAAAACGTTCAATGCAGTTAGATAGATATTGATGGTGTTGATTGGCCGAGTGAGAGCAGCGCGATTTACCGGAATCAGAAAATCAATTACACACTGTATATAGATGGGTAATTTATGCTTACCCAGAGTCTAAATGCACGAGCACATGACAGTGGAACAACCATAGTCCAGGGGCATCCGCTACGAAGCGTATAACGGCATAGCCCCGTCGAGGAATACTCATGGTATCTCGCAATACCGGCGCAAGACGTGGCACGTCGTGACCGGTGCGGTAGTCGTACATTCCCCACCCGACTCGGGATCTGAATGTCGTGAGGGGATAAAAGTGGTGACCATGCTATGTTACGTATTTATCAGACTATACAATATTTTTACATTGGAATATGTATACATACCAAATGAAGCGGATGCGGCCCGTCGTCCAAGTTATTGATGATGATTTCAATTACTTTCGTCTCTTTACGATCTGTAACATAAACGAGTTCATGTTTGCTCGCCCAACCTCCAGCACCTTTGTCTTCCGTATTTATATTGCCGCTTGTTGGAATTTCATTCCTGAGAATCATCGGCGACCACAAGTCAGGTTGCCAAGAGCTTTGGTTAAAGTATCCGTATGGAATTCCCCCAAGGCTATCGAATTTCATTGTATTGATGTATACCATAAACTGGATATCTGCCGCAGGTAAAAGTACCTGTTCTGACGCTTCCAGTTGAAATAGATCGAACGACGGCTGGGCCGTATCATTCTGGATCGCGAAGTCTCTCGTCTGCGGTATGGAGGCAAAGGGTATGTACCGCGGATCGCTGTAAAATATGGGAAAGAAATGCTTGAAATCCATCACTGGATCTACAGGGTGCAAGTCCATCAATGGCCGATTCATAGTGCTGTACGAATGAATGACTTACTCGCCATATTGAAATCCCTTTCATTAAACCGTGCTCTCATCCAAAATGACTCTCCAGCTTTGATCGGAGTCAGACCATTGTATTCAACGTAAAAGGAATATCTTTGCCCTGGAGAGATCACCACCGAGCTAACGAGATGTGGTTTTACAGAGGATCCATCAGCTTCAACGAGTGTTAGACTATGAGAGCCCAATGACACTTCAATATCAGCAAGGTTCCTGTCAGATTTCTCAGATATTAGTAAAAGAGAGCCAACTCGGACTTTTAACTCACCCAACGTTGATCACTCTAAATCGTTTGCGTCGATTTGAATCCGGATTCATGACGATTAATGGTTTTCTGCCTTTGCTGGAGTCACATTCATACCACCGGATTAAACGACCACAATCAAAATTATTCACGCCATTAAGTAAAATCATATCTGGCGTAGGTTCCTATACCGCGAAAACTCAGAACCAACATGTTACAGAAATCACTCTCATACGTACCCAACCAAGGCTCTTCTTACTTCTGTACCATCCAACCACCTCTTCGGCCGTGCGATGATACCAATCTCCTACCATTACAAGATGTTCTTCGTCATAATCAGCATTCGCCTTCGAAACATCTTGTGAGGATAGGATGGGCTCGTGTATGATGAATGCACCGTATAACCCGTCACCTCGTTGATGGTTCGAGTGAGAATGCCACCTAACATAAAAAGTATCAAGAAGATACGAAGGGCTATAAAGCTTATATTTCCCTCTTACCAGTATGTCCCACTTTGCCTTTCGTCGATGACGAAGTTATAAGTGAATGAACCATTCACTGGAATAGGACACTGAGATGTTTTCACATCGACTTGAAACGTAGTGATAGCTATTTGCGTACTTGGGTAACACCGGTAGCTCCATCCATTGCATTAGACCCAAGATGTCGTATTCCATGAAAATGTATAGAAGTGGTCTCATTATTCGGTAGCGAATTCTTGACGGTTAGAATGATCCGGTCTCCTGAACGAGCTTCAATTGTTGGGCCGGGGAATTGTCCTAAAGAAAGTAGGATGTCAAACGTCGTCATCCACTAGGAAGCAAAAATATGCATACCATTCACAGTGTAGACACTTTTGGTAACGCCATCTGGGGCCATTCGAGTTTCATACCCAATTACCCAAGTTAGAACATGATCGGTTACCGGTCGTCTTCTGTGTCCTGAGGGATTTAATCGCGAAGGGAAATTATCTGTAAGTTGCGGGTTGAATTTATTGAGAGTTGTGACAATAGTGGGTGGAATAGTGTCGATGTCGTCCCCGGACTTGAGCCCGATCGCTTCACCAATGCTTCCTGAAATATGGACTACTTGGGAATATTCATTTCGGCTTAACAAAGAGAGGGTAAGGAAGACGAAAATTGAAGCGGAAAGGAAGAAGATGAAGGTTGAGATTCTCGGATATGCTTGTTGGCCTTTCGCCGTCTTTGTTGACGACCTCGGAGCCCCTGGTCGCGGGAGTAGTGTCTGTCCTTGTTGCTCATCACTGGAGCCGACGACAGAGCGCGAAGAGAACCAAGTCATCAGAGCTCTGGGACTGAACAATCCGTTAGGAAGAGTTCAACTCAACAGCTGCGTCGCCGACTATTCGTCAACTGGTTTTTCGATTCAGCTTCCGAAATGGTGGAATTGAATTATTTCAATGGAGAAATGATTTACAGAATCTCATCTTACCCGTTTCACATACTGATAATTACTGATCATGTGCCCCTCAGCTTGAGAAGGCAATAATGTAGTGAACGTGCGTTGGCGCCGCGTGTGCATGTGTACAAACGCTTCTGGAATCAATTATCAATAAAGAGGCTGAAGCTTCGGCATTTGGTCTCCGAATTCTGTCTGTATCATTTAACAAACGCACTGACAAAGCATATCTGCCAGTCAAGATTATGAGATACTCGATCATTAGTTTGTAAATTATTTCGTGGAGCTCAATGGAGCTTGAGGATTACTAGTAGTTCTAAGCAACCATCCGTTACTTCGACGACTTGGAGCCTCAAAGCAAACAAGACAGACTTTGTATACATACGTACATTCAACAAATTTTACTTCTCCTACAAAACTAGACAATGCATCTTACCATACACTTCTTTTCTAAATCTATCCGAAGTAGTTTCAATCAACGTCCAGGTGAAAACCCGGTCCCAGAATCAGTGCTCTTAGTTACAGAGAATACCTGGAACGATGTTGGCGATTTGTTCAAAGCAATTTCCTGAGTTTTTCCATGGCTTGAAAGAGCGATAAACTCAGAACTATGCAAGCTGTTGATGGTGTAACCCTGCCCATTTCCGAGATCTGTAATGTTAAAGATAGCGGCGTTGTTGCGAGAAGAGGTTCCCTTCAAATCCTTGTCAATATATGTGTTCGTTGGGGCACCCGTGAATTGAAGTTTAAATGTCGTGGCAGGTGGGGGCGAAGTTGCGTGAAGAACGAAGCGAATGTCATCCGAAGAAGAAGCAAACTTGGAAGAAGGCGGTGCTGAAGTGAGTCCCAAATCACGCGTCGAATGGTCGTAACTCAAAACCATATTGTCCGCTTGGAAGACAAGGAAACGACCTTCGGTCAGGGAGCCGCGAACAGACTATAGCAAGTTAGTTTGAAAAATATTGCCACAGATAGCCTACCTACCTTGAACCCATTTTCAATAAATAGGGAGTTTTCTCGAGTTTGTTGACCGTAAGGAATCGGTGGGGTGGTTTCGGGGAACATCGCCTCGCATAACTCAGCACCTAATTGACGGATAGCATGAATAGAGAGAATATTAAAAATGAAGGGTAAACTTACCAATGAATTGTCCCTTCGAGTTCGTCAACGGCGGAGGGGGCATAGGAATGTTCGGATTGCTGAAATCAGGCTAGAATTTTTTTTCAGCTCTCAAAACTTTACAGCCCATCAAGAGAAAGACTTGCATTGGCAAAATTAAACATTTTTACAAGATTGTCCATATTTTCACGACGCCAGAAATTGATTTCGGGCGTCTTCACTGGTGTTCCTTTGGCAGCCAACCATTGTTCCTGAAGTTATTGGTAAATTTTTTAATAAAAAATGAACCGGTCTTACAAGAAACATTATTTGAGATGTGTGATCAGAATGTGCTGTATAAACATTTCCTCCTCGAGTCCAAGGGCTGATAACGTAGAATGGTAGACGGAAACCAGGGCCTGCTACTACAGCAGTTGTCCCCGGCTCAAACGGATCCTATGAACGGTAAGCATTTCATTGGAAAAACATAAAGAACAAAAGACAAACGGTTGGCATCCATTCTCCAGAAGTATTGAATGGAGAAGTAGTTGGAATCACGCTAGTGTCAATAAATTATTTAAAGCTGAAAAGAAGGATATTGAAAGTAAACGTACTGATCCGCCCATCCTCCAGTTTCGTCATATGAAATTATCAAGGCTGTAGAATTATATTTTGGACTGTTGATGACAGCATTCACAATCTGAGCTTGAATAAAGCCTCCATCCTGGGGTTGCCAGGGAGGATGCTCTGACAACTCCATCGCTCCAATGATATAACTGACAGCTGGCAATGTTCCATTAGCCGCGGCAGCCAAGAATGAGTCAATTCCTATAAACGAAAGGCCTTTCTTAGCCAAAGGACTGTCGGTAGGGGCTTGCTGGAATTGTTCGAACCACGCGAGTCTATAAAGTATTGATGATTTTACAAATAAAGTGATATAAACCACTTACGGATTGTCATCGAAATTATCGGTATCTAAATAGATTTAGTTTCTAAGCTTTCGTCTGTATTACAGAAATATACCTTGATACTAAACAATATCAGTTAAGGGTTGATGTCGCTTCTATATCTGCAGAAAAACTCACCACTTGCCAGCTAATATTAGCTGCCTCCAAATGCTCTGGAAAGGTGGACCATTTTACAGGGAAACAACTCACTCCCGTTGGGTCGCATCCAGGAGTTTCATTATTGTCCACCGAGGGACCGCCTTGATCTGGACTTTGAGGACCGCCGGGAATGTTGGCTGAGCCACTTGCCCAGAAAACTGAATGAGAATAAGCGATGTTGGTAAAAATGAAGAAAGGACAAGAAAAATTTACTTCTGTTAGGGTCTGTACTGGCAATCATACTTTGTGCGTACATATCGCCCACAGTAAATGCTTCGGCGATGGCAAAATGAGTAGATATATCCTGTCTTTTGAAATAACCGATGGATTGTGGGGTGTTATCCAAAGCCCACAAGTTGTTACTTCCGTTATTCAATGCGATATGGTTAGCAGTCCAGCCTTTGAAAAAAAGGCAAGATAGAATCATTCCACTAACGCACGAATCTTGTCAGCTTACCATTTGAGCCAGCTGTCATACATTGAGTGGCTTTGGTGAAGTTTCCTCCGGCCTCATTCAAGTAGAATGGCAAAAGTGCGGTAGTCTTGTTTGAAAGGGTGCTATCGACTTTCCTGTGCAGATGTAGTGAGGAAGTATATATATATATGCTAATCAACGCAATATGGGACTGGAATAGACTTACTGGTACCACACGGGTATCCCCTCACTCGTAAGAGCAACATTAGGGTCAGCAAAACCCCTCACGCCAGCCATCGTGCCGAAATACTACGAAAATTAATGTCTCAACCAACTTTTCTGGCTAGAGGTTTGAACTTGAAATTTACGTGGTCAAATGCGCGGTTTTCTTGCATAAACAAAACGACTAGGTAGAAAAGTTAATGGAAATATTTTGAATAAAAAAAGTGTATACCATGGTCAATGCTTTCAAGACCAGGAGTCTGTTTGGGAGGAGGAGGGCCATGATTTGCCGCATCTGGGGCGGCTTGAATCCCCTTAGCTAGTAGCGCGAATACGAGCCCAACGAAGTAAAGCATTTCCGTTTGTTGACTTCAGGACCACAAGGTGGATGAAGGGGAAGAATGAACCTGGATGTTTATATAGGAATAATTCATAAAGCTTTGTGACTTCGATTGTCTGGAGCATCGCACGCGTATTAATTTTTCGAACGCAAATCTTCTCATAAGCAGGGGTTATATCTTGATTTAATCAGCCGCAGTAGCACAAAAACATAGACGTCACTCGCACGATATTAGGGTAATAGGTCCGGATAAGAGATTATTGCCAATTTTTACATTGCTACTATGATCACGCGAGGACACCCATGTGCGACCGAATGAATGAGGAAGCTCATTACGAAACGCGAAATTGACAACAATATGCGTGGAAACCTTATTGATAATACGTACGGGAAGTGGCGGAACGCGAACGTCGAACGTTCGTCCAGTGGAGTGAGGAGCATGAGGAGCGCGTCAGACGTTACGTAACGCTTTGTCACAAATAGCGGAAATAGCTCCGATTCTCAAGATGTCAAGCTCCTTGCGTGTTGCCCTATGCGGCCAAAGAAGTGATATGATCAACGTGTCTCGAAGAGTGAAGACTTTCTAGCGCACATTGGTGTGAACGCCACCGCCGAGTGTCATATCAATATGACACGTTACTCGGCTGACACCGGAGCCTGATTTTGGAGGAAGAAACTTTTGAGTTTTGTGTCCCTGATGGCCTCTTTCCCAGCCTGAGCCTTGGAGGAGTACATATTCATTGAAGCTCATTAAATTTCTGGGCGGTCGTTTAGTAACACATCAGTTATATATCGCTTATTTGCGTTCACTGGTAAACTATCCGAATCTTGAGGTATGCAAACAAAGAAGCCGGGGATGCTTTCAGTGCTACGCTTGCCTAAAATTCTTCGAGAATGACATTGAACACTCGGCTCAATGACAGATGATGTTTTTTGAACTAGGGGGTTCTGGAACATACTTGGATTCGTGGCATGTAGAGCATGAACACAGAACATGAACACTTGCGATGTCTAGGATGCAAAATTCACGAATAGCTTTAACAGTTGGTAAGCCCAAGTTTATAATAATTTTCAAGATACTACTTATTGTAACTTACAACTCAAAACTGTAGAACCTGCATTTGTGCCTACTTCTCAGTCATGTTTTGGGTGTCTAGCATCTATGAATTTGTTACAATTCTAGGTTCACCCGCTGTCGCTTGTGGCACGATCAACTAACTGGACAACTTGAAAGACATTTATAAGATCGAATTCAAATTAATCAGACGGTATACTACAGATTCTCCTGGTCTTACACGAATCTAGCCTTCGGTCGTGTTTCCATAGAACGTCTTCTATTCTTCCAGCTTTGTACTACTAGTAGGCACAAGGATAACGCTATTGGACAAGCAAGAAACGATATATCGCGCAGTTTCGTTATCGAGCTATTTTCGTCTTTCTTCGACACAACCGCGAGGAACAAAGAGCAGAATATCATACTAAGACTTATTTAACCAGGGGATGCAGATCTTGAACCTTTCCAAAGACGAAACAAAGAAGACTTCTTTTCGGAACGACCGTCGAATATCGATGTTGATGAAACGACCAGCGCAACTGTGGATGACATGGGAAAAGGCTGGAAAAGGCATAAGAGAATTGGTTTAATTCTTTCCTTCCCTTTAGTCTTACGTTTATAGGTCATACATACTATGTACCGTGGTTACACAGCAATTTACGGACTGAACCGCCCATCAATGTCAAATATACCCGTTGTAAAGCCAAGAGACCAATAAACATATTGAAGTGAAGCGTCTCAATGGTGCTCAAGTGCCCGTCTTGAGTATACCGTTTTGGCACTCCTTACATGGCCTGGACTCTGTAGCATCCAGTGTCGCGCCATCGGGTGCAATTATACCGGTTACGCAAATAACAACCAGACGGGTTTCTTTTATGAAATTGGAGGTTAACACATGTCCGGCGACGTAACTTCAAAAATTACAAAGTTTTCCCGACCATCCCCTTTGTAGTTGACTTGGCTAGGGGAGGCTAGGGGCGTCTTCAATTCGTGAAGAAGCGGGGGTTATTCGTACGATTTCGATATTAAGCTGTACAAGTGAGGCTGAAAAGGTTACTTTTGGCAGCGGCTACGTTCAACAGATTCAGAGCCAAGACTGGTGCGTAACAGATACATGCATGTTATTATTCTCACGTACTGAGACTATTGGATCCATTAATGAAAGCTGGGGAAATGGTATTGAAATAGAATGGACTAGAAAGTCATGTGTAATGTCTTTGTGTATATCATTACGGTATTACTTTGTTACTATACGTTATTAACCATGAACACCATTTCGGTCTGCACGTATTGCCTAAGGGATACTAGAATATATGTACAATTTATTATCACGTCAGCGCATAATCAAACCGACAATCTGGGAACATAATTTAGGGATTGAGGCAGCAGGTCGATGATTTGGAGGGTAATGGGAATATCGCATTTCGACATCGCTTCCATTAGTTGTGTTTGGGAAGCAAAGGCAAAAGGCATAATAACATCCACGTGTTTTTTCTTTTTTTTTGCAAGGCGGAGTGATCGGGGAATAGAATACCAAGCATTTCCAGTTCCGGTACACTCCCAATAGCATGGACAAGAAGGCATACTTAAGTCGAATGAGAAGACCGGATGCAATCCAGTCTGACAAAATGGGCAATAAGCAGGTATGACTCCGTCAAATATCACGGACTGTGATCTTCTTGCAACGCCAGGCTAACTTTCTTGGCATGGTGACTTGACTTGGAAGCGCGCCTACTAGATATACAAAAGCGTATGCCAAAAAAAACTTCATCGGCAATTATGAGAGGTTGTGTTGAGGATGATAGAATTCCTGTCCGACTTTGCTAATGATGAAAGGTCCTTGTAAGCTGGTCGTTCCAATGTCCGTCTGGCTTTGGCGACAAAGGCCGACGATCGTGTTGGCAAGATGCATGTTTCCGGCAAAAACCCATCGACCCTGATCGGGATCCGAAGGCTGTTTGAAAATAAGCAATCAAATATGATGGTTTAGTAATGTACATAGGAATAAAATGGAAATATGACTCACGGAGGCTCGAACAAGCACTATCAGACCATCCAGCTTCCTAACTCTTCCGTAGAATCGGTAGTCGCCCCACGCGGCGCTATGCATTGCGTCCGTCTAATGTATACATGCATAGCAATTACACAATCAGCACTTGCGTTATCAGGAAGATCCATAATCGACGTGTTAATCACGTACCTCTCCAGTGATGATCACATCAAAGGCACCAACATTTATGCCAACGCCTTCCTGTGCGAACTCTGATTCAACTTCATCTGGAATGGGCACATGATCGTCATCATAGATTTCCATATTAACGGATTCATCTCCATATGATAATGATAATGATGATATTGACGACGGTTCCGCTGAGAAAGGTGTAGAAGGGCTGTGACTGTGAAAGTGCTCTGAAGAGCGATCTTCAGTCGAAGTTACATAGCGCTTCGTTTGATATTCTCTATCAGGCTCATTGGGATCGATAACAGAGACTTCTCCCTATTGGCATGTATACGTGAGTATATAGGTATGAGAAATCTGGAGAAATGTACGTACATTACTCTCAGAAAAATTACGGCCAGAGATAGGATCAACGTCGTCAGGAAAATATCCATTACGATAACCCGCGTCAACTTGAGCCAAACCACATCCGACATGTTCATCACGGCTTATATGTTCGCGCAGATCAGCATGAAAATAAAGGTTCCAACTAAAACTTTACAATCAGTCGAGTCGGACTAGAGCGATGTGAGAAAAAAAGAATTGGCCTGACACAGACATATGTTGGAGATCTTCGTGAAGAGACTGACGAACTTGAGTGAAGGAGGCGGGGTGCATGTTCGTCATCTGAACCATGAAGCGCACGTCAGGAAGCTGTAGGAAGTGGATATACGCATATGAGAGAGACGAAGATCAGGGAGCGATGTATCAATAATACCAGAATGCGACCGAGCCATTTTCCTGAGAACATCTGTCGGGAGTACATGGTTCTGAACCATGTATTAGTAGAGATGGAAGAGTTGCCAGTCAATATGTGAGCCACGGCGCGCATTCTTGTAAACGTATGATCCCACCGACTGCTGCCAACAGGAAGGCGGGGTAAGGCAGAAAGATGCTCTCTGCCGCTTCTGGCATGTGGGACTTCTGTACCTAAAGCAGCCGCTCGAAACGCGTTCATTTCCTGAATGACAGGTGGTATTGGTCTATCTGGAAGGACGACAAGAGGACGGCTTTCGCGACGATTTGTTAATATCAACGTAGCACTGCATGCTAAAGGAGGTGGTGCAATTAAGAGTTGGTGACCGAAGTAGGTAAACTCTGAAGGAGGAAAAAACGGTAAGGTAGCAATTGTGGGTAATGAGCCAGGTTGCAGGCGGGGTATATTGGAGAGATGGTATTGGTGAAAGATAGTGACTGGTAGTTGTGTATGAGGATACTATAAACAGTCAGAATAGGTAAAAGGCCGATCAAATGATGGACAACAAATGATGCGTACACGATGGCTGGCGACATAGATTTGTTCCAGATCATTGTAAATACGTTCTGTCAGCTCTGGGTGTTCGTTCAAAACATCAGCTAGAAGCGAGGTTGAGGTTGAGTGATACGTGGGAGTGCGGAGAAAGAGAAAGAAACCTCACCTCTGTCGCTCATGATGGCGAAAGAAGCGGCCGCCAATTGGAGATGAGTCGTCTCGCGAGGCCAGCCATGCTCGTCAATGTCATTTTCAATCCGTGTCAAGACCTGTTCAAGAAGAAATTGTTTGACAGGGACGGCCTGGAGCCGTTGCATGTTCTTGCCATCATCATCAAGAAGCATCAAGTATATCTCCCAGAGACCACGTAGGAGAGTATCAGGGGTGAAAAACGTTTGGGAGAAAGCATTGAACTGGCCAATATGCCTCAATAGTTGAGAACGATACTTGAACACGGAAGCGTAGGTGTTTTTGTCGAGTTGGATTCTAAGCCTGCGCTTGACTGCCTCGTCGTCGTACATGGCCCTGAACAACAAAAAATAGAGACTATCATTCTGTAGGACATCTCGAGAAGGGGCGCCGACTAAAGAGTCATGGAAAGATTTTGAGACGAGGAGAAGGTTGTACAAGTTGCGGATGCCGTGGGAGGTGACGAGATCGACGACGATGAGCTGCCGTATCTCACACGGGAGACTAAACCAGGCGGACATGTGGGAGAAAAGAAATAGAGTAATAGAGAGAGAGCGAGAGCGAGAGAAGGTGGTTAAATAAGATGATCATAGGCATTCTTTAGCGGCGGCGGCGAGAGAGATGCTTCCCAAAAAGGTGACGGACGCTTTGCCAGAATGCCAAAAACCAGGCGGGAGACGCAATTCATTTCATTTTTCAATTTTTTATTTTTATTTTTATTTTATATTTTATTCTTGTCAATGATTATTGCCAGTATGTATATATATACACTCATATCTATATTTATGTACATATATACTGCTTGGATAAGCCGTGCTTTGGGAACAAGCAAATAAAGCAGAGCGAGACTCAATCGCTCAATCGAATATCGAATTCGATATAATTCACTGCAGCTGGCAGGGCATCAAATAGCACAGGGCTTGTCAAGTGATCCGGGCACTGTCGTCGTTTGGAATAAGTATGCACGTACATATTTCAAATTTAGCGGAGCCAATTGCATCGAATTCCGACTTTCTTTTGGGAAGAACTTTCTCACTCATCCGTCCACTTGCGAGCACTCAATAAACCCTAAGCTTGAGCTTAATGGACTCGGGTGTCGCCGACGCTCGTTACGTGATTTTCAGAAAATTTTCAGCCTGTTGCGAATTGCGACAGCTTCGAGTTTGAGCGAAAAGCGCGATGAAATTATTATATCTCTACTTGGCTGGTTTGCTCCTGGTTTGAAGTGGTCTGGACTGCTTCATTTCCAAACATCCGAGACGCACTGGTCGCAGCCGCCTAGAACCGAACCGAGGGCTATAAGTAAATGATTAATCACAATAGACAACATGCGACGCTCCTCTCACAGCTCCGATTTTGGCTCCCAAAACTGACACCGCACAAAGTTGGGCAAAGATTATCGGACACTGCAGGCTATACAACTTCCACAATAACGTGTGGCCCGTCTGGACGTGCCACTCTCCGCTCTCCGCTCACTACAACCTGGCAGGTCCGGGGAACACTTGGACTAAGGTTTTCACCCCGATTCAAACAGTCACTTGGCCGGTGCCTTCGTCTGAATCCCCGATGAGATTTTGATATATGTTTATTATATTATATTCGGCTCTCACCGATGCTCGACTTCTTTTACACGCGTTGCAACCGCGAGGCTCGTCACTTCGAGTCCACTTGTCGGACTCAGTGGGACTTTCAATATCTTACTCACCGCCTCCATACTGACTATTCTCATCTGGTTGAGTCTAGATGCGATATCTCAGTAATCATCGACATCCAGGACCGCACATCCATACCTAACGCATTGCTTTCTCCCGTGCAAACCGCAAACGATCATGCCGATTATCGCCTACGGATGAGAAGTTCTTCAAGTTATTAGTCGAACGAATTGCTATTCGCCAGCGTTTCGTGTGCGTATGATAAGCATAATTTTCGGTGCTCTGTCAGGCGATGGTCGGCCGGGAACGCTCACTGGTATTTTCAAGTAGATTCTGGCTCACCGCTGGTGATCATGGCAAGTGCATATATATGTAACATACAATCTCACATTAAGCCTTGTTAACCGGAGTATGGTAGCTTGAATGGAAAGAAAAGAAGGCTCCACCTCTAATTAGTACCCCCAAAAATGATGTTCATTTCACTGCCACACTTGTCAGTCTAAATTCGTTCGTCAAGCCCGTCTAGTTCTCAATCAATACTCTCCATACCTTGCTGTCGTGATGGATAAATACTTACTCCACTGGATCAACCATTCATCCGTTGAGCTTCCCGAAGGATCCCCTCGAGGCCCGTATTGGCCGTCACTTGTTATTGGCAGTCATTCTGAAAAAGTTCACATCTTGGCTTTTCCTCTTGTCCCAATGTCTGGCTACGAAGACAAACTGGCAAGTTGGCGACCTTTTTAATTTCCGTCATACAGCATTGTCCGAAACTGTTATTTCAGGAGATATGATGGTTTCTTCTTGAAGTCGTACCGTTGTTACCAACCAAGTTGAAAGTTCACAGTAATAACCCAAAGTCACTACTAGTCACGCTCACGTGTCAATTAAACGATTTCTCATCTTCATGTTTGGCAAACAGAAGTAGTCAATGATATCATATGTGCCTTTCCACCAATCCGATTACACCTATAAGTATGTTGCGATAATATTCATCATTAGAAAGCACTTCCAATTGGGAAATACCCTGGCTGGTTGACCTCCCTCAATCCAAAATCCACCATCAAGTTCATCGAAATCTCATGTTAATTAATATGCATTATTGACTGTTTCTTCAATTAAGCCAAGATCTGCCATTGTTCTAGCCTGCAATTACCATTATCAAAGGCTACGGAGGCCAGTGTGCTTGTGTTCCTCTAAAAATATTACTCGAGTTAAACTTTGTTTGTTTCGATTAGTATACTAGACCTTCGCTCCGCTGCCGGTGGAGCTATATTTACGACGGAATATGCACCTTATTAGTATGTGAAATTAAGGTTTATCGGTAAGTATTGCTAAAGATCACAGGCATACAGCTAATTTGGCAAGCCGAGTTGAGTATTCTCACATTACCTCTTTATGTGAGCGTTTCTCCGAGACGTGGTCCCGTGCTATACAAGTCCATACTACCGTTGCCTACCAATTTACGTAAAAATATATTCATTAAAGTTTTTTTAGTTATCGCCTAAGCAATACTAGCCAGACTCATGAATCGTTCATTGTTATTGGCTGTTCGGAAGAGAAGAAGCTTGCATTGTCAAAGATTCTTGTGCACACACGAAAAAAAGAGTTGATGAATTAATTGAAAAACGCGCCTGGCAATAGTGCAAGGTTATAAAGCTTTGGAATGGGTACATACATTTCACCTTGAGTCATAAGACGATTTTTACGTACAACTACATTCCCGAGCCTGAGAGTCTCGGCCATTCTATTCAAAAAACGTTCATAGCTTTGCTTGCATTTGTGCCGGCTGGAAATTAACTTTCTCAACCTTCATAAACGGTATCAATCAGTATAATCACGTAAAAGCAATCACATGTACGTACAAATTCCGGCTTTAAATCCTTCAACGTAGCGGCTCCTAGAAGGGCCATTCCTGCCCTCATTTCGCGGTCCAATATTCGAATTAGTCGAGTAACGCCTGCCTCGCCATAGGCCTAAGAAGAGATATATGAGACGTACGATATATATATAGAATTGCCTTCTTACGCTTTGTGCATATAGGAAAGGTCTTCCTAAACCAACCGCGCGTGCGCCGAGACATAAACATTTTAAAATATCTATGAGAAGAATGTCAGCCAAATGAAGCAATTAAATGGGCGAGAGAAAAACCTGTCCCACGGCGAACACCGCCGTCCAAGTAAACTACAAGGGGACTTGTCAAAAGAATTGTTTTTGAAAGAAGCAACGGATATTGCCTACCTTCAACTTTATCAAAGACATCTGGTCGTTGTTCGCGCAAACGGTATAGTACGTCCACAGACGGCATGGAGCTAAATGGAAAAAATTTTGACGAAAGGACTGTGTGAAAAAATGGAGTAATTCATAAACCGGTTTCTTACTATTCCATCTGTCTGCCTGTTGCAGAGGGATTAATTTATTATCAAATAAGAAAAAAATCAGAGTTATAGGTTTATTCACCCCCGTGATTAGATATCATAATTCCGTCAACACCTGCTTCGGCTGCTAAAACCGCGTCCTAAAAAAGCCCTTTAGGCAGGAACTAATACGCAATGGATTCAAGCTTTACCGCAACACATTGTATTCCTATCAAGTAATTTGTCAGTATATGTGCACAGGCAATCTGGGCTTGACTTTGTTATGGATACCTTTAATTACGATAGGCAATTTGGTAACGCGTCTTAACCACGGTATGGTCTAAGTTCACGTGCATCCAGAAAAATCCATAAGACAAGACAGAAAACCAATCAATCGGATTGCACCTTTTCCCATGTCATGTCTTGATCGTCATTCGCGATCATCGCGCCGGACGTCCCACCTACATTGTATTCCTCATCCTCGTCCTCCTTGTCTTTATTAATATTTTGGGGCTGGTCCTGAAGAGAAGCCTTGCCCGTTTCTTCCCGCAGGGGTTCAACGTCCTCATCCGCCGGTTTAGCCTTGATATCTCGTTCTCTATTGCTCATAACGACTGCGTCAACAGTGAGAAAAATAGCTTTGTAACCAAGTTCCACAACGTGATCAACCCTTGCTTGAGCAACGGCATCGTCCTTGTGTTTATAAAGCTGAAAGAACAACGTCTGTTCTGGGGAAACGCGGGCTGCTGCGAGTTCTGCGAATGAACAAGATGAATTCGATGATACCATCTGAATGATCTTGGCTTTCCCGCAAGCTCGGGTGATATTTACTTCACCCAATGGATGTCCGAGTTTGGCAAGTGCTGCACCGGAAACAAAGACTGGTAAACTGGAATAGTGGCCCAGAATGGTGGTGGAGATATCAATCTTGGACATTGGTCTCATGACGCGTGGCCAGAAAAATATACGCGAAAATGCACGTCTATTTTCATTCATAGCTGTCATTGCGAGTCAATATAAGCATCTTTTAGGAGATAGGAAAAAATGTGCTCACCAACTTCGTCATCAGTGGCAGAGGAATAATACGCTAAAGCCTTGTAGGAAAGAACTTTTCTGGCGACATTCTAGAAGTATAATGCTTAAGAAGACTCTTTCAAAATAAAAATGAAAGCCGTCCTTTAGACTCACTTCAATATCAAGTAAATTGTGCATCTTTGAGATTGAAGGCTTGTTGCGCTGCTCACGCTCCATACGCAATTCGTCTTTTGTTTTGGACCTTTCTATCCTTTGCACAGCATCCTCGCTGGAAATTGGACCCAGATGCTTATTTTTGGGTAAATGAGCATCTATAACACCAGGCGGGTGTGTAGCATTAAAAGCGTCCGTTGCATCCTTGCCCGCGTATTTCAAGATGATTTTGGTACCTCCGGGGTGTTGCTAGACATAATGAGCAACATCCCAAAAATACAGAAAGCTCGGTTTACTGATAAGAATTCCGTGACATCATAAGCCTGGTTGTCAATTACTACCCAGCATGACCTGCGTAAGGGAGGTAGTGGTCAATTCTTGGCAAAATGGCCGTCCCGAAACACACTACTTACTTCTCGGAGTTGTGGGCTGAGACCTGCTGAAGAGAGTGCGACATAAGGTATCAAGATAAGGTATCAAGATTATCCTTCCTCCTCTTGGGAGATTCCAGAGGTCGAGAATAAGACAATACGCTGGGAAGCACCTGACATGGACGGTAGTATTTATATACTCGCGGCATGTATTTCGCTACCAGACCAATATATGTTCTCTGAAACCTGCGCGGGCCGAGCCGGATCCGCTGATTACTGTCAATTTTAGCTATAATAATGCCATTGAAGGCTGCTTGAAACAAAAGTCGTTGATCATTGCAGTGAGAAAAGAAAGAGACAACAGCAGTGCGGCATTCAAATTGAAAATTAATATCAACGTGATTGAAACTGGAAAGATTAGATGGTTTTGTTTTGGAAATCTAATGCTTTTTGTAACGATATTTATCAGAGATATATACTTTGTTATGATTGGCCTGAATTATTGCCTCAGTGGCGAACAATTTTGGGTGATTACATAATAGTATCTGGTTAACTCTCGTTCAGTGCTCTGAGTCTTCAGTAGCATCTGAACTGTCAATTCTTTTGATACTCTCGCGTTCGCGCAGGAATGGCTTCATTAGAAGACTACGATGAGTTTGGAAATTACATTGGTGCAGACCTCGAGTCAGACGAGGAGGGCGACAATTTGCTGCCTGAAGAATTTCAGCAGCGTTCTGAAGCAGCTCCCCAGCTACTAGAAGGTTTCGAACCCGAAGCGGGTGCGGATGAGATGGCACTTATGGAAGTGGATGGTATGTCTTTACTTTGGATTCTCCCGCCTTGCCCAAGTTTTCGATATTGATTTGTCTAGCTCCAACGCATAGAGCGGTCGTGTTGCATGAAGATAAAAAGTATTATCCCACTGCCGAAGAGGTTTATGGTCCAGATGTAGAAGCACTTGTTCACGAAGAAGACACTCAGCCCTTGTCGGAACCTATCATTGCACCTGTCAAAGTTAGAAAATGGGCAGTGGAAGAAAAAGACCTACCTGTTACGCGTTTTGATAAAGGGTAAGCACGCGAGTATTCTTATGGTCGTGCCGTTTACGCACGTGTTTTTCTTATATAGCTTTCTTCTTGATATGACCAATTACCCCGAGTTTATTCGTAATGTTGCTGTTGTCGGTCACCTCCACCATGGCAAAACCTCTCTTCTGGACATGCTGGTTCTCGAAACCCACCAATTAACGTGGGATGCAGACCGGCCCATTCGATACACTGACATACACGTACTATCCCGCCTGAGAGAAATATCCCTCAAGTCTTCCCCTATATCTTTGATTCTGCAAACCACCCACGGAAAATCCCACCTGATTAACTTGATTGATACTCCAGGCCATGTAAACTTCGTCGATGAGGTGGCTGCCGCTACACGTTTAACAGATGGTATCATAGTAGTCGTTGATGCCGTTGAAGGGGTCGGTATTGTGTCCATTTGGCCATTCTATATTATTTCTATGTTCTAAAGCAACCTGACAGGTTATGGTAAACACAGAGTCCGTCATTCGGCATGCACTCAATGAGGGTATACCAATGACCTTGGTGATCAACAAGGTTGACCGTCTTATTCTCGAATTGCGAATCAAACCCCAAGATGCCTATTATAAGCTCCGGCATACCGTTGAGGAAGTGAATACGTTTATAAGGTTTGAGTGCTTCGTTATCAAAAAGACCCGATTTCTAACAAAGTAGTTCAGTGCTATTAACTCAGATCCAGACCTTCGTTTGAGCCCCGAAAAAGGGAACGTTGCGTTTGCAAGTACCGACCTTGGCTGGTGTTTCACTCTCCAATCATTTGCACAAATGTATGTGGATACTTATGGTGAGTTAATAGATCTTCTACCCGTCTATTCTATCTCCATCGAGAGCTAATCTCTGAGTTCAGGGTCTTTCGATGTCAAAGGATTTGCTGATCGACTCTGGGGCGATATATATTTCGATGAAGATCACCGTAAATTTACTCGTAATGCTCCTGATCCGGAATCCCCACGTTCTTTCGTACATTTCATCCTGGAACCACTTTATAAAATTTATACCGTGGTACTAAGTGAAAACACAGAACAGCTCAAAGGAACTTTGGGGGGGCTTGGTATTGTTCTAAAGCCTATCATGTACAAGATGGATGTGCGGCCGCTACTCAAAGCGGTACTAGACCAATTCTTCGGGAAGGCGACCGGCTTGGTGGATATGATCGTTCAGCATATACCGTCACCATTAAAAGGGAACTCTTCCAAAGTCAATCATTTCCTCATCATTACAAATATGTCACTTGTCTGACCGTCAATTTCATACTTTCCATTTTCCAGGTAGAGCGTACCTATACCGGCCCACAGACGTCAGATTTGGCAGAGTCAATGAGAGAATTACAAAAAGATGGTCCTGTCATGGTTCACATAACAAAACTCTACCAAACAACGGATGCACAAGGCTTCCGTGCTTTCGGACGTATCATGTCGGGGACGGTCCGCAAGGGTATGGAGCTTAAGGTGTTGGGTGAAGGTTATTCGCCAGAGGATGAAGAAGATATGGTAAAAGCGGTTGTGGAAAACATCTGGATTTATCAATCAAGGTTTGTCTTACATATATGAGTTCTTTCTCAAGTTTATTTTTCTTTCTTTCTTCTAAGATACTTGATTGAGACGGAAGAAGTAGCCGCTGGCAATCTTGTCCTCTTAGGCGGTGTCGATGCATCTATATCAAAAACGGCCACACTCGCTTCTGTCGATTATGAATCTGATCTTTATATATTCCGACCTATCAAGCATATCACTCAGTCAATTCTAAAAGTTGCCGTTGAACCTATGACACCCTCCGAATTACCCAAAATGCTGGCGGGTCTACGCAGTATCAATAAGTCGTATCCGTTGGTCCAAACAAAAGTAGAAGAAAGCGGCGAACATGTCATTATTGGAACCGGCGAGCTTTACATGGATTGTGTCATGCACGATTTGCGGAGGCTATTTGCTGAAATCGAGATCAAAGTCTCGGATCCGACCACCCGATTTTGCGAGACGGTGCTCGAAATGAGTGCTCTCAAATGTTATGCCGATACTCCAAATAAAAAGTATGGTTTTCTATTTCACCGTCATTCATCGTAACTATTATTAATCCATTGTTCCATGAAAGAAACAAAATCACAGTGATCGCAGAACCCCTTGAAAAAGGCCTAGCGGAAGATATCGAGTCGGGTCGGATATCTATGCGAATGTCAGCCAAAGATCGAGGGAAAATCTTGCAAGAGAGATATCAATACGATCTGCTGACATCACGTTCAATATGGGCGTTTGGACCCGACGATAGCGGGCCCAATATACTTTTGAACGAAACCTTGCCGTCGGAAGTTGACAAGACGTTGCTCAACTCTGTCAGAGATCATATTAAACAGGGTTTCCAGTGGGGGGCTCGGGAAGGGCCACTCTGTGACGAACGTATGTTAACTTTTAAGATGTTTTGGCCCACTAATAACTTCCCTTGTCAATAGCGATGCGTAATGTAAAATTCCGACTTCTTGACGCTAGCTTGGCACAAGAGCCAATATACCGTGGTGGAGGTCAAATTGTACCAACGGCACGACGTGTTTGCTATAGTTCTTTCTTGATAGCTTCGCCACGTCTCATGGAGCCTATCTACTACGTGGAAGTACAATCACCAGCAGATTGTATTTCGGCGGTATACACAGTACTCGCTAGACGAAGAGGCCATGTGACACACGACATTCCCAAGGCTGGTTCGCCTTTGTACACAATTAAGGCATTAATTCCCGTGATTGATGCGAACGGCTTCGAGACAGATTTGCGAACGGCCACACAGGGCCAGGCGTTCTGTTTGCAGATATTCGACCACTGGGCCATTGTACCAGGAGACCCTACAGACACGTCTATCATGCTGAGGCCGCTAGAACCGGCTTCTGGACAAGCGTTGGCTCGTGACCTTGTTTTAAAGACGCGTCGACGGAAAGGTTTGGGAGATCAAATTTCGGTTGCAAAATACTTGGACGATGAATTCGTTCTTGCGCTCTCTGCATCTCAATATGCAGATTATTTAGGTTGAATTAAAATCATTTATTGTATTTTTTTGTTGGTACTGTAATTAAAAACTCAGAACGCTTTCAAATCAGTTGCGAGAAGCTTCGATGCTTTCATGTGAGAGCGTGGGAAAACTGAAATCTGAATACGTGGCACTTGCTCAGCACCCAAATTTTATAAAAAGTCCAACCGAAGCTATACAGCTCATTTCCATTCTCATACCCCGGTTTTGTCTTTCGTTTTTTATTTTCCCTCTTCCCCATCGTAATCTGCAATGAGGAGTATCACTCTTTCTGCGGTTGCTATCCTTGTCTCATCTGCCCTTTGCACGGCAGACGAACCACCCGTCAAATTCGTCGTGAGTAGTTGACACGTCAGTCTTTTGGTAGACCGGAAATGAATAAAAAAAAACTTGCATATTATAGCCTTCAAATATTAAAGGTACCTTTGTGGAACAATTCACAGACTCTTGGAAAGACCGCTGGACTCCTTCCGAAGCCACCAAGAAAACCCCGGTCGGCGGTGAAACATTCTCGTATACTGGAAAGTGGGAAGTTGAAGAGCCTTCCACCCCCATAATTGAGGGCGACAAGGGTCTCGTCGCGAAATCTAAAGCCAACCATCACGCCATTTCTGCTGCTTTCCCGGAGTCCATTGATATCACTACCGAACCGCTTGTTATACAATATGAAGCCAAATACCAGAAAGGGGGCAATTGCGGTGGTGGTTACTTGAAGCTCCTTGAAAAGGACTACCAAACTTACGGAGAATTCGATGACAAAACTTCATGGGTAATCATGTTTGGTATTGATATGACATGCCCAGCGAGCAAGGTACGGTTCTGCCAGTCTGTAATCAACCTTTTCGGAATGACACGAGAATAGGTTCACTTCATTTTCCGCCACAAAAACCCCAAGACTGGTGAAATTGAAGAGAAGCATCTCAAGTCCCCTCCAACCCCTACGGTCAACAAGAACACCAAGCTATACACCTTGGTTGTTTAGTAAGCATCAGTTAGCGTGTTTTTTTAAGATATCACTAAAGGCGTATTTGTTGATACAGCCCCAACAACACATTTGAAATTGACATCAATGGTGAAGTTTCTAAAACTGGTAATCTCTTGGAAGACTTTGATCCCGCGGTCAACCCGCCCAAGGAAATTGGTGAGATGCTCTTGTTCATTTTCTATCACCCTTTTTCTGAATGTCTTGTTTTATAGACGACCCTGAGGACTTCAAACCTGAGGACTGGGTTGACACAGCCAGAATCCCCGACCCCGAAGCCACCAAGGTCCGTGCATAAATTAAATGGAGTTTTTCGTCCGCTAAAGCTGCATATAGCCTGCTGACTGGGATGAAGACGCTCCCTACGAGATCCCCGACACGGATGCCACCAAACCCGAAGGTTGGTTGGACGATGAGCCTGCTATGGTTCCTGACCCAGGTAAGAGCTTCCTTTATTATTCTCCTGTTTCCATTACTGAACGCGATTTGAAGATGCTATCAAGCCGGAGGAATGGGATGACGAGGAAGACGGTGAATGGATCCCAGCTAGCATCAGAAACCCTAAATGTGACGAGGCTCCTGGATGTGGTGAATGGAAGAGGTCAGTGTGGTTGTCTCTTTTTTTTTAGCCTTGATGTCAATAACTGTTGATCTAGACCGAACAAGGCCAATCCCGACTACAAAGGCAAATGGTTCGCTCCAATGATCGACAACCCTGCTTACAAAGGTGTCTGGAAGCCCCGCAAGATTGCTAACCCAGACTTCTTTGAAGATCTCACCCCTGCGAAGAGCTTAGCACCCATAGTAAGTTTCCTAATTGAAACATCGTAATGTCATTCTTATTCGTGTTAAGGGTGGTGTTGGCTTGGAAATCTGGACTATGACTGAGGATATCTTGTTTGACAACATCTACGTTGGCCACTCCATCGCGGACGCTAAGAAACTCGCCCAGGAAACTTTCGATATCAAAGCCAAAATTGAAGAAGCTGAGAGTAAGGCAAAGGAAGCCGTACTCGATGAAGTAGCACCGGTTACCTGGAAAGAAGACCCAGTCACCTTCATTCGTACCCAAGTTATTCAATTCTTTGAAGTTGCCAAAGAAGACCCGATTCTGGCAATCAAGACTCAGTTTAACACTGCTATTGCTATTTTCGCCGCTTTCCTCACTCTCTTTGGTATGATTGGCTCTCTAGCTGGTGTCATCGGTTCGCAGAAAGTGGTCACTAAGGTTTGTAATCTTGCTATATACTGTAGCACTACTCTTACTTACCTTATTACAGTCCACAAAGAAAGTCGACCCTCCCGCCTCGGAAGACAAGAAGAAAACAGAAGCCGCAGCCGTAAGCTCCGCGACCAGTGAGAAAACCGATGGATCCGTTAAGAAGCGGAAATAGATGATTTCAGCCGTTAGTTGACCCAAGACCTTTTCATCTTTGTGGGTGAACATAATGGACGACAAGGGGGTAAAAGCTTGATGAAAAGGAAAGAATGGATTGTTGTGTTCAGCGCGTTCTTCACACTGCCTTTTACATTTCTGTTCCTTCCTTTTTTTATTCTTAAAAAAAATGTTCTTTATTTATAACAATAAAACATTGATAATGATTGTACGCCCTGGATTGAATACCCATTCAAACGCGAGATCCTGCCCTTGTTGACCTTATCGACTGGAAGAAAGTATAAACCACATGGCGCGATTTGGTCCGGGAACCTGGACGTTGTCGGGATTATGAATCACGATGAGCGCTTTACGGTCATTTGTGGTAGTACAGACAGCCGGGAAAATTTTTTTAGATGGTCTGCAATATTTCACCGTCAGAGTGATTTTCCTTGTTTCGTTGTTATCTAAAACATGCCTGAAATTCGTCGCCCCGCTCCCACTTTCAAAACAACCGCCGTTGTTTCTGGGGCTTTTCAAGAAGTTTCATTAGAAACCTACACTAGCAAAGGAAAATGGTAACTAATCGTATTCAAAGACGTGTAAATTGGCGAAGTCGCGTTGACCTGATTCTTTGTTAGGGTGATCTTGTTATTTTATCCTCTGTAAGAGTGCTTTCAAGCTCTTCTTGCAAGGCTTTATAACTTCTGCAGAGACTTTACATTTGTTTGTCCGACAGAAATCCTTGCTTTCAACGACGCATTACCAGAATTTGAAAATCTGAACACGGTTGTTTTAGGTATGATTCCGTCTTCGTTGGCTTTTGGAGAGTCCGTGACAAATCAATATTAATCAATCCTCAAAGGCGTATCTACTGACTCCGAGTATGCTCACCTTGCTTGGTCTCTTCAACCCCGCAAACAAGGCGGTTTGGGACCTGATTTAAAACTTCCCCTATTAGCCGATAAACCCATGAAGATCTCGAGGTCCGTCACGGTCGTCATACGGTGGTTCCATTCTCTTACTCGTTTACAGAGATTATGGCGTTCTGATTGAGGATGAAGGCAAAGCCCTTCGTGGTCTCTTCATAATTGATCCGACAGGCATTTTGCGGTATTATTTCTCCTCGTTGGTAGCCAATCTGTGTTATTCATTCCATATCTTACTAGCCAACAAACTGTGAATGACCTTCCGGTTGGTCGTAGTGTTGACGAGACACTGAGACTTATCAAAGCGTTCCAATTTGCTGTATGTGATGGGTTATGACATCTCAATTGCTATCTAACGAAAAAACTTAGGACAAGTACGGTGAAGTTTGTCCCGCTAATTGGAAAGAAGGTGGAAAAACAATGAAAGCAGATCCTGTGGCTTCTCTGGAATACTTTGAACACGTTGCAAACAATGGCGTCGCCGAGACAAACGGTAAAAAGCGCTCTGCAGCTGAAGTCCAAGTCGATGGTGCCAAAAAAGCCAAAGTTTAAATTAATTCGTATAATTTTCGTCCATAGATTTTTACATTGTAGCGAGAAACTTTATAATAGGTTGGTACTGGTTTCAAAACTCTTTTCTTCATATGAAACTCGATCAAATGTAGAGTAAAAAGATGTGTGTCTTCCGATTGGCTTATCGCGTCGTGCTTCAGCGCCTCACCTTACGTAAAGATTTTCTTTCCATATTCAAAAAATACTGGCGAGCGAAAACGTCCAAGGTTCTTTTTAACGCCTTTTTCCCTTGCTTCTTACCACGATCATACTGCTGGCAAGACTTATTGCTCAAACCGAGATATCATATCATGCCCCTCATCTCTTTTTCCAAATCTCGGTCGCAAACATTTGGGTCACGGTCTTCTACCGCGGTCTCTTCTTTTAGCGGGAATGGCCAGAATGCACTTGCTGGCCCATCAACATCATCAATTCATGTTAACACTTCCTCTGCTGCTAGTTTTACTAGCTCTTACACGGGTAATCGATCACTGGGTCGAACCAAACACCGTTTCTCCAAAGCTTTTACCTTCTCTCTGGAGTCCTTCAATGTCGCCGGCTCCATTCGTGGCCGTTCTAAGCCAATTCCGGATATAAATAAAAATGAAAGCTCTCGTTCTGTCTCTCGAAGCTATGTGTCCTACGCTGGTTATGAGGACGAAGACTACGGTGAGCCCGATGCTGAGGCTGAAGAGATACGTCCTCCTAGTGGGTTAGGTCGCGCGGCAACTCTCTTGGAATTCAACAACAGTGCTGTTCATAGTCCGAAATGTACAGCTGCATCCTTTTCCCGCGAGGTAGATAGTTTTTGATATAGTTCTTCACTCTACTGAGCCTTGGTCTCTTTTATATAGCCGCGTATTAGTGAATCGAGTGATGATGCCGACTCTCTCGTAGAAATACGATATCCTAGTGGATTAGGTGACATTAAATTGACAGTCACTCCTGTTTCCGCTACGAGAACAAAATTTCCCGCCCGCTCAACGTATCCCGACTTCTACCTCCAATGTAGAAGCAGTCAGACCAACCTCCCGCCTAACAAATGCAAGATTCCCGTCACGAAGACAGCTGCACCATCAACGGCTACGACATCAGCGCGTCCCAAAGTTCCTTCGCACCATAGTTTATCAATCAAATTGTGTAAACTCCTAACAGTCCTGAACCCATACTTGGACAAGTCGACTTTGTGTACACTAACGTTGGTCAGTCGTAATGTGGGATTGGAAGCTCGCAGATTACTTTGGTGTCATGGTCATATGATATTACGGCTTGTTCTTTCAGAGTCAGGCCTGTCGGCTTTTCTGGATGGCCAGAAAGCTACAACCTTTTTAGATTTCCTTTCCAAAAAAGACGTATCCCATTTTATTAAATCTCTGGAGTTGATCTGCTCCTTAGAATTAGAACCCTCCTCTGTACCACGACAACCACCTGCTCAAGGAGCTGTCACGACACCACATCGACATCCTCGTTCCCGACCGCCTCCATTATTCTTAAATCTCAATAATCATGATACCCCCCAAGTGATTTCCCAGTCATCCGTATCTATTCCCTCTCCCTCCCCTATCGCAGTCCAGACTACTGACTCCGCTTCGCCCTTCCGTCGCGCACGTCTAATAATGAATAATTCTACCATCCCTAATGCCTTTCGGAATAGTAGTCTCGGTCGTCGTTTGTCGACGCTGAGAGCCCCGCGCAAAGGTCCGATAGAGGTATCGGGCAATTTAACAATTCAGCAAGAGCTGTCCTTGCCCAATACACAGGCACAACCAACTCATTTAGCATCGCTGTCTATTAGCAGCTCGACATGGCAGCCTCCCCCAGAATGGGACCGAGTTGATAGTGGTTCTGGTTTAGGTTCACCTTATTCAACGCATGTTTCCCCACAGCGGTCGGCTTCTCCATCTTCACCCCGAACACCCACGCCCCATTCAGGTCGGAATGCATCTCCATCTACGTTAATCCCGAAAGTATTTCTGCCTTCACGTTCAGGTTCAGTTCATAAGACAAGGCATATTCCTTCTCTCCCTGATCTGAAGCCTGAAAAGCATAATCCCCGGCTATCTCTTTCACTATTACCTGGTACACGATCTACTCCTTCCCTAGATCCACGTTCCTTACTAGTAAATCCCTCTCCGACATCCCCGGGATATACTTTCCCCTCGCCTTTCACGGGAGTGTCAGCTCCGCCTCCACCTCCAAGTTTTAGATTCGAACAACGCTTGCCAGGATCATCTTCCATTCCTGCCACACCTGTCACTCCTCATTCAGCTATCTCTCTTTCTGCGTTTCCACTGCCTCCATCCACGGCTTCACCTCATTCCTTTCTATCCGCCTCGCCTCCTATCATACGTCCAAATCTAAAAGTTCCAGCCCCTGACGAGCGTTCTCCGGTACAACAAATAATACATCCGTTGGTACAGCCATCAAATGATAATCACGACTCTCCAACCTCCTTAGATTCAGCAGATCCCTCCGCTCAACATACACATCCGCCTATCGAAACGGCCGATCTCCCTTCAAAGCCGGTAAAACTCGAAACTGACGTAGTGACGATTACCATCACAGCTGTACAGCCCGGGTTCATTGAGGGATTAAAGATGGGCCTAAGGGAATTGGCGAATCTAGAAGCGGTCACTATCAGATATAATACTACGGGAAGTGCATCTCACTCATCGATTCATCAATCAAGTGTAAGTTTTCAAGAACGCTGCGGTTGCTTCTTCTGAAAGTTATTTATATAGCTGCGCTATGATCTCTTACGCGCGGTGAATCAGCTGCTTGTTGGTTCACTGAAGGACATACAAACTTTGAGATCAATTCGAATAGCATGTCCTTCGGATTATTCACTGCTTTGTACTACTCAGCTCTCCGAACTAGAGCACATGTTCACCAAAGTGAAAACGTCTGTTGTTGTTACTGATCGATGATTTCTCGCAACATTGATTCGCCCGGTCGTTTCGTATCCTGTACGTTTACAGGGTAGGTTCCGTTTAGTCCTATTTTTGTAATAGTTGTGATTACTGTTGTTACCTCTATACGTTTGTATATTGGACTCCGCTAGATACCTTTCAGACCTGTTTACCCGCCTCGTAACAATACTTGGATAAACTCTACAATATCTAATACTAACTATTTTTACGCTTTTCATTGATGACTAAATACAAACATCTGACATTATATGTATGCTGGCGTGGGATTTACTGTATGTTCCTAGCAGTTTCTCAATTTGAAGATGCAATACGTCACCGAATCACAAGTTGCAAAGAGGGTGTATCTCGGCTTTGTACTCCAACACCCTTTTTTATTTGTTGACTCAGGATTCAGTAAAGGAGAATCAGCAACTCCAATTACAAATTTCTAACAACTTCTGTCGTTGCTATGCTGTAACTTTCTCCGTCTTTTCAAAAGGATTCTCCTGGTTCAATAGGACTTTTCATCTCCAACCTTGTAATACAGCAATACGCGATCCACAGCTATTTTTTGCTCTTGAGCTACAGTATTTTCTACTCCACTCTTTTGTCGACGTGGACCTCTTGAATGACATTAGATCGTAAAAACCTTTTGGCTCTGAAGCAATTTTGGGGTTCGCGGATTGTTAAATAGAAGTTATTTGTTCCACCGCTTTCTTCCTCCGAGTTTCAAGTTGGTATTGGAAGCTGTTGACGCGAATTTTCCAAGTTCTTCACATGATAGTTGAGACGCACGAGCAACAGCGGATAACCGACGGTAGAAATGAACGGTTGGATCCACTTTTTCCTATCCTCTTGTGTCCTGTTTCGCAAGAAATTCGCTGAATTTTGTTTGAGTTCATTACCTCGTTGTGTATAAAAGCCCCAGTCATTGTAAAGAGTCAATATTGTGTCTTGACCGGTTGACGTACGTCGAGCTGTTTATGTCGTCGATTAGAACCATGAAGATCTCCTATGTCTGTTTATCTGCGATGATACTCGCGTGTGGTATCATAGCTACTCCTGTCCGAATCGATGTTTCGCCTGTTACCCTCCCCATAGCGGTCCAAGTCAACGCACAAGGTGGACCTCTCGCTTTGATTAACAGGGATCGCGCCCGCTTCCAAGCCATGACGGTTCGAGGACTTGCCAAAATAAATGGGAATAATACAGATATTCCCGTTCCCGTCGATGACAGTGGTGTACGTCTGTGTTTGATAAAATACGCATTTTTAACAGCTTTTTTTTTATCTTCAGCAAATCTATATTGCTAGTGTTGGTATCGGTGCCGGAAACTACTCTGTTATTGTCGACACTGGAAGCTCTAATACATGGATCGGGGCGAATAAACCGTATATTCCTGGTCCCCAGTCTGTGAACACTGGCATGGCTGTGGGCGTAACTTATGGTAGCGGGGGTTTTATAGGAGAAGAATGCAAGTTCTTACCCTTCATCACCCAATAATTATTCCTTACAACCGAAGATAGACACTGATACCGTCTCTCTTGGACCTACGCAGTTTGTACAATCCATCGGAATCGCGAACGAATCTGCAGGATTCAATGGTAACATCGATGTATTCATGTTGATAAATTGATTATTCCAATATAATAATAGGTCTTGATGGGATCCTTGGACTTGGACCAGATGACCTGACTACGGTTTCAACCAAATCCGGACAAGTCATACCCACTGTGACAGATAATCTGGCCGACCAAGGAATTACCGGGGCGCGGACTGTTGGAGTTTCCTTCGTACCATCAAATTCAACTGGGATCCCCAACGGTCAACTGGACTTTGGTGGACCGAATCCATCGAAGTTTGTTGGTAACATTACATTCACACCGAAGACGACGACAGCACCTGCATCAGAATATTGGGGTATCAACCAAACGATAACGTGAGTGCCCGAGCCAAACACCCTGAATGTAGTTGAAAAAATTCATGTCATTGGAAGATATGGCGATGCCCGAGAACAGTTGCTCTCACCGACGTCTGGTTTTGTGGACACAGGTTTTATTTTATACCCTTTCGTGTGAAGTCGTTAAGTACTGAAAAAAGATGTCTAGGCACGACATTGCTGTACATCGCTAGCGATGCGTTTGAGAGATACCAGTCCGCAACAGGGGCTATTCTGGATGAAACGACTGGTCTTTTGACAATCAATAGCACGGACAGCTTGCAAAGTTTGTTTTTCAACATTGGTGGCGTACGACCTCGTTTCTTTATAGTTGAAAGAATGACGACTTATCTTTATAATAGCAAGACTTTGAATTTACGCCCAATGCCCAAATCTGGCCAACAAGTATGAATACACTTGTGGGAGGAACCGCAAATACGACATACCTCGTCGTGAACAATATAGGAACACCCACCGGCTCAGGGGTAGACTTTGTCAACGGATTCGTCTTTCTGTAGGTCTTTCTTTCGTTAATGAATATTTCCAATATTTGCTGATTGTGCGCAATAGCCAACGCTTCTACACCATATTTGATTCGGACAGTTCAACAGTCGGTTTCGCTAACACTGCGTATACTCTAGACGACATTAGTTGATATGTAGCAGAGTATTAAATGAATACATTTACATTTTTAACATTTCTTATTGCAAACGAAAACAACCCTTTTAGCCATCCTGGGTGCATTAACTTGAGCCAGCACATGTGTCGTCATTGGGAGATGGGTTTGAATGTGACGCGTTACGTGCTGTGAAGCCTGAGGCAATCCACTGAACAGCGAAAACTCATTGAACCAAAGCGCAGACAGCTGGATTCGATAAGCCTGCGCATTTATTTGAGACGGGTGGCCTGAAGGCTTAGGCAGGATTGGCAATTTACCATGTACCATCCTGAGCATAATTTGACTGCCCCCCAGCCGAATAAAGACACCACTATGACGACGAACGTGTTCGCAGCGAGTTCTTCAAGGGCATCACCTGGCTCAGGTGTGCTACAAGTTGTATCTATGTATCACAATTTCTAACAATGAGTTTAACATAATACAGCAAAAGCACGTCTTGCCACTTTGAATGCGGACCCGAAATTCAAGAAATACGTTGCACAAGTCGACAAATGCCTTCAGACATTTGACAATGCACATGAATGGGCTGACTTCATTGCGTTTCTCACTAAATTACTCAAGGTAAACAAAACCACGCTTATTTTGATGTCATTGTAGTTCACAGTTTCCAGACCTTTCAGTCTTTCCCACAATTCAAGGAAATTCCCCGAAAGCTCATTGTCGCTAAACGCTTGTCTCAATGCCTTAATCCTGCCCTTCCTACCGGTGTTCATCAACGTGCTTTAGATGTGTATATACACATCTTGACTGTTTCAGGAGTCAGGCTCGTTTCTGTTTTCGAAATAACCATATTAAAATTGCTCTAGACAGAAGGACTCAAACAGGATCTTCAACTATGGAGCGCTGGACTCTTCCCATTTTTTGAATACGCCGCAACATCTGTCAAAGTCAGTCTTTTCCCTCGGTTAGATGCTAATTTTCCTTAACATTTCCCTCAGCCCACGCTATTGAACTTATACGATACATATTACTTACCTTTACAATCCAGCCTCAGGCCTATAATGAAAGCCTCTATACTTGCTTTGCTACCCGGTTTGGAAGAAGAGACTGGTGACTTTTTTGAGAAGGTTCTTGAACAGTAATCTATCACGCTTCATTCGCCATAAACATCTATTCTCTTTTCAGGTCTTCTCGTTACTAGACCGCCTTTCCGGAACAGTATCGCCAGCTTTTTTTCTGCAAAATATGTGGGTCATCATCATTATGACACCGAAGGCCCGTCGACCGTCTCTGAATTTCCTTTCTCGGCGATTACCAAAACTCAATGGAGACGATGGTAATTTTTTCTATTCATGAATAATCAATAAGTCTAGAAAGTTCTCAGATATAAGCCCTATAATTGGTCGAGATATTGGATTAATGATAAGAGCATTTGCGGCTGCTTTGGAAGATAACGACATCCTTGTACGACGCTCAATGCTTGATCTCCTAGAGCAAACGTTACCCTTGAACAGTGCCTCGTTGAAACGGTACGTTGTTTTACCTTGCTAATTGATCTGTAATAACCCTGTTACAAGGGCTTCCACTATGGACCAGCGAATACTTATGAATGCAGCAAGTAGTGTTGTATTACGTCGTGATTTATCCCTGAATCGACGGCTGTATAATTGGTTACTTGGATCCGGCACAGAGGACGAACAAATAACGTTCTTTCGCTCAAACGGACTCGAACTTCTAAAAAACACTATGAAAGAGGATATGTCAACTCTCCGGCCAGATTCCCGACCTTTTAAAGTCTTCATTAGTTTGCTAGATAAGTGGGAAATTGGGGGGTTGCTCGTAGACGTCTTACTCTACGACGCATTCAAATCACTCAAAAAGGCAGTCACAGAGTCTGCGGACGGATATCCTGAAGTAAGACAGCTTATTATTAATGTATTCTTCAACTTATTATTCCAGTTGCTTATGACGGCGAACTCCTTATACGACTCGGTGGAACCTCTTTTAGTCTGGAGACAAGTTTTTCGGCGGTGCAGACAGAAACTTTGGGATCTAACTTCTCTGAGCGAGAACCTCTGTTAATGATTCGGTTTATACTTGACCGCTTTCGCACACAAGAAGATGAAGTTAAGGACATACATCTTCCGATAATTGGTTCTGCTTGCTTGGAACTGTTGAAGGTAATTACATCTATCACTGAGCTCATTTGCACATCAACACGCCTTTTTAGGACATACATCTGTCGAATAATAGTATCATATTTGAGACTCTCTTTGATGATACCTTCCAAACGCTTTCAGTTATCTATCAGCATGTGTCGAGTTTGGGCTTGAACCGACCATTGCCCCTCAATGATACCGATGAGTCGTCTGGGTCGTACATGCGCGCTTGCAAGTTTTATGATATACCTTTGAAAGTGGACGAAATAGGAGTTGCCCACACGTTCCATCGAAGTAATATCCCAATAATAACCAGTATTGAAGACCTTACTTATCTGGGTGGTGTCTTTGCCGCTGGTTTGACCACGTCGGATAAACAAGATACCCTGGAGAAAACATTCATACAAATTTTGGATTTGCTATCTAGCATGATCTCTCGCCTTACTGACATGGTTAATGTTTCATGGAATCCCAGGACTTGGTCAAGTGCTGTTTTGGCTCTACTACAATCTGTCAGTTTTATCTTTCTGAATAGCACTATACTAACAGTGTCAACAGACCATGTCATTTACTTTGGTTGATTGCATCGTATCTAGCCTCATTAGTCTCAGTTCTTCGAAGTTTCTGCAGCCCAAAATTAACTTGGGCAACCGAAATCTTCTGGAAAAGGTTACTTCTAAAGTATGCAGTTTCATCATCAAAGAGTCGTTGTTCTCAAACGCTGTTAGCTACTCGAATTCCTTCACCCCGATTACTCCTTTCATCATGTCCGAATCGTCCATCTTCTTTGGACCATTGAAAACGCATCAGAACACTACCACCTCGAATCTCTCTTCGCTCAGACTTTGACCTCTGGTAATAATCAAACTGCTTTCGAGGCTTTTGGCATTTTCTGGCGTTTGACAGGTATAATTTTGTTATGAATCTCAGTCACCAAGACTGATATTGGCTCTAGAGGATGCTTCACTTCCTGGATTCAGGTTCAAATTGCCTCTTCTGATTATCCTTGATACGCTGAAGAACCCTGATCCAGAACAACGCCGAATGGGTGAAACGTGGATGCGGTGTAGCATGAAATCTTATATTCGGTAAATGCTTTTTGTCTGCGTATTCTCAACGACTAAAGCATTGTAGTATCTTGGAGCCATTGCTTTTCGATCTTCTGGAGCCATCCATCATTCGAGAATCCGGCACATTATCATATCATAATCATAATATAACCACTTTCACATATCGAAAGAAGATGGATCAGAACCGAATGGAACATCTGCTTGAGACACTTCACTCCGTTGTCAAATTTGGAGGACAGGCCTTGGGTCGTGTAGCGCGCAATGCCCAATACCGAGCGTCGTTGTCCGCTGAGTTTATAAGCCGTGTTGACAATGGTGAGTCCGCTACTTTCTACTTTGTATTGTTGTAATATTAATTGTAACTAGCAAATATTGTTCCGTCTCATAGTTCTTACATGGATGTTTTATTGGAACTTCTCTTCCGGTATGCCTGGTTTCTTGTCCTTTCCGTTTACTGACCCCATTCGTAGATATCTGCAATCTGAACCAGCCGCGGAACTCCGATGCAGCATGCACTACACCAATGTTCGGATCCATTCGCATGTACTGGATTTGATACAGGTTTTAAGTGTCAGAGGAGATTTTTCTAGCCATCAACTTCAGTTGGCTGGGAAAGTGGTTATAGAGAAATTATGCGTATCTGTTCAAGAGGATAGATATGATCTTCAAAACAAATTACTGCATCTCCTGCACTTCATTTTCTCTGGCATATCTGCGACACAGGATAATCGGACAAAGAGCAGCAAGTCCAGCGAGGCATCATCACAAGAATTTCAGCTGGATGTTGATGTTCATCCTCTACTGTTGCCAACTTTACTTGACGCTATCCAGAAAAGCGTGGGTCGCCCAATACTTCAATACTGGTTGGACTTTGTTATGATGACAGTCCCGCAATTTCCACGATTCCTAAGCTACACAGTGACCCCCTTGAGCGATTGTCTCTGCCGTCAGCTTTGGTCTTTTGTTGATACACTGACACATATCGTGCGAAACGCTTCGTCAACTCGATATGATATACGCGCCAACATAATGGACACTGAAGTCATCATGCTGCTCAATACATTGGAACGTCTGGTTATGTTGAGTCTCATGAAGGGTGGTGAACCCAATGCTCCCGAGAAAGAAGATGAAGTAACAACCGAGAAGACTATTTCCGAACCTAGTGGTGGCTCAGGCGGAATACTGGGGATGGTGACCAATGTATTTGCTTCTGAAACACCTACCAACGCGTCCGAGGAAACGCTTTCGGTAAGTACGTCTCCCTTCAATGCGCGGCAATATTCTAAATCCTGCCAGATACAATCTCCCGGCTACCAAACCCTTCTTGAAGCGATCCGTATCTTATATGCATTATGGTTGTTGACATCTCGCGAGTCTTCCCACCCTGACCAAGATTCTGTGTCTTTCATTTATATAAGAATCAAAATACGCACTCGGAAGGTACTGGAACGGTTCTTTCACACGCATTCAAGGGAGGTAGTAGAATCGATTGTGACTTGTTGGTATCAGAAATCCCAGGTAATTCATATTTCTTCTTAGGAAGACAGATTGTGATATTTTTGAGGACTCATTGTCGGCTGTCGCTTTTGACATTATGGATGCCTTGACGTCCAGCTCACAGACGGCAGTACATCTCTTATGCGAAAGTATCAGTGCACGTATTACGAATGTCGACAAAGGAAAGCGTCTCGCTGTAAATCCAAACGTGTAAGTTTTTTTCCCCGAAATATCCGATAGGTTTTTTCTGACCGGTTTATAAAGTCCAGACGCTGTCATCCTCAGCTTCTTGGAAGAGTATTTTTCAAGGCTGGAAGGACCTGTAGCAGTCCAAGTTTGGAATCGATTTATGACATTAACAAGGGAGATCTTGAGCAATGTTCAAGCCTATAACTCACAACTCTTCCCTGTCTTGCGTTGCATGACCGTACTCAATGACAAAGTAACTCAAACTACTGCTATTGAAGACCGCAAAATGCGCAAAGAACTCCAAGTCAGTTTATACTTGTGTTGATATTCAATACTAATATTCATTCAGGACGCGTACTTCAAATTGCTCGATGGCTGTGTCCTCGTGGTTGGCCGATCATTTGACCAAGGAACATGGCTGCGCCGGAATCCTAAAGATGCTTTGATTGCAAATGGACGATCATCGCCTATGCCTTCCGGTGAGAAGCTAGTATATGAATCTTGTCTCAACTCACCAACAAAACCAGATAACACAGCAGACGAGAAGGGTCCTGCGCCATATGAATCATCCGCTCAGAATACCAATGTTGACATTCCTGATCAAGTATACCTTTATATTTTTTGTTCGTGTCGAAAGCTGACACCGTGACAGGTGATCGCATATCTTGCCTCCCGCGTTATCTCAAACTTGCGACGTTACTTGTTTGATAGCGACAAAGTGGTGACAACGTGTACGAACATCGTTTATTACATCGTCAGTCCTGCAATCAAAGCAAAGCCGGGTATGCAATTGTATTTTTGAAGCCCGGCATTTACTCATCATAAGCTGCCAGACGAACACTCGATCTTGACAATAATGTCTTTGAGCTGTTATCAGAATTATCAAAAGTTCCAGTTGCGGCCAAAGTCTGGAAAGGACCCGTACTGGACGTATTTATTGATGGCCGATTCTTCAGCTTCTCTCCCGAAACGGGCGTGAAGTGGATGCCATTAATTAGCGCTTACGTTGATTCAGACAAGCTGGCGATTCCGGAAATACTGGGTATGCCTTTTTGACTCCATATCTTTGTTCATAGTCTCTGACCATACTCCAGCCAAGATCACTTCAGTTGGCTCGAGCAATATTTTCTCCAACCGCGAAGCCGAAACAATGTCACGCGCGATGAACCTGCGTCGGCTGTCGTACGCGCTATTTGCAGGAGAAAAGAATCACTTCCTAACACAGCTACCTTCTATTCAAGAAAAGCTCGTCGATGTTTTGCGAAATCAAAATCCGGCTGCAATGGAAAGCGAGGTATATATTCCATTGTTGTTTCTGACATTTAATTAATTCTTTTACCTGAAGGTTTATCTATGCCTTAGAGTTCTATTGTGTCGACTGTCACCACACAATATGTCTAGCCTCTGGCCTGTAGTTCTTACTGAATTGGTGAGTAATTAAAATGTAAAGCCTACATATCGAAGCCAACTGGCATACAGCTGCGTATATTTGAGGAGATACTCGTAGAGCCGCCGCCGGATAATTCGGAAGGACTCAAAGTTATCTTGTCTGCCTGCAAACTCCTCGACCTAGTGCTTACTCTTCAGACTGAGGAATTCCAAATGTCAGTAGAATTATTTGTGCCTTGGCCATCAAATAATGATAATTTTTCATATCAGTCATCAGTGGATGTTCATCACGGACACGGTGGATGCCGTTTATCGTCCAGACTCATGGGCTCCGGAGGCGCTTTTTGATCAACTAGCAGACATGGTGCGCGATCTTCCGACACGAAATAACTTGGCGAGTCATATTGTTCAAACGGCGCAATCTACGTTTCTTAACCTAATCGTACAGGAATCGAAACCGCTGGATATAATCCTTCCAGTCTTTCAAGATAGGCCAGATAGTGCGATATCCGTACAAGAAAGCGCACTGATCTCCCTTCGGAAACCATTTTTATCTCACGTTCGTCAAATACGAAGTATCCGGGATCTTTTATCGTTTTTTTCTCATGTCAGCATTGCGTCTTACGAGGCGATGTACCATTCGATGGGTAATATTGACTGGGCGGCGGTTGAAAACTACGTGGTTCGAGATTTATTCGATACGACGCAATAAAAATGTCTCCTTTTATATATCTTTATTTGCTATGGATCACGACGTCTTATGTCTTCATCATTAGTATTGGTTTACAACTGCCAACGTTTCTATTTCATGTTTACTTGAAGCTCAAATAGACCCAAGAGTGCAGGTCTGGCTTGCAGGCCATTGAATAAAAAGTTTGTTTTGCCGCGTCGTTGACGTCTGGGAGCTTGGACGTTATATGTGATTAATTTGAAATGTACAGTTTGGTTGAATTTTCCGTGACCTACATACATACCCAAGTGGAGTGTGATGGAGTCGATGGCCTTTTCGCCAAATTGGGAGAATCGGACTCGGTCATTAGTAGCCGAATAGAGTTTCGGACTATGTAGCGATAAATGTATGGTGATAGTCGGTCTCTTTGTTAAGCAAATGACCTCTGAAGGCTGATTTTGCATTTATTAATATCCGACGGTGGAGGAAATAAAGGTGAAAGGTGATACGGCTTTTTATGATGCTTTACGATTCTCAAAAGGCCGGTTTCAAGTCGCAATCTTACCAAACCTTAATGTACGAGCGCAATTTTTTTCAAAGAAATTTTATTAAATGCAATCCGTAGAAAATAAATATTATTCTTGAGTACACTTTTAAAAATCACCCCAATTGCGACGGAATTTATACTTCGGGTAGACGATCAGCCTGTAGTTCTCAAAGCAAACAAAACGAAATACCTTGTATGGCAGATTCTTTCGCATTTTATCGGCTGGAGTTCGAGGTCGTTTGTACCCCTCTGTCCCTTGACCCCACTCATCTTTGACGCGACCTTCTAAAGCAGCTTTCTGGAATTTGACTTCGGGTGGTAATTTCTCCGGCGGTGTCTCTCGTTGGGGTATTTGAACATGTTTTTGTTCGAGGACATGCTGGTCATCATGAGGATCGGGCGCAAAAGGCAAATCGGCCACCGCCTCTGGTTTTGAGTCATCAGAGCTCGTAGATTCATGATCATGGTCATGAACGGGATTTAATGGCTGATCATCAGGTATCCCTTGAAATTTCCTCTCCCTGGCTTCTTCCTCAGCCTCGATTCCCTCATGTATTGCGAAGTGTTCGATATCTTCGGGATGATTGTATGATTCATCGGTTTGCGTTTCTGGTGTGGAATGGTATATTTCTGTTGAAAAGTAAATAAATGAATAGATAGTTCGTGTTCGAGACAAACCTTCGTGATGCAAAAAGAATTCTAAGCAAGATATCAATAATGCAGAACTTGACGAACGACTTTTACAATAGCAGCATACCACTTTCAACATCATAATGGTGCCCCTCGACGCCCAGTTCCTTGAAATTGGGCAACGCGTTTAGACCAGCTGTTTGTAGCTCGTCAGGAGTAATTTTGCCATCACGGTTTTGGTCTACATTCTTCAAAATAGTGCTGACAATTGTGTCAGCCTTTTCTTTTCGTTCCTTTTCATCCGGCATATTCTTGTGGGAATAAGGATGATGAACCCCGTAAACAGCTTCAATTTCATCCTTATCCCAGAAACCATCTCTGTTCAGATCATGAAGATGAAAGAAGGCCTTAGTGTCAAAGGAGTCGCTAGATACGGTATGCAATTGAGTATTTGTGTTACTAAAGACAGAGAAAAGAATCACATATGATGTTCGGAAGCCATCTATGAGGCACTTAGTTTGTCACTAAATTCAAAGTAATGACAAGGACATACATGTCGCGCTGCATACTGTTCATTCGTCTCGGCGGCGGAACCTTGACCTAAAAAAAAAAATACGATTACGCGATTACGAAAAGAAAAGTGCCAAGGAACAGTACCATGTTCTCCATGTGCACTGGCGTAAGAGGTTATCACCGCTATAGTTAAAAGGGTGAGGTGAAGCATTTTGGACGGAGTAGTGACAACTGTGACTGGGCCTCAGCCCGATAACGGCACTCGTTCGGGTCTTCGATGCCGTCACGGTATTTCTTTCCCTCCATAAAGACAAGACTTGACGGAATTCCCAAACCAACCCCCAAAAGAATATGAATTTGGCGTTGTACCTCAACCGGCAGTCAAACACGTTAAACTGCCAATGATTGCGGAGCGCGTGAATCCGCTTCTCAGTCTAACCGCTTTGTGTTTTTAGAGTTTCGAGCTCAAGCCTTGAGGCAAACGGGTTCATTGGGGAATTTCTTAATATATCTCCCGCAAGGCGCGGTAAGTGGCTTTTGCGGCTCATTCCTGCTAGGTACTAGGTACAACAAGAAAGTAATCTTCATTCTTGTTCTGTTCCTTTTAGAAGCTACCCGCTAATCGGTCCCCGGCACGCTTATAATTGAAATCTTACAATCCTGTGAATCAGCAGACCTTTCGAACGATACGTTTCTATCTGCGTAATACAGTCAACGTCAATCGTTATCGATTTATCACTGTCAACAGATTACACGGGATAAATCAAATTCTATGATGTGAGTAACCATCAATTTTGTTTTTTTTTCTATTTCCCGGCAACTTAGTTTTCAATTCAGTTAAGTACCTCTGGTAATTGCTACTGGCATTATTTCCACACTTTCAAACACGTTTTTCAATTGTCACACTTCCGAACAGTCGGAGAAGAAAGGCCAGTGTCAAAATAAATAGCTGAACCAGCTAATAAATACTGAAAAGTAAGGTTTTCAGTCTGTCGGAGTTCTATCTCGCAACCTCGCTTGCTCATGGAGATGCTTAAAACGAGAATGCGCGAAGAAAGTTTTTCACCTCTTTCACTCCCAACTGTTAGTTCCCATGAATTTTTACGGACCATATCTCTTTGAACTATCTTTCCCGAGACCTACGGCGCAATTTGAAGGTTCTTCCTTCAAGTCATTATCATTACTAGCGCATCATCCATGGGTTCGAGCTCCTCACCATCGTGGCGCGAGAGCCAATCCAGACAGCTCAATGCCTCGTCTGTCATTCTTGACACAATACTATTATCTTCACGGAGAATATCCTCCGAGTACTTCGGATCACGATGACGAAGAACACGAAAACACGCCAATCGAAACCGCAACCGAAGAGGAACCTTGTCCTCATAGCGATCGCAATTATCTCCTTGACAGTGCCGACGAAGGATCCACGGCAAGCGATACTATCAGCAATGCAAGTGATGACTCTTCTACACATTCCGACGATGCCAAGAGCATTGGCGACACTACGGCACATCTCCGTTACGTATCACGACCATCACGCAGGCGATCATCCTCTTCGTCATCATCGTCATCGTCATCGTCAACAACAACAGCAACAACATCCAGTACCTCTTTTACCTTCCGCTCTCGCCACGCGGGGCAACATTGTTTTGAGACTTCACATAATATGGGCCTATCAGCTTTTCACGACGTGTTCGCAACGTCAATATGCCCGTCCACCGATATCCTATTTCCTGACATTGAACATTACCATCGCGGTTCCCCAAGAAAAGAGGACCAAATCTAAGGTATTAATAATCATTTATATAGTCGTGGAATCGTACGTCTGACACGTTACAAATTAGTGAACCAGATTTGGCGGCTTCTCATGTCTGTGAACGCCCCCTAACCAGTTTCAGCATAAGTTATTACATATATTCAAGATCGTATACACAAAAAAAGTTCCCATGTCTTCACAAATCTACCTATGACTTCCATATCGGATCCTTGCATAAAATTCCCGATAGAAGACCTGTACTGTACAATATTAGCATACACGCTTTCTACATATATCATGACGCATTTTAGATGCGTAATTCCCGGACCCTATTTTTGTCTCACTAAAACTATACTCTATTTGAAAGAGTCGCCTGTCTCACCTAATGCAACTACTATATATTCGGTCGCTCATATCATTCCTGTTCTATCCGGGTTCCGGATGATCTAATAAATAACAAAATTCGAGGTTCGCACCCTTCCCCACACGTTGTACTTAGTAGATTTGGCTCACAACGTGATCGAGAAGTCAATTAGCTTCCTTTTTCTGTTGGTTCTCATTTAACACGTTATGGAATCAATAAAAAAAAAAAGAGGGTCACTCAAATAGATATTAATATCAACGAGTCCTGTAAGGTTTTCACAAAGGTGTTGATTGGTAGATGATCTGTACACTCCATCCGATCGGATCAAAGGTGGCAGTGCTTGTATTCATGGCGAAGGAAGAACTGGAGAATTGACTTTGATCAGGTCAAAGAGCAAAAACATTGAATCGCAGGCATTAAGTGCCAAGCTGCTAACAGTAATAGTAAGGCACTACTTGGCGAAAATGAGAGTTCTATGTATGACTCCCGAAGCTCATTACAATTTTACGCATTTACGTACTTATTAATCTAAACCACAGTAAGTAAGGAACTAATTTTTCGGATCTGGCCGCCGCCTGTACAAGACGCCGCATTCGCCTTCCGGCTGTGTGATTAACGTCTGAGAGGAGTAATCCAAAAAGGAGATCAATAACCGATTAAAAAAAGTAGATTAATATTCCTTACCTGGTAATTCTGACGAGGAACTTCTTTTTCAATCTTCATTTCGAGTCGCCTAATTAATGTCGAGATAATGGCACCAATTTGCAAGTAAGCAAACTTTTTTTGAAAAAGAGAAGTTGAGTTCGATTTGTTTCTCAGGTGAAAAAAGAAAAAGGTTCACGAACCTGTTCACCGATGCAACGATGACGGCCAGCTCCGAAAGGTTGGTATGAACTTTCTGTACCTTTACTAACCTGTCCGAAACCGTAATCGATCTTGTCACCTCCGTTATCGTACACGTCGAGGGCGTGTGCAGCAGCGCCAGAAGGATCGAGCCATCGATATGGATCAAATACCTCGGGATCCTTCCAGTATGTAGTATCCATATGAGAGACCGCGGGACTAGCCAAGACGTAATGTTCTTTTGGAATGATATAAGTCTTGTTTTCGTCAGGGTGAGGAGAGAGTGTGGGAGGAACAATAATATCTGAGACCACTTTACGCTGTTCGGCGGAATTTTTTTTTACTTGCTCAGCGAACGAAAAACGATACAACATACCATATACTGTGAATGGGAGGATTCATCCGTAGCGTTTCACGAATAACAGCATCCAACAACGGAAGAGTTTTCAATTCCTCGTATGTCAATGGTGCCAACGATCCATCCTCTTGACCAAAGTGTTCAACCTGTTCTTTCCAAAGGGCGTCCCTGACACGAAAATTCAGCTAGCGGCTACAAGGATCAAATGATGTCAAGAACTTACGCGATATCAGGCTTCGCGACTACATTCAACAGGCACCAAGTCGTTGAAGTCGAGCTTGTGTGTTGACCGGCCATGAGCAAGGCAATCATGATATGAGCAATTTCGCGATCAGTGAGGGGGCGACCGTCTTTGTAACTTTGCTGCGCCAATGCAGATAACATATCGCCTTCATCCTATTTAGACAAGTTAAACCCCTGGTCAAGAATGTTGTTCTAGACTGAAGACCTACATATCTGTTCTCCTCTTTTCGCTTACGGATTATTTCAGTGTAGAAATCACTCATGGCTTTGTGGGCAATGTCCCGTTTCCGATAACTAGGGAGCGGTAAACTTGGGAACAAGAAATTCATAGGAGTGAAGCCGCCATCGAGATCGTGGTATATGTCCGCAAAACCCTTGTTAAGAGACTCGCGCACTTCGTGGCCTTGTAAAGTGCGTGAAGCCGTAAAGATGATAAGCTCCGCCAACTTCTTATATGCCGGGAATTTCCCCCATTCATTGATATCTCCAGTCTGATATTGGAAGAATGAGGGATCGGTGTCCAAAAAGTCCTCCACTTCCTTGACAATCATAGGGACGTAATGACGGAAGTTATCCACGGATAATCCAACCTTGACGAATTTCTTCTGTTCCATTAGCATATGGTTGGGACAGTCGTAAACCTAGTTTGTCAGAAAGGAAATGTGAATATTGAAAGCATATAAGAGGTATAGTAGCGACAAGACTTACAACGCCGGCTCCGAAGACTGGTGTAGTCAAGTGCTAATTCAAATGAGATTTGACGTGCGTTATGTGCAAGAGGAAACATGACCATACCGTGTAAGCTTCTTCAGCCGAGACCTCCGAGAGCTTTCCTCCTAGGATAAGGTTATTTCCTTTAGGCCCAAGACCAACAGTCACGCGACGTCCGAACAAGATGAACGTGAAGACATTGCCGTACTTTTCAAAACAATGATAGTGAGTAAATACGTCATAAAACTACTTCATTTTTGCTTGAAAAAGTACCTTTTCTCCAGAGCGCGTAAGGAAGTTAATCGGGTCGGTGCCATATGGAATAGCGGAGCCTATAAAAGGAAACCAATGAAAGACAACTGGAGGATCAGTGGGCTTTTTAGGAATGAGCTAGATGAACAAGGTAATTGAGGACTTTTCTCCACTTTGTAGATAAATGGTACGACATGCTCACCAGTTGATTCAAAACGTTCAGAACGACGACAATCAATGGGGTATTTATAAGAAGTAAAGTCAGAGCTCGTGGTGATAGAAATGCCGAGTTTTCGTCAAATAGACTAAACATGGTCGAGTTGGACATGGTTCAGGACTTTGAAGACACAAAACGAATGAAAAATCTGAGGCTTTGCCTCTTTTTAGAGTCTGCGTAAATTTCTACGCATCGAACGATACTATCTGAGTTCGAAAAAATTACGTAACATCGTAGCATTTCGAAAATCGTTCAATATTTACCACGCCCAATTAGAGTTGGAGAGTTCCTATGGAGCATGTTGAAAAAAACGAAAATAACGTTGCACCCCTCGTGATGTTCAATTTGCGTTCAAATTTTAAATTATTAAAACGTAGTAAATAATAATTTTGTAAGCGTAAAAACTCTAATCTCATTGACGTGCTTCCTCTTGCGCCATTTCAAGTCCTTTTCTGAACCCATCCAACGTTCTCGTTAACTGACCGCCAGAAGCCTGAGACAGAACTCGTGCGATTTGCATAGCCGGCGTGGTTAATAAACCCAATAGTTGTGCTTGTAATGTTTCCAAGGATGGTAGTTTGGAGATTGCATCTAACTCCTCCCGAAGGTACAGTCTCCTCTCGATCAATGCTCCTTTCAACTCCAATTCCGGAGGTAAGTCTGGACGAACTCGTTTCTTCCGTCGACCTGGAGTGGGGTTTTCGAGGACAGCAAGGCGTGCCTCTTCCTCTGCGGCGAGCCGCTGTTCTGGAGTGAGAGGTGGTTTTTTGGGAGGGACGGCACGGGAAAGGATACGAAAAAGGGCGGCGAGCTGGGGTGGGTGTAAAGCAGGTAGTGATAAAATCGCAAGCGCGCCAGGAGAGGCAGCATGTGCGAACAATCGTTTTGTTTTCAAGTCCAAGTGGACGTTTTCGCGCAGTGCTACACCCAATAGGCCCGATTGGACAACTGTGAACTGAGGAACATCGAAAGCGGAAGGTGCCGCTACCATATTCGCGAAATCCTGCGAAGGGGTACTGGAGCAGGCTGTATAGAATCAATGTCACGACGCAATCTGATAAGACCCGGTGTAGTGAAGTTTTTATGCGAGAGAAGAAGTAACGGCGAATCCGTGTCTAGCAGTTTTGAGTACTTGTCGAGGAGAAACGTCTTTCGAACGGAGTACTGTCTGGGCATCTTCTTTTTGGGGTATATCTTTGATGGACTAACAGACACGGCATAATTTCGAATACGGACATTGGCTTGGAGGTAGAGGTATGAGGATTGGATCGATCTGGCCTTTGGAATTGGAACTATTCCAGGCAGCATTCCGGAAAGACAAACGATACGGTCACGGCCACAGTCACAGTCACGTTTGTCATGAACGTCATCCTGGCCTCTCATGGCCTTCCACCGTTTCAATTGTTTTTGGTCGCAGGGTCTCAAGTATCTTGTCCTTCGTGATCCGCGGATGAGGTGGTTTCCTGTGGTTTCACAGGTTATATTATTACTGATCTCCTCGGAAAGCATGTGCATAAACCACTAGGCATAAAATGTCAGAGGCAAAATGCTTAGCGCTCGACTTTTCTATAAAACAACCCATTGAGGTGGTACTAGGCAACAATAATTCCCTATCTATTTTACTCGATTCTTTTATTCCCCCATAATTTTATTGTCATTTTATTATAATATGCATTCCACCATTGCTATTTTCTTTGCCTCTGTGGCATCTTTTCTAAACGCTGCTTCTGCGGTTCCCGTCATGATTCCTCGGTTAGAATCATTAACAATCACGTTTCCTACAGCGGGCGAAGGTTTCGGAGGTGGAGCTACAACCCATGTAGGATGGTATGTCTTTTTATTTAGCGCACGCAAATGTCTACTAAATGACAACTATTGCAGGGAAACCACTCCAGCCATTATTGACTCTTCCGCCATGGGTATGATAACGCTGAGTGCATCAGGGTTCGGCGCGGATGACCAAACCAGTAATTATCAAGGCCTACCATAATGGCTCCAGCTATCTAATCTGTTTGATAGCTGAATTGGCTATATTGGCTCAGAATTTTAGTTTGGCAGACGGTTTCGTGTCTGTCATCATACCATCTGATTTAAGTCGGAGAGATGACTATTTTGTTACCTGTGAGTGCATTTGTTTGCTACGCACTACTTGATTATACTAAAATGGATAGTAATCGATATGACGGGAAATTTCGCCCCAGGTTCTTCTGGCGATTTCGAGATTTTCCCGCCAATTTCATAGATGTTTCGTGTTTAAGTGTACGCCGAGATCTGTCAATTCTCTTGGCTGCGCATGTTGCTTATCCTATCCAACGGACTTGAAAGAAGATATCCATGTATGTGTACATATAGGCTTTCATCGCAAACACATGAATAAATGCACTTCGTTCACTTGTAAGCTGAGGTGTGCCAGCCGTCCTCTTAATTGATAGAGTTTTACTTTCCAGTCATTTTTCAGTTAATTTGTTTGAATACACCAAAACATCAGATGACATAGAAAAAACAAAAACATGGATGAGCTGCTTTTTAAAATATTTGCAAAGGGTATTGTACTGCCACCGACTCGTTCGAATTTCACATGGTGGCGAGGGTGAGACGTCGTCTTACTCGAACTACGCTGTCCTTATTATTATTATTATTATTATTCTCGATCGCAGACGGCATCTGTCAACAACTGAATGACTGAAGTCTTTATTTCTAACCAAGATTATCCAACACGGTCAACACATCTACAGGTCAGGTGGTGTTCGAAAGGCGTCTCCAAGGTCTGAAAGCTTACGGTCGTCACGGTAATCAAAAACAATTTATTCCATAAGATTAGCTCCTTATGATCTAGAACGCCTGCAGGTGTGTAGGGGAATCCTGTATGTTACACGGCCTGCCTCTGACTTTCTCACAGTACATATTCATGCTGTAGCAGGCAGGAAGCAATTAATGATCGTCACACTATCGGAGTACTTAGCAAAGTCTTTATGTGAGAGAGGAAGTAATGACGAATCAGTGTCTAGCAGTTTTGTGCACATGTCGAGGAGGAACGTCTTTCAGGCGGAATACGTTTCGAGCTTTTTTTGGGGGGTTATATATTTGATAGGCTAACACACACTGCATTATGCATATAAACATGGTTTGGAGGGATGGAAAGATGAAGATTGGATGTATTCTGAAGGACAAACAGTCACTACGGTCACCATTCAACTTTCACGGGCTGTCCGATATCATGATATCTTAGATCTTGACCGGGACCTTAGTGATCCGCGGATGAGGTGCTGATTTCACGGGTTTCCGTAAGAGAACCAGTCTCCCAGAGGTTGAGAATGACACATAGGCTCTAGTAGAGGATCCTATGTGAATGTTTCCCAAATGTGCCCAGGTATTTTGAAACCACTGACCAACCATGTCACTAATATATTATGCCGGGCGACATTTGTTATTGTGGCTGACGCCAAGCAGGTATGGCTTTTCCAATCCGGACTTCACGACCACTCCGCATTCCCGAGGGAAACTCGGTCGTATAGTGAATCAAGTTGTCCGAGGAATTGACAGTTCACCGAGTCGAGTCGAGTCCTTTCAAAGACGATGCTTAACGCTCAACTTTTCTATAAAACACCCATTGAGGTGGTACTAGGCAACAATAATTCCCTATCTATTTTACTTGATTCTTTTATTCCCCCAATATTTTATTGTCTTTTAATCATAATATGCGTTCCACCATTGCTATTATCTTTGCTTCTGTGGCATCGTTTTTTAACGCTGCTTCTGCGATCCCCGTCATTAATCCTCGGTTAGAATCATTAACAATCACGTTTCCTACAAAGGGCGACAGTTTCGAAGGTGGAGCTACAACCCATATAGGATGGTATGTCTTTTTATTTAGCGCATGCAAATGTCTACTAAATGACAACTATTGCAGGGAAACCACTTCAGCCATTATTAACTCTCCCGCCCTGGGTAAGATAACGCTCTGTGAATTAGCGATCGGCTTGGAGTACAAAAGAAGTGATTATCAAAACCTACCATAGTGACACTGTTATCTCACTTGTTCGATAGCTGAATTGGCTGTATTGGCTGAGAATTTTAGTTTGGCCGACGGTTCTGTGTCTGTCATCATGCCATCTGATTTGAGTAAAGGAAATGACTATTTTGTCATCTGTGAGTGCATTTGTCTGCTACACAATATGAGATCATACTAAAATGGATAGTGACTGATCTGACGGGAAATTTTGCCCAAGGATTTTCTGACGAGTTCGAGATTTTCCCGTCATTTTCATAAACGTTTGGTGTCTATGTAAGTGGTCGCCGAGGTCTGTCAATCTCCTTGGCTACAAATGTTGTTTATCCAAAGGACCTAAGAGAAACGATCTCATGTATGTGTACATATATGTAGACTTTCATTGCGAACACACGAATAAATGCACTTTTCACTTGTAAACTGAGATGTGCCAGCCGTTTTCTTAATTGATAGTGTTTTACGTTTCAGTCATTCTCAGTTAATCCGTTTGAATACACCAGAACATCGGAGGACATGAAAAACAGAAGCATCGTTACTTAAATAAGCTGCTTGCTACACTAGCGAAGGGTATCATACTACCGCCAACTCGTTCGGATTTCACATGGTGACGAGGGTGAGACACTTTATTTGACTCGAACTACGCATACCCCTCATTATTTATTATTATGATTATTATGGTCAATAAGTCTCAACAGTTTTTCGGTTCTCCGTGCAACGCCGCCTATGGCTTCAAGTCCTGTCTTTTCTATGACATTAATCAGACACCTTTGGCTCCTCCACGCATTTTTTCGTTAGCATTTCAATGCAATCACATTTAAGTAGTCTCCTTTTTCAACGACTACGCGGCTAACTGGTTTATCTTAAACTGCTCAGAAAACAAGTTTCCTAAACTCGCGTAGAGTCCAGACAAGCAGAGTACAGTTGAACGTTGAGGCCTCAACGTTCACGGGCTTGTCATGAACGTGATAACAGGTGATAACCTTCCACCACCACGGTTTGATTATAGATAACTTCGAAATTCATATTTTATTTTATTAGACGACATGATATCTATGAAATCATAGATTTTGACCTTCGTGGCAGTGATCCGCGGATGGGGTGCTGATTTCACAGGTTTCCATAAGAGAACCAGATTAGGAATGACACACCGGCTCCGAGTAATCCTAAATGTTGCGCAGGTATTTTGAACAACCTAATCACTGTCCAATCATGTCACTATTATATTATAGGCGATGTTCGTTACGGTGTTTGCTGTGGTTGACGCCAAGCAGATTACGGCTTTTCCAATCCGGACTTCACGACTACTCCCCATTCCCGAGGGGAACTCGGTTGATTTGGTCAGAATATATATAGTGAAAGTGAATAAATTCTCCGAGGAATTATTTTGTCCGAGGAACTGACAGTTCACCGAGTCGAGTCGAGTCTCGTTTTTCAAAGGCAATGCTTAGCGCTCAACTTTTCTATAAAACACCTGCCAAAATGGCACTAGGCAACAATAATTCCTTATCTATTTTACTTGATTCTTTTATTCATTCATAATTTCATTATCTTATTCTAATATGCGTTCTACCACTGCTATTTTCTTTGCCTCTGTGATATCTTTTTTTAATGCTGCTTCCGCGATCCCCGTCATGAATCGTCAGGTAGCTCCAACATTAGAAATTTCGTTTCCTACAGCAGGCGACGCTTTTCAGCCTGGAGAGATAACCCATGTAGGCTGGTAAGTCTTCTTTACTTAGTGCACCAAAGTGTATGCTTAATGGCACTATTGCAGGGATCCCACTCCAATCCCTCCCGGATCAAACGCCCAAGGCAAGGTCATATTGCTAAAGTCTAAAGGGTTCTTTGGAGAAAAAATAGGTACTAACCGAAACCTACCACAATGGCTTCGATTATATAACTTATTCAATAGCTACATTGGCTAGGAATTTTTCCTTGAGCCAGGGTATCGTGCCTATCACCATCCCACCTGACACGCCGCCGGACGTGAACTATTTTATTGGATGTGAGTACACTCTCTTATTTGCCACGCAGTACAAGATAAGAGTAAAATGAATAGTAATCGACCTGTCGAGAAATCTCGACTCAGATTTTACTGGCTTGTTCGAGGTTGACTCGCCAATTTGATAAATGTTTCGTGTATAAGTGGACGCCCAGTTCTGCAAATTCTTTTGGCTACACATGTCTGCTTCAGGAAAGATCTCATGTATGGTCATTTCGTGCACACGAATAAATATGCTTCATTCACTTTTCCATTGTCGTGCGCCAACCGTTTATTGCATTGACACAATTTTACTTTTCTAGCCAATTTCAATTAACTCATTTGGATACACCAGAACATCAGAACATCGGAAAAAAAACCAGAAACATAGTACTGTCGACCAAATCATTCTAGATAAAGCCATCCAATTGTTCTCCCCCGTGTATTCAGTAATTAATGATTATATGAAGTATCCTACCGTCTAATTCAAAAAATGCCATTTCACTTAAGTATAGACACGGGTTTGTTTCAAATTTATCATGCGGCTCATTTTACGGCATAACTCACCGTTTAGTTTACCTTTACCCGTGTCCGCAAACTCAGTAAACAACCCCTTTGACATATCAAGATCCTGGGTAAATGGACACGAGGGACACATGTCAGCAACGGCCGCAATTACTTTCCGTTTGGAAGTCTCATCGGTGATTTCAACTTTACGTCCACAATTGCGTCCGTTAGCATATGTGGATGTTTCTAGAACGAGAGAGAGAAAATTGTGAGTCCAGGGAACAAAGTTTGGAGAATTATGAGGTCTGTATATGCACGTAGAGCTACAATAAAATCGGTATCCTGATGGACTTTGCCACAAGCCCCGGCATGGCCATGTTGTTCGAACCAATAGCCGCTATTCTCAGAATTTTGAAATTAACTAAACGTTTATTTAAATGAAAGATTCACACTTACTTCCCGTTATAAACCTGGGTTTCAGCTGCCTTCCTATTTTCAGTATCGTAAGCGTACTCGGTCTCTTTTTCCGTTATTTGATCAGGAACCACGGGAAGACGGGCCGAGTGTACAAAGATTGGAGTGATAAAAAGAACCCCAACAAAGAAAAGAGGTAAGAGAGAACGCATAATATTGAGGTACAGAGCCAAAGACTTCCAATGAAGCTGCGGCACTCTATGATTCTGTTCACTGCCTTTTTATAACGGAATTCCGAAAATTATGCTCAACTGGCTCGTAGATGGCGACGTGGCGTTCGGGTTTAATTAGACTGACCTAGATTCAGTACATATGCTAATGATCAATGCAGCAGGGATGACTCTAACCAATATGGGATAAATATGTAAACTCCTGAGCTTAGCGGCCAGGGTCCAGGCTTGGCTCGTTGCCAATTTGGAACGCGTTTCATCACGCGTTGTCACAACCCCCCAATAATCCAAAGCGTTCCACCAACCGTGGTATTTGCATAGCAACAACGAAAAAATCACGAGCAGTCGATTGGCGTGCAATTATTCTATAAAAAACGTAACATTGTATATACATAACAAATATGTATAAGTGTACCCTACATCAATAAATATGGGACGATTATTTTCATTGGTGGGGTATACTACCATACACCACAAAGGTTGCTTTGCTGATCCTTTCAGATAGAGCAAGACTTGTCGTTTCCTAATGTTTATCAAGACTCCGATTCACGACTTGCGGTCCACAATCCTTTCAGCAATGACGCAAAGTGCCTGTTTCGCTTCGCTGTTCGGTAACACATCAAGGGCTTCAATTGCTTTTTGGGCGTGCCTCCTTGCTAAATCACGAGTTTTGTCAATGCCCCGTGAGCGGTGAACAAGGCCATGTGCCTTGAAAAAAAAATATATAAATATGAAAGGGACAATGAAACACTTTCATAACCACACTTACGGTTTCGACGTCTCCAGGACCTTTGAACCGCCTTTTAATAAGTGGAAACATGAGATCAGGGTATTCTTCCCATGCAAATAACGCAGGGGCAGTTGCAAGCCCCAACTTTAAATCTGCACCTGCCGGTTTACCAAGCACGCCGCCAGGCGACGATGAATTGGGAGGAGGGGTAATAGATTCGTAATCGAGGGCATCGTCTACTAGCTGAGTGTAGTTAGGCAACAGGTTTACTTCTCGTGCGCAGTGAAAAATGAAAAGAAGCAAGATACCAACGAACCTGAAATGCAATTCCTACATTCCGACCGTAGGCATACGCGACTTCCTTCCAGATTTCACCTTCCCGTGCCCCTCCCAGGATCACAGAAGCTCGAACTCCCTTGGCCATTAGGCTGGCTGTTTTGAAGTATGATTTTTGAAGATAAATCTGCCAGTCTCGAGGTGTAATGTACTCCGTTTCCGGATTGACGAGCCCAGTCGGAGAGGCCTTAGGTTTACTCTGTATCTGGTTCAATACGGTTGAGACTAGGTCACTACCTGTCCCTGCGTTTTGTCGAGAATCGCCAGTAGATTTGCCAGCTCCTGTACCAATTTGTAAGATCTCGCCTTCTACTAGGTTTGCAATAACGGCCGAAATCAGCTCCACAACTTCATTATCACCCAGCCTACTCAGGGCTATGCTGGCTCGCGCAAGGAGGAAATCCCCTGCTAAAACAGACATCTTGTTACCAAACATGGCCGGAGCAGAGGGTGCGCCACGCCGAAGGGGCGATTCATCTAGTACGTCGTCGTGAAGCAATGACGCTACATGAATCATTTCGACGACTTGGGCAAGTCGACGTTGCGTTGGTAATATTGTCTCTGAGAGATATGGAAGGATGTCATGACGTGGCTTGGCAGGGGGAGTAAATGGGCTGCGTCGATATTTAGCGGTTGTCGGTACACGTAATAAAAAAGCATCTTCGAAAGAGGATGTATAATCTGGCATATGTGGGTTCCAATCGTTGAGTACGTCTGGTCGTGAAAGAGGTACGTCTAGCTCGTCAGATCGGCCACCCGCGCCTTCACTCTCAGCATGCCCTTGTTTGACATCCCAGTCGAGACCTAGTCCATTGCACGCTCTCGCGAACAGTAACACAATAAGGGGTCTAATTTGCTTGGAGGGATGACGAAAGTAATACTCGGCAACTTGAGTAAGGGTAGAATTTGATGAGCCCAAAAGGCTAAGCAGGGAGGACCGAATGGATGCCAAGTCAGATTTGACGAAGGCATACGGGTCAACTGGGGTTGGCGGCTTTAATTGGGAGGGCTGTGGCGATGAAGATGGAGCGCGACGGGGAGGGAGCGGGCGGGGAGGGACTAAGCTGGGTGAATCGTCCGCATGACGAGTCGTTGTTGCCGTAGCTGTTACTGCTGCTGCTGCTGCCGGCGCTCTTGAAGAGGAATTGGCATTCGTCGTTGTATTGCCAGAAGAGCTCGTGGTAGCAACGGCAGGTCCGAAAGATGCTGCCGTGACAGTCGACGACTGCCTTCTCAGTCCAAGTCTGGCTGACGTTCTATACGGCATGCCCGTCCATCCTCGCATCTCTACTGCGCCTACGTTTTGCCCAAATAATTCTCCTTGCTCCCTTTGCCTTTACTGGCGATTGAAACGACAAGAGATAAGGCACGCGCACGAATATTTAGGAAATCTATGTAACTCCAAAAGAGACTCACTTTATGGATCGACCGAGAACCTTTAAATATAGAATCGTGGAATGCTACGAATCAAAAAAAGAGAAAGAAAATAAGCTTGTGAAGTTTGGTCTCGTGAGAAAAAAATGGAGAGGAAGTTGTTCCGAATTACTGCGCGTTTCTCGCACCAGAATGTGTGTCGCTATTTGTTACGACTGCGAACAATATAGAAATATCCGAACGGTAGTGCGCACGCCACTGCTTGGATGTGCATCGGGGAGGAAGAACACTTACAAGGCTTGCTTTAGAATAGAAGAAGCGACAACCACGTCTCCCGTAGATGTTATTCGCCCGTCCGCGTCAGCGTCGGAAGAGAAATCCGGACAAATCTGGGCCGGAAGCACGTGACATGTGAATCCGAAGAGAGCAACTTCGGCAACTTCGGCAACAATAAGCCCAAATTGGCATCTTCTCCCTTTATCGCTTTGATCTATATTATATCATACAACACAACACAATACCATTACAATAAGGTATTAGATGGACATACCGGAATCACAAAAAGGTAAGCAATCCCCATTGTCCTCAAGAGGTTGGACATGCTCAGCCAGGACCAACCTTCTTTATTATGTCCTCAAGTGGTCAATCAAATGTTGCTATGTCCATTCCGTTCCCGTTGACCTACATAAACGTCGCAGTTCTCGGTTATAGCCCCAAAAATTCCTTTCTCCATTAACCATGCCAGTTACTACACGTGCACGCCGCCAAGCTCTCGAACAGGCGAATCCTCAAGCAGACGCAAACCGACAGCAAAACGAACCTCAGGCTGCGCCATACCGGGTGCCTCGAGTCAGACCTGCACCAGCACCACCTACACTTTTACCCTATGAAAAACTCAAGTCGTATGTCCTAAATGCAAAGCTTCCCAATCCCAGTTTTAGCAGAGACGTTCCCACTATCTGTCGAAGACATGAGAGGATCACCCCACCCGATCGTCATCTTCTCTCCATAGAACCTGATTCTCGCTTTCGTCTTAAAGAGGTCTGGGTTTCTAAACCACCGATTATGGCTACTAGAGTGAGAGCACGTATGTCTCCTTTGAATTAAACGTGTCTCTATATTTCTCATGTTATTTCAAAAGTCATATGCAAATCCGTTCCCAGCGAACCTATCCCAGATGCCCAGAGTCGTGGTGTTTCGATCCGTACCGCCAACTTTAACCTCCCCGCCCCGGGATTTCTAACATTCGTAGATCCACCCTCGCCGATCAGCCAAATTAGCGACGTGGCAAGTCTCATCATGGGTGTACTAGAAACAGCCGAGCGCGTCGTGAACCTCGTGTGGCCCGAAGAGAGTAAAGGATTCGCTTTCACTTTCCCTTCTCCAGATTGCCCGTCCGTTTCAGAAGCCGACGCGTCTCTATGTATTCCTTTGTACTATCAACAAATGAGGGAACAAAATCTTGGCAAAGTCACCGAGCCCAAGGTCAAAATAGTCGTTATCGTTTTGGCCCCTTGGGCCATCGCTCTGGTGAATATGCATGACATGCTGTCAGTAGGAGCAGTGCGTGTGCAATATAGCCTTTTTCATTGGTTTTTTTCTTAGCGATTATTCTTCAGCTACCTGCACATTCTAACGGAACATGGCCCACACCTGCTCTCGTTCGTGCACTCAAAGTTTGGACCCAGGTACGGTCTTGTTTTAGATCTCTGGATTCATGTTCTCGATCGATCTTTCTCGCTTATAGATTTATCAATGTTGTGCCAGCCAAAATTGTCCCTTCTTCATCCTAACCACATATGATAAGTGGATCTTCGGATCCTTCCAAACATGTAACGATCTACTTCTTTTTCCGGTGCACTGCATCTATTCAGATTAGTATTAGCGTCCGGCTGGTCACGGGCGGTTGCCACCCCCGTTGTGGCCCATACAAGTGCTCAACCTTCCGTGTTGGAGTGGATTACATATTGGTGCTATTCAGCGTTACAGATTGATGGGGCGTGGTCGGCGAATGTCAGCTCTTTTTCCTTTCTCGTATTCTGAAACGTACTCATGACATCTTGCTTTTTGCCACAGAAATTCCTGGGTGACAAAAATCCAGAAATCCATCGTCCGACTTACATTCAGAGTGATGACCCCGAACCGATGACGAACGAAGAGTGGATGAATAGATTCTACATGGATGACAGTAAGTTACACTTCTTTTTTTCTCCTCTTTGAACGATAATAATGAATGTATCAGGAAACGAGGTAAGCAACCTCGTCACAAAAATGAACGGACGCAATGTATACGTTACCCACTTTTAAGTTGTAACATTAGAGCTGTTTCAATAAAATACTGGAAATCTCTGGTTAATTGCTTCATGTACCACGTTCTTTAAATATCAATTTGCATGTTCCAACGCCATTATATCTTTTCCGTTAAACCATCGGGAGAGGTGCCTTCGGCATCTCGGCGCGTGAGGTTCTCTTCGCTCTAGTCAGTTGTACCATTGCTCGCATCGAACTCTTTGAATCAACTCCTTGAGCATCACACGGCTTAGAAGCCAAATGTGTTCATTTGATTTCGAATAGTTCTTCAAGGTCTTGCTACCCGGTGATGTCTCGGATTAACCACATGTTTCCTATACTCGAGTCCGATGCATCATCGTATCGGTCCATAACGCAACAAAGTGCAAGAATTCGTTAAATTTGGGGGTTCCTCTCGGAGACTGGATTATCTCTCCTACGACCACGCGTTTCTTACGGCTTTAAACACAAACCGAAGCTAGGCAAATAGCACCCGGTCCCTAGAAAGGTAAGATATTCCAGGCACAATTCGACAAGTTGGTTTAACTGTCAAACCTTTACCCCAATTAGTTTAACACCGGTGCGGGCCTCTCAAGTTGATATATTAAGGACGATTCGTAAATAACAACAATTTGAATCCAGGAAACTGCTCTCCTCTTTCCTGTTCTGACCTTGTCATGTCGAGCGAGCCTCTTATTACTCTGTTTGATATCACTACGAAGGGTGCATTTTCGCCTTTTGCATGGAGAGCCAGGTTATATTCCTTTTCTTTTCTCCTTTTGACGATCACCCAACCTGAATGATTGAATAATAGGTTGGCACTAAACTACAAGAAAGTCAATTATAAGACTCATTGGCTTACTCTTACGGACATTAAGCCAAATCATTTGAAGTTTGGCATCCCTCAAACGATCCATCCCGTCGAGAAACCTTTCTATAGCGTTCCTGCGCTAATCGATGCATCGTCTTCGCCGCCTACCATTATATCTCAGTCGTACAACATTGAACGATATCTGGATGAAAAGTTCCCAGATCCACCGTTGTATTCCATAATTCCTCCCGGCTCAATGGCCTCTCCGGAAATATCAGAGAGGGTCGCTCTTCTTCGCGAATTGGACGCGTTTCTGCAGATCAATGATTGGAGACGAAAAACTCTCGGGCCATTGGTTATTCCACATGTCCCAGACTTACTCCACGAATGCGATAGATCCTATTTTTATGAATCTCGATCTCGATGGTTTCAAGTGCCATTTAACGACATATCTCCAAAAGGCGATGCGAAAGAAGCTTACCTTCGTGACCTTAGAGCTGCTTTCGACGAGATTGAACGAATATCTCAAAAAGGTCGATCCAAGCCATACGATCCGAACGATCCAAATGATACTCCTTGGGTCTGTGGAGATATTATAACTGGAGGAGATTTCACACTCGTTGGTATATTTATTTGGATTCAGAAGGCTAATCCTGAGCTTTGGGATTTGATCAAAACTTGGGACTCGGGGCGGTGGTTGCGCATGTTGGAGTTGTCTGCTGAATGGCGAGCAAATGAACTTTGATGTTTATAAGTGAAGACGAGATTGAATATAGGCTGTATTTAACTAAACTTTTACCAAATCCTGAAATCTTAATATATAGGAATTGGAGTTCGAGACTTGTAACATTTTTTGTTTTGAGACGAATTGAACTCATTTCACACTATATATGCAGATATATGTAGTTGATTCGTCGCTCACTCAGTTCAGACAATCAACGAGCCGTATTTCTCATTACCACAGACTATCCTATGATCATATATATAGTTGAGAGTGAATTTGTTTGAGTTAAAGAGACTAGATGACGGTGTACATTGGTTTGGAGGAGAACTGACGTCATGGAAGCAATTACTCCAAACTTGGTAGTCGCGCCGACAACGACATAACAAGTACCTTCCGTTTGGACTGTTCCCAACGAATAGTCGTCTATCTGTTTGAAGCCTTCCTCGGGAAAAAGTGAATAACAGTCTTCCATATAGCAATGATGTCAAAGTAGAAGATTGTTCCGGGTATGTTACAACGATACTAATTTACGATGTACATTGTATTTATATGTTCGGCTATTACACAAAGGTCGACCATATTTTATCGTCTACCTGTTCTGTTTTGCAATCCTCAGAATGTTCTATCGAATGTTTAGCTAGAGAAAAGACGAAATGAAAATTATAATACATGCCTACATGTGCGTCTATCCAAGTCTGGTTTCCCAAGAATCCCATGTCGAATTTCTCCAGTTGGAACTGGTCTGGAGAGCCATGCACATCGGAATGGGGAAATTCCGTATCGGGCTAGAAATTGGTTTGATAAGAGAACATACAGCCCGAAAGAATTAATAATACGCATACCGAAGGGGAGACCAGCTACCACGAATATTCAAAGCCGAGGCACACCAGAAAATCAACCACTGAAATAGCGATGGAACGTTATCTCGCCGATACGACAATTGGAAGTGGATAGCCTGCGTTCTACCTGTTTAACGGAAAATTTCAAGTAGACTCAATATACAGTAGCGCAAAATGATACGCAAAAATAAATACCTGAGTAAAATGCTCCTAAAATCCAAGTTCGGCCGTTGTTATTATGAAAAACGGACAATTGACGCGAGCACAATCCAACCACAGCTAAACAGGGCATATAATTTCTGAGTACCGTAACATGAGTTCTGAAAAAACACTCTTACCCTAGCCCATATTTTTTGAACACGATTAAGGGAATCAGGACTGTGGACTTGACCGTCGGAACCTACATAACAACTGGGAAACTAAAACAGCGGCTTAGACCATGACCTAGAAAAGTATAGACAAAAGGACCTCACTTCCGAAAATTTCGTCAAGTCTCTAATATCAGAATGCGATAAAGACCAAGGAGCTAATTGGGCAACGACGAGCTTGACCAAGGGTTCGGTCACACGAATAGTGTGACTTTCCCTTTTCTTGTAGTACAGCGGGACATACAAATCTTCGTCGACTGCCGGGTCTTGCATTTCCTCATCTGCTATCTGCGAGAACTTGATATCTCTTGCACGAGAAAAACGGAGTGTCATGACAGTCTCGACAGTTTCTAATATCCCCATCGTCCAGTCCACCATTTCTTGGTTGGTGGTAATTGGCCTCGTCCGTCTAGTCTTTCCCTCGAATCCAGGACAGTTTACGAAGAACGTTGTGGGTCTATCATCAATGTTTGGGTTTCTCGGCTGTCTGATTGGTGTTTTTGGAATGCGTCTGCGGATAACTGGTTTAAAGGGTCAATGAAATATCATCGATTATGAGCTGTGACGGTATCTTACAGTCCGTACACTGCAAACTAAAATATACCATTGAAATGGCCTTCAAGGTCTTCAAACGTATGAGGGAATCGGGCTGAACAGATAATTCGTACCCGGGTGGCTGCATATAATCTTGTCTCGGCTCCACCACAGGCGATGGAATCTCTGCACATAATGTATATGTATAGAGATCGTCCGCTGGGTGTTTTACCGGGGGTCTCGCATTATTGCCATCGTCACGAGTATGTGGGAGTTGGAAGGGCATTTTTTGTTGTAAGATCTTAAGATAAAACTTTGGACATCTGTCCAGCGGGACACCTTTTTATAATTTTTCTAACATTAAGGACATTATACCTTTGAGACAACAAGGTACAACGATGAGGAAGGAACAAATGCAGGAACAAGGGACGGTGGGGACTGTGGTCCAATCGTGTTCAATGTCCACAGTGCGTATATGTAGTGTGGTCTACATTTTCGGAATATTAATGATAGTAGTAAACTGTCCTCGTGTCGCTTAGAAACGGAACATTATGAAGATAGAAACTTTCAAAATCTCTTAGTGGTACATCAAAAAAAGCACAATCAGCAAGTTATTTATGTCAATCAGAATCAGAGTCGGAGTCGTTGAATGGGTC